>CM076396.1:41177541-41238178 GCA_038363315.1 Mugilogobius chulae | reverse complement strand
ACACAAAACTGACCGTTTAACTGGAGTTTTATCAAGGTTTTATCATTTGTCAAACTGTAATGTCTGTGTTTTTTATTTAGATTTTGGCTCATATTTGCGTTGTGGTTGCTTGGTAACATACAGTATTATGAACCTACAGTATTTGCTGGACAAAAGATAATTATAAACCAAATTCCCAAACTGGATGCAAAGAGAGTGTTTGGATATGCTTGTGCTTGAGTGGCTTGTCTAGCTGTGGGTAGGTGGTGGGTGGTTGGTTGGTTGGTGGTTGGTTGTTTGGCTGGGTTGATTGAATAGGATGGGTTTGATAGGTTGAATGTGCTGAGTTGGTATGATGAATTTGGTTTGTTGGTTCAATGGAATGGGTTGGTTGAATAAAATGGGTTTGGTTGGTTGAATGGAATGGGTTAGTTGAATAGGATGGGTTTGATTGGTTGAATGGAATGGGTTGGTTGAATAGGATGGGTTTGGTTGGTTGAATAAGTTGGGTTGATTAAATGTGATGGGTTTGGTTTGGTGTTTGAATGGAATGGGTTGGGTTGAATGGGATGTGTTGGGTTGGTTGAATGGACTAGGTTGATTAAATGGACGGAGGTTGAGTGAATAAAATAGATTTGGTTGGTTGAAATGGGCCAGGTTGTTGGTTGATTTTAGTTTGAATGCGTTGAGTTGGTTAAGTCGGTGGATTGAGTTGAGTTGAGTTGAGCTGAGTTAAGTGTGTGTGGTGGGTTTGTTTGTTGGTTTGCATTGAATTAGTTGACTTGGGTGGGTGGGTTGACTTAGCTATAAGATGATATGAGGTGGGTGGCTGGTTTGAGTTGAACTGTGTATGTGGGGTGATTTGGTTGATATGGATTGAATAGGTTGGGTTGGTTGACTTTGGTGGGTTGGTTTGAGTTGATTTGGAAGTGTAGGCCTAATTTGAATGGTTGAGTTGGTGGGTGGGTGTATTGACTTTGGTGGGTTGGTTTGAGATGGGTGGGTGCTTGGAGTGGGTTGGTTAGGTGAGTCGGTTATGTGGGGTGAGTTGGTTGGTTTAGATCAAATTGGTTGAGCTGCTGGGTGGTGGTTTATTGGCTTGGGTCGGTTGGAGTCGAGTGGGTGCGTGGAGTGGATTCGGTTTGGTGAGTCGGTTAGGTGAGTTGGGTGGTTCGGGGTTGTTTTGGTGAGGCAAGTTGTGTTAGGTGGAGTGGCTTTGGTTTTACATAGCTGATGAGACAAGTTCTTTTTATTTAGGTTGGGTAGGTGACTTCATGTTGCATTTTCTAATGAAAAGTTTGATGGATTTGTTGAAATAAGCAAAAGAAAAAAACAGAAAAAAATCAAAATACAATAAATATTTGAAACCGATCCCATTACTCTCACAGCACCTGTCCAAATCCATCACATTTAGGTGTGTGTGTCCTGTATATTAGATGCCATCAGTCAGGCCGTTATCAGCAGCAGCAGTGTCGGGCAGGTGGTCATAATGTTATGCTTGATGGATGTCTCATATTATCATACTGTTTCTATATCCCGATGTTCCGGCCATGTTTTCCCATTCCCTTCCTTTCCCATCTCTTTGTTTAAACATATTTCTGTGGATATTATACAGCGCCGAAGTGACTATTGTGTAAATTAATAATGAGACTTGTATCAGTGCAGCCGTGACAGATGTAGTCATAAAACTCGCTGCTGTGTGGCGGTTTAATATTTGTGCGGACGGACCCTGCACCTCCAGAGGTCAGAGGTGAACGGGAGCCAATCACTGCACGGCTTTAGAGGGGCTTCAGCGGGGAAATGCATGATGGGAATGGGGAATATAGGGCTTGAATGAGGACATAATACAATCACAGAAGGGCCCTGGGTGCGTGGAGGTCTCCTGTGAGCTTGTAAAACAGCCTTAGTCAGTAAATAAGTAGTGATAAAACATGTTATTTTGCACTTTCTTATTGTAAATAAAAGCACAATGTGGATTATTGTCATTATGAGGCTTGGTTCCACTGCAAAGTTACTCATTATTTGTTGGAAGGTGGATAAATGACAATCTTGATCAAAGATTTGTAGATAATCAATTTGTAACTGTACTTATTTGTATTGTATTGTTCTTATGAGAAAAAGAACAAATAACCTTAAAAATATAGTAACTGTGGGCTTGGTGAGGCCAATCAAATGTTGGCCAATAGAAAATGAGCTACCTCGTTATCTATTGGCTCTTCAACCCTTCAATCAAACCTTCTATGGAAGACATGGCTCTGGGCGGGAAACAGTTTGCATTATTTAAACAGCTGGATTTGTCCTAAAATCCTCCATACAATCTATAATCTAAGTTTTTGCAGTAATTGGAGGCAAATACAGGTGAGGATAGGTGGGAACTGCAGAATTATATCATGCAATTCAAAATTACTCAAACACGAACTAATGATGAGAGACCACGGTTCTAACACAGTGAAAAACTCAGTACAAGTAAAGAGCTAACATGCTAAGTGGCTATGAGATTTGCTGATGTTGGAGTTGAGCTGTTTTACTGATTTACTAATAATGATCTTCTTTAGCATCAATAACTTACTATTTGGATTGATCTACAGAGTAAATCTGCATCATTATGACTTGTCTTGAAGCCTAATATGAAGACCAATTATGCGTGTGATTATTAAAATAGTTTCAATTATTTCGGTAGTTGATTAGTTGTGATTCATCAAACTTGTTGCAGCCCTAAAAAAAAATATATATATATATATATATATATATATATATATATATATATATATATATATATATATATATATATATATATATATATATATATATATATATATATATATATATATACATTTTTCTTAACCTTTGCATTTTCAAACAAATCAATCAAGTCAAAGTCTGACTTCTGTTTACCAAAACTCTACTTTTATATATATATATATCGGAATCTTGATGTGTCCAAACTCCGACTCAGGGGCCAAATGAAGCTCTCTGACCAATTATTTTTTGTGGCCCTCAGATTCCATTAAGTATTGACCCTAAATGTAAGAATTTGCCATTTTACTTTACCACTTTAAAATCTCCTCTTTTCAAAGCCAATATCAACAATTTTCCTGTCATTTGGAGTTTCACAGCTTGAATTAAGGTCTTGTGTCCTGATCTAACCTAAGATAAATTGAATTTGTCACTGTATGACCACTTTTCAATGGCCCTGATTGGCCTCAACCTTGTCTGTGTGTTGACATGCGCCCCTTGATGAAAAAGGTTTGGACACCCCTGCTTTAGACTCACATGACACAGCTTGAGAATGTGTGGACTGGAGTATCGGTTCTTGCTCTTCCCTCAACACATGGTCTGTTTTCGAGTCGATATGGATTATGAATATTGAATTACTAAACGAATCGACAATTATCTCAATCAATTAGTTACTGCCTTGGCGTTCTTGTGAAATATCTAAAAGCAAAATCTCCATGTTGAACCTTACAATTTGTTATGGGACAGAGCCATTATCTCAAACCTTATGATAATGAGACAAAAATACCTTATATATTTTTTTTATTTGAGTTTCCACGCTGTCTTCAGTCTTGCTTGCTCTCCAGTCAGTCTCTTTGGACCATGTGACTGCATCGATCCCCTTTCACACCAGCACCTATCTGTACGTGTCATTACAAGCCAGGTCAATAAACTCGTGGGATCAATATTTATAAGAATTGATGCTGCATTCTCTATTATTCCCTTCCGGTGCAATGATTTCCTTTGATTAAATTTGCTGTTTCTTCCCCCCACTCTTTCCCTGTTGCAGTCTTTCTGTTTGGCCTTTTGCTGCCTATTTTTGTTTTTCCAAATCCCAAATCTCTGCTTGTGTTTAGGGATGTCACAATAACACATATTAGTGTTTAGTGTAAAATATCATGACTTAGAGATTATTGACAGTTATGGTTGTGACAATCAAACAGCACTTTCCAGACACTTTCCATTTTTTTTTCATTCTCATCATTTCACGTGTCACTTTTCGTTTGTGATCAGTTTTATCAAACCAAGTATAATTAAATCCTAATGTAACAAAGACATTTAAAAATTTACTGTAAATTGTATTGCACACGGTGTACTTGCAACAACAGTGAAATGTATTAAACCAGTGTAATGTTTCGGCCTGTGACCTTTTTTTTTTTTTTTTTTGCCAGATGAAGGCCACATGCTGGAAACGTTGCATTGGTTTTCACTTGCGTTACATGTACACAGTCAGATTGACCTAAGACGCTACATCTGGTGGCGTAGTTGCCATAGTGACACAGCTGTTTACTCCTCTAGATAGCGAGGTAGATATTTATGTCAATAATATTTGATATACTGTTTGTTAGTTGTTTACAGAAACTCCTGGCACGTGTCAAACTCAAGGCTCATTTTATGCGGCCTTGTAAGGTCTTTTATATAGCCTCAAGGATGTTTAAGTTCATGCATTCTCTTCACGTTAACTAGACATACAGTAGTATCATCTCTTGTTGTTCACATAATGAATGCCATATGCATGCTGTTTACAACATGTGCCGATAGTATCCATTTCTCAACTTAAACACTATTTGTATCTTGTGCGTCATCGAATGAAACACCAAATGCAGTCCGTATGACTGTATCCATCGTTTTATTTTAAGTTGCGTAGTGTGTCTTCCTCATTTTATACGTTTTTAAACTTTTCTTGTCCGTTTTTTTACGGTGGAGCATGTCCAACTTGCATGGCTGTCAAGTAGGGGTGTAACGATTCACCTAAATATTCGAAGTATCGATACACAGCCCTTACGATCCACTGCATCGATCGGCGTTCTACTAGTTGGCCTCAATCCAGGCCACACATCAATGTAACTTTGAATCGCTTCGAATCTAAGCCCAAAGAATCGATTTATTTAGAATATGGCGAAACATAAACCATACAGACAAACGGCATTCTTAGTCGTTTATTTTTCACATAAATGTTTCATTAAATGCGCGTTTATTACGCAGGCTTTCCGCGCTGCGTCATCATCAAACGCCTGCAGCACTCGTTTCACACGGAATCTGCTCCCGGACGGAACCGCTGCTATCAGCCCAGCGGAGGAGACGTACAGCGCTGATCCAAACCATCCCGCGGGCCCGCGAGAGCGCACAGAGCAGAGACCATGACGGACAAAGCCGTAAAGCAAAACCAAACTGGCCTACGGAGGTAACGCTGCGAAACGACTCGAGCGAGCTCCGAAAAGAACCAGACGAGCTGCAAACACGCGCCCCCCCCGAGCTGCAACGCCACAGTCATAACACAGACTCGCGCATTTGTGCAGGCTTATGACTCCGCTGCCAGTCTGTCACATTTGGGACATATGACGTACTTAAGACGCAACATCACCATGCTTTGGGTCAAAACCACGAGTCTACAGATGTTTGTGGATTTAATTTTGAATCTAATGATAAGTCATGAAGATACAGTAGTTCACAGACTCCCGTCTCAACAAACTTCTGCATCTGTGTGAAAATGATTCAATAAGATGGTGAAATGTGAGTCACTTATTTTATTATGATACTAAACTTGTGTTTAAGGGGAAAATTTGCATTTTTTATGTGCAATGAAAAATAATTGTGTCATTAAGCTGAATATCTTTATTACCCTTATACTTACCCTATAATTTTATTAATTGTTTTTGAGTTTTGATTTAATGCAAAATTTGGTAATGATTTATTTATGTGTAAGTTATCAAACTGAATCGAAATATCGTTTTAAAACTGCTGTATCGTTTCGAATCGTATCGTTCCCCAAAACCCCCAAATCGTTTTGTAATCGTATCTCCTGGCCTCATATCAATATGTATCGTATCGTTCTAAAAACGTATCGTTACACCCCTACTGTCAAGTGAAGCCTCATGATACAATTCATTTTTTATTTTATTTTTTTTTCTACTACCTGCCTGGGTCAAGTACTATTTTTATTTAAGATCACTTACATAAATTGCATCTACAGTAAGTCAACTAAAATTATTTGTCTAAAATTAAAAGAATCATTAGTTTTATAAACATATGCAGGTACATAATATGTACAATACATATACTATTATTTGTTTGATCCACGAGGCCAGTGTGGTCATTTATGAAATCAAATTTGACACCCCTGTCCTATGAAGAGGCTACCGTATGTATGGTAGCAACGGTCAAGCAGACATAAGAAAAGTGTACAGTTTAAATATTTTGTCTGTGTTTTGGTCAGTTGTCTTCTGAAGGCTACAAATGCAATACCTAGCAGATGCAGAGGTTATAGGCACATAATGTGTCACTGTTATTCTACTTTTGTTCTTATGATCATATTCTGATTAACCTGATCATGCTGACATCCTTCTGTCTCTGCAGGAAACACGTTGTGCAAGTCAGGAAGCATTGCTGTCTTTGGGAACGTGGTGTACAGCGGCCTGCTGAACGAGCACCTCTGGCATTTGGGAGTTCCCCTGTTCACCAGACTGGTAAGGCCCACAGCAGCATGCACCTTTTATACTCGCTCTCCTCTCGCTGTCTGTGGATTCAAACGGGATAGCTGGGTCTGCACTCTGTTGGATGGTTACTGCAGTTACTGTGCTGGTTTTGGTTATAGTCAAGGTTTGCTGGTTGGATTTCATGCTTGTGAACATTTACAGGCACACTGTGTAACATTTTGGAGAAAAAATGGGGGTAACGTGTTGTAATAAGGGACATGAATTCATTGATTATCATCATGAATTCATGAGGAATTAATGCATGAGTTCATGAGGAATTCATGATGTATTCATGCATTAGTTCACCATGACTCATCGAGAACTATCATGAATTCACCATGAATTATCATGAATCCAGTGGTTTCATGAATGAATTCATTCATGAATTCCACCATGAATTCATCTAATGAACTAACATGGAAATCATGTTAGTTAACCATGACTTTTAAACCTACTATGAATACAAGGAATTTACATGAACAAGAGATATTTAAACCAAAAACAGGAATTCATCATGACTTTTGAAAGTCATGCATGAACATCATGAATCATCATGAGTCATCATGAATTTCTTTAACCAAAAATTTGAAATAATAATAAAAAAAAAGTAAATCTAGCCTTATAGGAAAATGTAGTTGTCAAGAACTTATAATTAACTCATGATGAACTCACCATTGTTTAGTACTTTGTGCTGCATTTGAGCTTGTTTTTGTTTGTTTTTTTATTTAAAAAAATCAAGGCTACTCTATAACCCAAATAGATAAGCTACAGCAATTCTGTGACAAAATGTTTTCAGTGACAGAACAAAGTAAATCAACAGTAGCACATTTTATGAGTCAACCTGTGGTCCATTGAATTGGTCTGCACCGTCACATGTACAGCCTGTCCGCCCATGGGAGTGGATCTCTCCTTTACTGTGGTTCTCCTCCAGGTTTCTTCTTCTTCCACCAGATTTTATGTTTTTCCTTGCCAAGAAGGAGGGTCTAAAGACAGGGATGCTCTGGGACAATTATCCATCTGCGTGTTCGTTGTTGGACATTCCAACTCTGTATTTCTAAATGACCACATCTGATGTTCTAATGCATCTGTTGGTATTGACCAAATGTTTGCTAAATCAGCAGTCATGTGAAGTCTGCTAAACACCCCAGGAAGAATAGCGTCAGCGAGACTGCGCTAATGGGGATCAAAAAAAAAAAAAAAAGAAAGTAAACGATTAAATTAGAGCTTATTCCCTTAGTCTTGATAGGTAAGGGTAATAGTAGTAATAATGGACACCTGTGCCCAAAAATCACAACAACAGTTATCTCAGAAGACTTCATATGATGTTGATTTAGCAAACACAATTGTCAGAAACATTTGGTCAATACCAACAGATGCATTAGAACATCAGAAATGGTCATTTAGAAATACAGAGTTGGACGAACACGCAGATGAATAATTGTCCCAGAGCATCCCCTGTCTTTAGACCCTCCTTCTTGGCAAGGAAAAACTTGTGGGAGAAGAAGAAACCTGGAGGAGAACCACAGTAAAGGAGAGATCCAGTCCCATGGACAGACAGGCTGTACATGTGATGGTGCAGACCATTTCAATGGACCACAGGTTGACTCATAAAATGTGCCACTGTTGAATTACTTTCTGTCACTGAAAACATTTTTAGTGCTGATGTCACAGAATTGCTGCACCTACCCATTTGGGTTATTGTGCTGTTTCTAATCCTAACTAATGGTGCAATAAAGGCAGCCTTGATTTTTTTTTTTTTTTAAACAAAAACAAGCGCAGCACAAAGTACTAAATAATGGTGAGTTCATCATGACGTTTATCATGAGTTCATCATGAGTTCATTAGTTCTTTACAACTACTTTTTCCTATAAGGCTAGATTTTTTTTTTCTTTTTCTAATTTTTGGTGAAAAAATTCATGATGTTCATGCATGACTTTCAAAAGTCATGATGAATTCCTGTTTTGGTTTAAATATCTCTTGTTCATGTGAATTCCTTGTATTCATAGTAGGTTTAAAAGTCATGGTTAACTAACATGATTTCCATGTTAGTTCATTAGATGAATTCATGGTGGAATTCATGAATGAATTCATTCATGAAACCACTGGAATTCATGATAATTCATGGTGAATTCATGAAAGTCATGGTGAACTAATGCATGAATACATCATGAACTCCTCATGAACTCTTGCATTAATTCCTCATGAATTCATTATGATAATCAATGAATTCATGTCCCCTTATTATAAAACGTTACCAAAATGGGTTTATGTTTTTTAGCTTGGATGTTCTTATACAGGAAAATACATTATTTAAAACATGTGTCCCTACTTGGAGCGAGTTTGCATGGCCGTAAAATTTACTGTTAAATGATCAAAGCAAACATTGCCATTGAATTATGCAGTTGATTTTTCTTCCTCCAGGAAGTTACACAGTGTGACTTTGGGTAAAGGTGAGACTGGTTAGAATCAGAAGCTTGTGTTCCTGCTTTCAGTCATGTTTGTATTTTTTTTTTTTTCTTCTGTTTTGACAAACCAAATTTGAAAAACGTTATGGCTTTAGATTTAAGGAATGTATTTTATTTTGTTATGAGTGCTAAAGCTGAACATCTCGGAGTGTCCTTTTATTGTGGCCAGCCTAGCACATTAGCGCAATATCCATTTTTTCTAATAGTTTCAGTTGACTTTATTTGAACCGAGTGTTTGAATAAGCTTTTCATATGATTTACACTCGGGCTACTCAACACAATGCCTGGTGGTCAGATCAGGCCCTTCATCTGATAAAATCCGACCCCCCAAATATTAGAAATTAGATTCAATAATGGAATGAGAACTCAGCAGAGCAATGTTGGTAATGCCTTTTGTATTTCGATCTTGATCTCACAAGAAAGCGTGTATACACCACTACGTAACTGGACATGTGAATATCATACGAGTAGCACAATTTCACGCCTTTATTTTTGCGTAACTAGGCCAAGCGTTGAAGCCCCAATTTATTTCTATGGTGGTTGTAAAGTACCTTAATCCTAATCTTATACTCCAGCCCTAAACTTTCCCATTTTAGTAACTTGAAGCCTAAACTTACCTGTTAAACCCAAAGAAAATGTCGCCATGTGGCTTCAACCAAAACTCGTCTTTATTTCATGCTATGAAACATCAGGTTTATTTTAATCTTTTTTATGTCGTGCAATATAACAAAAGGTAACAAAAAGATGTAAAATCATCCTACACTATTTTTGTATTGTGGTATTTATACACTTTACTGTGAGACTGTGTTGGTATTTCTGCACTAAATGTTCACCCAACTGTAGGTATTTTATCATTATTGAAACCAATCTAGTGTTAGGTACACCTCAGTCCTTGAAACATGGCCTCCCAAATAATCTGGCCCTTGGAAAATTAAGTTGAATAGCCCTGATTTACGCATTTGGTTGCTTTACACTTTTTGTAAATTGTGACAAGGATATTGTGATTCTTAAGATACAAGATAGTTTAGTCATGTTGTGTAAAAAATCGTCACAACCACATACACAATTGGTCAATATATCAACCTAAAAAACATAATTGTATCGTTTTGTGTTTGCCATGAGTCTGTTTCTCTTTGTACCACTTCACCTCTCTCTCTCCTTCCACCACACTCCCTGGGCGTTCACTTATCCGCGTTTTGTCCCGTCCGGAGCGTGCGTCAAACATGGCCCCCGCAAAACCAGCTGTCTTTTCTCCGGACTCTAATGGCCCCGTTTGATGTGCGCTCTCTGACATGTGCTTGCTTGAAGTTGAGGGATGCTCGGTTCCTGCGAGTGGATGGCAGCCCCGGGTCTTTGGAGAGGAGACATTTTAAAAGGCTTTTGTGTCTCGAGTTGAAGACCACAGTTTCGCAGGTGCAGGTCCCCAGTGAGGGCTTCACAAAGACGAGGACTGAACTGTGTCAGAGTCCTGGAAGAAGGCTGTTTGTTCTGTGGTTAGAGGGGGGCTCGTGGCTGAAGGAGAGGAAAGCTGTTGCACATCTGAAAGCTCTTTTATGACTGATTTTACGTACATTTTCTCTGCTTTTACTATGCAGAAGACTTTGAGCTTGGCCTGACTGCTCCAGCTGCTTGTTTCATGTGGATAGAGTGAGTTATTGTGGGACATTAAAGGAGTTATATCTGATTTAATGCTTTCTTAAAATGTATACAAACAGAAATAATTATTTTTAACTTCCTTAATACTTTCTGAGCCTACAAATTGTTCATCACTTTGTTTTTTAAGCTTTTTTCAGAGCTGTTAAGAGCGAGATGTGTCGGTATGCTAATGGCTATTACTAGTCACAATGCTAACAACAACAACAACAACAACAACAACAACAACAACAACAGGTGAACTTAGTGGAGTTTGATGAACAAACAATTGGTTAGTTTGCCACAGAAAACAACCAATGAATGCCCATCTTGATGAGGAAAAGGTTGTTTTAGTATGCTAACAGATGCTAACTGAATGCTAACCATATTTTCACTGCCCACTTTGTATAGTTAGTATTATGTATTTTATTTGACATTTATGAATGTATCTCACAAATGTTTGCCAATAGAAAGCTCAAAACGCCATCACCATTTTTAGCTAACAGCTAGAACTATAGCTTAATCGGGCATTTTCGGCTTTGAAACAGTTATAATCTAATTTTACAATCATTTGCTTTGTTGAAAACAAACCAACAGGTTGAGCACCAACAGGTAAACAAGAAGAAAGGCTCTTACTGGATTTTAGAAGCAAATAGGAACAAAACTCAGATCACTCAGATACTTTTAGCAATATACTACTGCTCAGCCTGTTCTCACAGACAGTGTGTCATATGAATGCATTGTCTATTATTTGTGTGCCTATTTTATGTATTTGCTACCTCATTCGTTCGTTTCTATGATGGCACGGTAGCTGAGCGGTTAGCGCTCTTGCCTCACAGCAGGAAGGTCACGGGTTCAATTCAAGCACGGGCCGGGCCTTTCTGTGTGGAGTTTGCATGTTTCTCCCCCCGTGTCTGGGTGGGTTTCCTCCAGGCACTCCGATTTCCTCCACCAACCAATAACATGCATGTAATGCAGGGTAATATCCTCCAGCTACGGTAGTCCTGACCAAGCCTAGCAAGAACATCTGGAGATGGGTCCCCGAGCGCTGCACTGCGGTGATCACTGCTCCTGAGGAGATGCCCCAGAAGCATTTAAGGATGGGTCAAATGCAGAGGACAAATTTCCCTACGGGGACAATAAAGTATATCTTACCTTACCTATGGTGGAATTAATTTGTATGTTCCACTGAGTTGGGAGGGTGAAACAGTGAGCTTTCTCCTCTTCACAACCCAAATCAATTTGATTTCCTCTAAAATCAATAGAACTCAAACATACTTCAGTATAAATGAAATATTGTTTCACTCTCTCTTTTCTTCATTCGATGCCTTCATTATTGCTCATTTGAGGCATAGTTGTGTATTTACGTTTAGTCTCAGCACATTGGGGCAGACGTGAGGAACTATTGGTAATGTTACCAATCATATTACAGAATTCCACTAAAGCTCACGCTGTGTTAAGTGTTTGGTGATCCTGCATCTCGTTTTTCAGCGAGCTCAAGTGAATCGAGACAAAGAAAATATCAGGCACTTTGAAATTATCGTACATTTACATAGAGTTTACAGTGACTTCGAATTATTTATCGTACACTAGACAGGGCATGGCATTATCATACAAATACGATAATTATCGTAGGTCTGGCAATGCTGGTTAAGTTTTACAATTAATGCTGCTGTCTTGAACAGGATGTCAATGGAATTTCTATTTCTAAGCAGTTTTAGATATTTTTGTGTTTTACAATGAACACAATGTGAATAATAATCTGCATATGTCTCAAAAATCACAATATGTCTAATTTAAGCACAAACTATAACCCACCTGTTCCACATTTAAAGTAAATATGTAATGAAAGATTGGAATTTTCTCTTGCAAACCCTCTGATCTTAATATCTTGAAACTAAATATGCACGTCCCGTTTTAAATAATAAATCAGGTCATAACCCACAAGTCCATTCGCATTCGTGTTTATTTTCATTTCACCCTGGACGTTCCTTTAGCGTAGCTTTAATTAGCCCAGGCAAGGTCCCATTGATATCTCCTATTGATTAAAAGTGTCATGGCCGCTGTCATCTACGGACGGCGAATTACGGCTGATTGGTGCACGAGAGCCGCCCATAATTGGGTTACACTAAACAGATAATTTGGCTGATCTCATAAATGCGTAATGCGGAGGCTTGTTTGATTATCAATTAATGTCAAGCGGAGAGGTTGAAGGCTGTGGAGCGCGTCACGTATCGGGATTGTTTTAAAGGCAGAAAGAGAGATAGAAGAACCACACGCGCACAGGAAAAGATAAAGACTTCAAACGCGGCGCGATGGGGCTTTGAAGAGAAAGACGGCAGCGTCGCAAAACTGTATAATCAATAATGTAGAGAGATTGGGCTGGTACAGTTGCACTCTCTGCCTCTGAAGATGAGGAGTTTCCCCGTGTTTACAAGCAAATAAACAGAGCGATGCATGCTAAAGCTAACGTGCTAAAGCGAGGGTTACATAGTAGGTTTGGAGGTTTTTTAGGGCTTGGTTTGAGTATTCTTGGAGCATAAAAAAGGAAGTGATACACACAGAGATGACAAAAGTACTAATGTTCACTGCTCAAGTTGTGTAAAAAAGGACTGGTAAATGTCAAAGTCCTGCTGAAACTGCTTTACTTGAGTAAAAGTGTAAGTCTACTTGAGTAAAAAAGAAAAAGTAACTCAATCTGCAAAAAAGTTAGATTCTCTCAGTTAAAACTACTAGAATACTAGAAATTTGCCAGGTTACTTCACTTGTTTCAAGACATTTTTGAGAGAGATTTGAGCTTGAATCAAGAAGAACAAATATACTGAAGCAAGACCAAAACATCACAAAACAAGTTGTATCATCTAGGTCCGTCACCTTAGCCAGACAAAATGAAGTAAAAATAAAAATTTAAATCCACATTTTAAACATTCTAGAAATACATTTTCCAGTGTGTAAAGAATGAAAGTCTACTGTACTGACATCATCAAAAAAAAAAACAAAAAAAAAAAAAAACTGGAAACTTCAAACCGAGTGACTCTAATGCACACGAGAATTAGAATTGTGGTGTTTACTTTTAAAACTTTAAAAACTGGATTATTTCATTTCCCACATTGTATGTAGTGAGCAGTCAGCTGGTTTTAACCAGGACCATTCCAGAACTGGACCAGGTTTTTATAGGAACTGAAACAGGACTAACCCAGGACTAAGGTTAGTCTCTTCCATTAGTGAGAAAAACATATTAGCTTACACATATAAAGACCTATTCAGCCTAAAACGACATGAAATAACAGTCTGATCCTAAACACATTCAAACTGAGAAACACTTGTGTTATAGTTACATAACTGGCTTCATAGTTTATTTATAAATAGAACATTTTTAAATAATTTGGTTCTAAAATTATTGTGTATGCTAAAATACGACCAACTGACATTTTTGTTCGTTTGCAGACAATGTGGGGGCGTATATCGTTTTTTTCATTCTAAGGGAGGCATGGCAAAAAACCAAAAAGTTTGAGAAGCATGGTTGCTAGCATTGGAACTGCCAATAGTATATCAACATGTCTTGCTCCTGACAGCTGTGAAAAAACCTTAACACACTTTGTGATGAACAAATCAGAGACTCAGAATGCATTAGGTAAATGAGTAAAACGTGTAACTGAAGTTTAAATGTAATTATTTCTGTTTATTGTATTTTTAAGGAAGCAAAAGTTGGGTGTGACTTTTTAATTCCATAATGTGGAACATTGCATGCAAAGCAATGGTATCTCCATGACGACAGACAGTTAAAGAGAAGCACTGAGGAGCACTTGATTGATCTAGTGTAAACCAGTCAGCTGCTCATTGGAAGAAGGATATACTGTATATTTCAGATGTTTCTCAGATATGCCACTGAGATAGAAAAACAGACAATGAACTCTATCATGATTAATAATTCAAATACCTTTATTTGAACATGGCCATGAGTTAAAAACCCATTTCTTCTCTAGTCAGTCTTCTTCAGGTGACGAACAGTTCGCCAGGAAGAAAAGTTAGAAAATGCACCCAAAGGAAACATGTTTAATACAAAAACTGACTTGGCTGAAAAGTTTAGATAAACTTTATTTTTTGTCTTAAATATTTCCAATACGTCTTCTGTTTGACTCACCATAAGCACTTGCTGTCGATGTTGTTTTGGCTTGTAGCGCTAACCCAGAGCCGCCATGTTTGTTGAGTAGAATCTGTGGTGTTGTGTCTGTTTCCTTATGGCAGACTTGTGTACGGTTGTTTTGAAACGATCTGCTCTGAAACATGATGAATAATTAGTGAGATTGACTTGTTAAAGAGGCAGTGCTTTTGGTGCTTGTGTTTGGGGCTTCAGCCTTCGAAATGCATCAAAGTTTCATCTGAATTCTGGAGGAACCTCACTCCTGTAGAGCTCAAGGCTTGTAAAGACATTGAGTGGAGCGTATAGAAAACTGAGATGATGGTCCAACCAAAATATGACCGTTTTTGGTTTTGAAATTATGTGTCTAAACTGTACACTTTTCTGGATGAGGGTTTGAATGTAGAATAAACATAAAGAAGTAACTGGTGGACTGCATTTGACTCTTAACATGCATCCCGACTTAAGTTCATGATATGGTTGTCTTGCTTTAAGCCTGGAGCACAATATATTGTAAAATTTCCAGGTCTTTAAAACTTGTCAGATTAAACCACATATATAAACATTTTCCAGTGATTATTTGTCCCAGACGTCATCAACAAAGAGCATTACCACAGGCCAAGTGCCCATTGTATATGACCCAAAATGCACCTCCTATCCTACGCTCAAGGTGGCTCCGTGGGTTTTGTTCTGGTGCCTATTTTCCTTAAAAAAGGGGTTAAAAACAGACCACACGTGTGCTGCTGTGCTGTTGAGAGGTACACTGTCAATGTGGCTCATGTATTGTGAATTGTGTTACTGATTATGTGATTGATGCTTTAAGGGTCAATACAGAAACTTTAATGCAACATTTGGAATGTAATTTGTGGAACATGCATTGGGAAAACCCAGGAGGCGAATTTGGACAATCTGTTTCTTCACCTTTATATAGCTACGTCAGCATATATAGCAGCAGAGTGGTTAGAACTCTGGATTTCCAATAAGAAGATCGTGGGTTCCATGTTCTCCCGTGTCACCATGGGTTTTCTCCGGTACTTAGGTTTCCTCCCACCTAAGTTTCCCTTACTGAATGAATGAAAGAGTGAATGGTTGTCTGTCTAACCCTGTGACGAGTTGGCCATTGTGTCCCCCTGTCTAAGGTCCAAAGTCACTGGGAGAGAACAAGTGGTCGAGAAAATGAATGGTTCATATTACTAAAGCATTCACACTTCCATGGAAACTTGCCTCTAACTACAAATAATTTTGGTGAGAAGCTACAACATATTTGTATCATGTTTTTTTATTCCACAAAAATATCAAAAATAATTTGTCCGTGTCTCTTTCTGGTTAAAATTACGAGCTGGTTTATAACATTATCTTACTTTATGTCACACATTTGGAAAATTCAAAACCAAATAATATGACTTGGGACACGTTTTCAAACTATGTGACTGATGCTAAGTGTTTTTTGATGAAGGAACAATGCTATAAATCACTTCTTCATATGTGTCTCTTGAGAAACCATTTTGTGGCCCATTTTTGCCCTATTCTTTCCCTTTTTATGAGTGAACATTAACCCTGTTTACATTTGACTAATCTAATAGCTCCAGAAATCAGATTATGATCAGATCTTGTTGTGAACATAGCCATTGAAAAGCATTTTGTTTGTGCAGTATTGACGTTCACTTTGCTGTTTTATTTACTTTATTTCGATCCGTAGAGAACATCGCCACAAAAGAGTCATGTCCATTGCTTGACCCTGGCTTAATGTCCTGTTAGATGCATCTGGGGTCACGCGTCGGGGTTAAGGGACCGGCCTTTGTCTTTTTGCATGTAGTTAAGCTCCGCCCCCTGGGACTGTAATGACCCCCTCGAGGTTTGAGCGATGTCAGGCGGGTTATCAGCTCTTATCAGGCGACTGCAGGCACCGGGCCGCAAAATGGAGGAGAGGAGGCCATTGTGGAGGTTTATCGAACGCATCGGGCCAAAGGGTACGAGGAGGTTTATACAGCTCCAGAAAGAAAATAAGCTGGACTCTGCCTCCTCTGCTCTCACGCCGGCTAACTTCATGTCCTCTTTTAACACGTGCATAAATCTCTTTCGTGCTCTTCCTCTAGGCCTCCTGTTAAAAAACAACTTTCAGTATCAGTGCACCAGCCCTGCAAACCGTCTGTAAACTTTATCTTCTCGACATATAACATTGGCTGTCTAAATGATGGATTTCTAATCATTGTGTGTCAAATAAAGTAAAGATTTTATGGTTAACCTCCCAATCTCGGGGAACAATATTGTTTGGAACTGCTTCACAAAGAATGGTCTTTGTGGCATCTGTTGACAAGCATGGAACTATTTCATTTGTAAATACAAGCATTTTTATTGTAATATCAGGATTGTTGAGAAAGGTATTTAAAAGACTGTCTTTCTTCATCATATTTGTATTTATTTATTTATTTTACTTTTTCTAAATTTGCAAAATGATATAACCTAAGGATGCACCGATCTAGCTTTTTTTCAGTTCCAATACTGATCTCAATACTTTGCATTAGGTGCACCCGATATCAGACGTTTTTGTTTTTGCAAATCATAAGAAAGTGTACATATACCACGATATAACGTCGTATGATTAATGGCTGCGTAATTGTACGCGTCATTTCACAATGGACAAGTGATAGCTTAACAACTTTATATGATACAATCAACATCTACCTGTAAGTAAGTTTTATTAAATCCAATTAAAGGCAATCAGAAATTAGCTGGATCATGTGATCGATACCCAATAGACTTACAATTCACGGATCGATGTCTATATTTGATCCTAGTATCGGATCGGTGCATCACTAAACCCAAAGCAAGTAAGAATCTGATTCATGCTCTTAAAGCTCGGTTTTACAGGAGTGGTGCTATAAGGGGAACATCTGGTCTCTAATGGTGGGTTACACATTCTAGAAGTAGTTATATTAAGTAGTTATATTCCAGATTGGGGGCTCGATGTAATTTTGTTTTTATTAATAATATTGTACTTTGCCATGAAATATTTCAAAACATATTTTACAAATGTAAGAAGTGATTTCTGGGGTGACTTAATTACAAAATTAGACTCCATTTAAACAACATTGATTTACTATATTTGATCTACTGCTGAAGTTGCTTTGTTCTGCATTAAGACCTAGAGACATATAGCAACAATTTGTTATATTGAGCTATGTTTTGATAAAGTGCCTATTTTTAAGGGTCTGTTTTGTAAATTCATATTACATTTAAATTATTTTTTAGGGTTGACTCATGATGTTGTTCTTCATGGATGACAGCTGACATTTTCAGTTCTTTGCCTCTGACCAGTTAGCCACCCCTGTTCTATTTCATTCTTTTTTGTTTTTGAGTAAGACTTTCTTTGGTTGGGTTTAATTTAATTGAAAAGCTTCTTCATTCCTCCTTCTTCGTCTTTTGAACTGACTGTATAGTGCGTGTGAGCAGCTCCAGGCCTGGTGTCAGACAAAGCAGGTGAACCCCGCTCTCTCTCTTTGTTCTCGGAGAAGCGCTCAGGGCCACTGCACACTAAACGTCCCATTGTATCACCAAACCGAACCCAGCACGCCCGCCTTCTCACTTCTCCCGCTTTAGACCTCCGTGAATCTCCCCCCTCCGGCGCGCGAGTTCGATTCCCGCTGTGACGAGGGGGCGTGGCCTTGTGTCTTAGCAGCACGACACTCGGGCTAATTACCGCACAACAGCCCAGGGCCTTTCCTCCTCCTCCGACGTGTAAACAATGCATTATTAACACAACTGTGTCACCATTCCAGCTTCTTCACTTCTGATACCTATTTTGATATTGATTGATACCAATGTAGGACCTAAAAATATAGTTTTGCACTGTTCTTGAAACTTAACAGCAGTTTTGCACGTG
Source organism: Mugilogobius chulae (assembly GCA_038363315.1). Taxonomy (NCBI): domain Eukaryota; kingdom Metazoa; phylum Chordata; class Actinopteri; order Gobiiformes; family Gobiidae; genus Mugilogobius; species Mugilogobius chulae. The sequence goes on along the minus strand of CM076396.1, from coordinate 41,219,608 downwards.
AAAGTACCATAAAATAATTCCCAACCTTCTCTTTTAGTCAGAAAAAGCAACCTTGTCCCCTTGCTTATGTTCACACAGCAACAGTTTCTGAAACAAGTTTGACTTTAGTTTTATATTACACGTATATATCGATTCAAAGCCCACCACCAAATAATTGACGATTTGGTTTGATTTGATCTCGATCTCTCCATTTTTTGATTAATGGCAGCCGAGACTAAACCAGGACCTTAATATCTTACCCATGTAAACCATAACAAAATCTGAATCAAATGATGCATAGGATACTAAAATACAAAGAAATCCAGCCTCAAACAGTATGATCCGATTTATGGTTTAAATTTCATTGTGCTGGACCAAAACAAACTGTGGGCTGTATTTGGGGTTGCATTTGTTCATTTGAAGCAATTTTTAACATTATTTCTTTGATGGCCAGTGGCAGAGCGGATAGTGCTCTGGCCTCACAGCAAGAAGGTCGCGGGTTCGATTCCCGCTCAGGCCCGGGAGTTTGCATGTTCCTCCCCGTGTCTGGGTGGTTTCCTCCAGGCTCTCCGGTTTCCCCACTAACCAATAACATGCAGGTTAGGGAACACTTGTTAGTGGTCGGAGGTTGAGGCGCCAGTTGTTTAGGCCAATCGCCTCTGCTGAGCACTGTCACTGAGTGAAGAGGGGAGGGGTTCATCTCACTGTGAAGCGCTTTGTGACTCTGTGTCTGTGAAATGCGCTATACAAATAAGGATTACTTACTTACTTACTTACAAATATGTATTTTTTATTTGCAATTAGACCAGACATTTTTTTTAAATAAGTGTAATCTTTTTATTGCTTTTTCTTAATTGATTTAGCTGTTGTGGTCTTAAATTTCACAATAAATACACAAAATAATGAATATATTTTGTTTTTTATTTACAGAAATGGACTTGCAGTAATTCCAATTTGTTGCACCAGTGATTGCAGTCCTGGCCCTTCACCACTTGTATGGGTTCAAATACGGCCCTTGAGATAGCAGCTGCTTCCAATGGCTAACCTTTTCGATGTATTACAAGGCTCACAATTTTTCAAATTTACTTTTCACTTGAGTAAAAATGTAAATAAATATATATATATTTATCTACATCTGCATCAAATATTGGCTTTTTTTCCTGGGACTTAGAAATATTGCCCATCTAAGTGAACAGAAAGACTTATGTTAGCTTCTAAAATGCTAATGATTAAAATGTGACTTGAACAATCTGATTATCGATTCGCCTGATAATCTCGACAACCCTAAACACAACATACAGTCTTGTGCTATAGCTTCCCGTTAGCGATCTCCTCTCGCTTTAGCCGCTCGCTGGATTTATCGTTTCCGCGGCGATGTAGCAGATGGCCGATTTGCAGCATATAGAGTAATGCATGCCTACAAATGATGGTTAATGATGTCTTCCACGATGAGGAAGCAGAGCATTAGCGTTTTCAAGGCTAAACATGTGGCTGTCGTGAGGAGCGCTTCTCACTTTTGCCTGTTTAGCTTATTTAGATTTACATTCTCTGTCAAGGCAACATCAACACATGGCTGTGTCCCTTCATTAGTTAAGTCGCTGTGGAGGCAATTTAGTAAAGAGGAAATGGTATGGGGAATCATTTGCCTTCATCTAGCTTTATCTGCAGCCTTTTCTCTCACGCAGACGGATGTTTGTAGGCCATTTATCTGTAAGTATACTTGGTTATTCACCGTGCCATTGGTTTACTGGAAGCTTGAATACCCGAAGGATTTGTAAGCCAGCTACTTTGAATCCTTTTTCTTCAAAATATCTATTGATATTTGGACGATGGACTCAAAGAATGTGTGATTCAGTTTGTTAGGCCTACTCAAAATTAATCCAAATCAAACTAAAGGAACTTTGCATATGACATATTAACTTCATTTTTCTGTGAAGCATAGTGAGAATTATAATGTGCAATGGTAAAAAAAAAAAAAAAACAATATACTGTAAAAAAAAAAATGACAGAAATATAAGTTACGATTTGACCTCTGAAAATACTGTCACTTGTGTGTAAATTGTCCCATTTTGCGCTTATTGATGGCATAAAACTACGTTCCAGGTAACTGGGAAGTTAGATATTTCAGACATTTTGAAAAAATGCCAGTTCCCAGTTCAAAGCGTTCCATTTGAGTCACCTCATTATGGCTGATGCTAACCTGTAGGCTAAACAAAAGTAAGGTTAAGTAGCTTGTAACCACATTTTACAGTGGTTTTGTGGCAGTTAAACTCCTCAGATTCACTGATTGTTTGGGACTTATTCGACCAGCTTCCAGTTTAAAAATTCTATTTACCAGTTCGAATGGCGTTCCAGCGCATTTTGCTAATGAGAGGTGGAAAATACCCCAGTTCCCAGTTCCCTTGAATGCACCAGTACTGTATGTGGAGGAATTGCTTTGAGTAATGTTTTTGCGTGAAATTTTTTGCGGATGTGGGTAAAAAGATGATCTTAAATATTCCTGTTATATTTTTAGACAATGAAAGTCCATTTATGTAGTAATTTACATTGTATTCGTTGAAAAACTCAAACTTGATCTAAAACTCTCTATAAATTAGTTCATTCACTTTTTTTTTTTTTTTTTTAATTCTTTATTAATACATAGAAAAAGAGGTTTTTTAAAAATGTATATAACAAATATAAAACCAAAATTAAAATTCCATGGTCTTCTGACCGTTGGATGGCACAACCCCCGTCACCCCCCTCACTGCCTCCACAAGCTAAAGGGGAAACTCACAAAACGTTCATCCCCGAGCTTTCCCACAAGGTATTCCTTGAAGGCATCCATTGTTCTGTGCTGGGTCACGCAATCTGGGTCCAACAAATTAAGTATTTTTGTAGCCAAAGTAAGGCTTGATCTCTGCAGCAACGCCGAACTGGGCAGGGACCCGTCAGGCAGCACATAACCGGCTCGACGAACGCTGTAGGGCAGCACTTTCACTGTGGGCCGATATTGGTCCAGGGCAGCTGGTGAGAGCCCACGACACATCTTAAAAGCGAAACAGGACAGAGCGAAATTACGTCGCGCTTGCAGAGTTGTTAGGCCAAGCATTGCATAATGTTCCTGCTCTATCCGTGTGCGATATGGCATGTGAAGAATAATCCTCATGCAGCGCCGCTGAAGGCTCTCAAGACAGTTCACTAGAGTCTTTCCTGCTCCACAGAACAACACCGAGCAGTACTCCAAGCGTGATCTAATGTAAGCCTTGTAAATTTGCAGTAATAGACCGTCGCTTCTTGGCGGCAACTTTGCCTTGAGCAGTCTCAGGACAAATATTTCTCTTCTACTTTCTTTGCACAGTTCCTCGACATGACGCTTGAGTTTCAAGTCACTTGTGAATATCACTCCCAGATGTTTGGCCTCGCTTGAGAAGGGTATATTATGCCGCTCAAATATAACTTGTTTGTCTATTATTTGCTGACGGATTGCTTGGCAAAACATAAACACACAGTCTTAGAGGCGTTAAATTTCATTCCCCAGGTATTAGCCCAGGTACTAGCAGTAGCTAATGCACAGTTCAGGCCAGCGACTGCTAAAGCTGGATGTGTCGTAGAGACAGTTATTAATGTGTCATCTGCATAAGCAGCTGGTGTCACTTTAACACTCTGGGGTAACAATGACGATACATTTTCCAACTGAGTCAACAAATCATTTAAGAATAGAATAAAAAGAGTTGGGGCTATTACGCTGCCCTGTGGTACTCCAGACTGCACCAGTAACGGAGAAGAAAATGCAAATCCAACTCTAGTCTGTTGTAGCCGATCACTCAGATAGTTACGAATCCAAGCAAAAACTTTCCCACGAACGCCAAATGCTGGTAGTTTGTGAAGAATAGCCTTATGAGGGACTGATGTAAATGCACTACTTAGGTCCAGGAATGCTGCTAAGCATGTTTCCTTGCTCTCTGCAGCTTTCAGCCTGTTCACAAGAGCAAAATTTAAAAAGCAATTTATTGGTATTATTTTTTTTAATGAGTTGCTTTTAGTTGGTGTTAGGAAATCACACAGTTATTAACAATCAATAGGCGCTTGACAGAACTTTCTCTTGAGAATAAAAACACCTAGTCAGATACTGTTTTACTTGCAAGGGGCAGTGGCGCTTTTTACAGCTCGTCCCGCTACCAAAGAGTCACCAGCCCCTGAGTTTCTTTTTATTCAGCTTAACAGTTGCGTATACAAATGGGAGGTTACATGTAAGCATCAGTTCAGAGATAAAGGTCAAAACAAATCATTACTTTAAACACGAGGAACAATCTGAAGAAAGAGGAAAGACAGCAGACTGTCTGCACAAAGTGAACACACATTGAAATACACTTTGATAACATAGCAAAATAAGCATTATAAAATATGAAATCCTTTACATTTCCCTCCTGTTTATCAAAGTTTATTACCAAATCATCACATCAAAACAATACTCTTCTCGTAAGCTTTAAGTATGTTCGTCATATTTATAGTACCATAAACTTTTTACACTCAGAGAGAAATGGTTTAAAGCTCATCTTCCAATTGTACTACTCCACTTACTAAGAGTGTCTCAATTTCCTCCTCAAGCATAACATTAACAGTACCAGAAATCATTTTCTCAATTTGAGTTTTGATACAAGGTAAAATGCATGTGGTGAATATGCAAAATAACACAAGAATGACAATTACTGGGGTTATTACCTTTAGGAGAATGTTATACCATGGACCTGAAACAAGCCACCCAAAAGGATCAAATTCATTTGGTTTAGGGTCTTGTGACATACTTTTGCGCAAAGTCACTAGCTGGTCTAGTGCTTCTGCGATTGAATGGCCATCATCAGTTTCAGCAGGGATAAATGTACAACAGACCTCTTGAATCATGTGACAAACTCCTCCTTCCTTGGCAGTGAGTAAGTCAAGTACTAAACGGTTCTGAAGGACCATTAGGCGCATTGGTGACAGTTCTTTCATGGTACCATTTAAAGCTTTAATAGTGGCATTAATTATCAAATGCATGCGATAATCTACAGTTTCAGTACGTAACAACAACTTGCCAACTCCCAGGTGTGGGAGTAAAGACAGAATTACCTTCTCACCAACTGACCAAAGTTTGTGGTCTGGGGGAACATCTGATCCATAAACAGCATCATGAGGTGTGAGGGGGATCAGAGAGCGTCTGTGTCTAGTAGTTTCATTCGTTGCACTCACTATGAATGTGTGATCAGTGAGGCGTACAGGTGCACAGAGACCTCCCCACTTGTTTGGGAGTCTTAAATATATTTTTGAACCACATAACCAATAAAGTTTGTCAACTGCAAATGTTCCATTTTCTCTAGGGAAGTTATACAGAGCACTGTCTTCACAGAGAGAAGTGTTTTGGTGGGGGCAAGGTGGGGTGTATTGCATTGAATAGTTGTGCTGTCTTGCTAATTTGCATATTGTGGTGTTGTAAAATGACTCTGCTTGGTCACTACAATTAGCTCTCCTAGTTACCAATCTGATTTCTTCACATTTGTGTGTAGGCAACTTCCCTATGTTATTAGGCCCTTGTAAGTAATAACATACAGGAAAAGTTAAATTAGCTGGAGTCACAGCATGGATGGGCAAAATCATGGTTATGTTACTCAAGGCCTGTAATTCAGTAATGTTTCTACACATAATAGGGTCAGCTATTGCATAGTCACTGGAGCGACCTTTTCCAGCTTTTTGGCCAAGACAGATGGAGAGCTCTTTATTCAGGTTTTGTACATACACTGTTGGTTGTAATGAGGATGCTGGCATGTGAGAACATACATAACAATCTCTCCTGTTCTCTGCTCTAGCAGTGGACAATGCATATCTGTACCATGAGTTAGTCAAATATACATGTGACATATTCCATTCATCATGGTGTAGGGAAGAAGCATCTTCCTCTCCCACCCAGCGTTTATTCTTGCTGGCCTGTAGAACTTTTGAAGGAGCCGGGTTTCTCCACAACCATAGGAGAACTGTGACGACAGTCAGGAATCCTGCTGCAGTCAGTCTCTGATGATTCATCGTAGCAGTGCCCAGTTTTCACTGTAAGAACACTGATAATCAACGTAGCAGCGCCCAGTAGTTTACCTACTGTAAGAACGCTGTTGATGTCTCAGCTTACAAGAGAAGTCCTGCGTCAACGAAGGTCAGCACCGTTATTTGGTCTCACTGTGGTCAGCAGGCGTTCAGACTTATGAATCTGTGGTCACCTCTGCCTTGGCCTCAAGAGACGGTCGTAGTTTGCAGTGGGACAGGTGAATCCATGTAGACTTTCCTGCGACCTTTACTGCAGTGGGCGTGGCTAGGAGGACTCGATAGGGCCTTCCCAGCGTGCACTGTTCCAACTCTTTCTCTTGATGACTTTGATGAAAACTGAATCACCAACTTGGACTGGCTGTTGCTGTGGAGACAAATGTCTTGTGGCAGTTCATTTGCACTTTTGCATTCTCGAGTTAGCAATGTTTGTCTCATGTAGTATGCAAGGTCATGGACAGAGTCAGGTTGGTCTTTTGTTTTCAGATATAAGTCTGGTAATCTGAAAGGTCTTCCATATAAAATCTCAAAAGGAGTAATTGATTCTCCTTCAGCTGGTAGTATGTGCATGTTCATTTTTACCAAGTCTATGCACTCTGGCCATGGTCTTCCTGTCTCCTTTGTGGCCTTAACAAGTTTGTTTTTTACAGTTCCGTTCCATCGCTCTATTTTTCCAGTGACTGGGATGATAGGAACAGTGTCTCCTCAGGTTTATGTTCAGGTGTTGGCTTAGTCTTTCAATCACTTCATTCACAAAATGTGTGCCATTGTCTGATCTGATTATTTCTGGAATTCCAAAGTAGGAATTATTGTTTTACATAGCGCTTTAGCTACTGTCAGGGCATCTGGTTTAGCAGTTGGAAATATTTCAACCCAATTGAAAAAGCATCAATAATTACTAAACAATATTCAACATTTGTGCCTTTGACAGTTGGATAAAATCCATATGTATGGTGTGAAAGGGGTGTGATGGAGGAGGAAAGGAGCCTCTTTTGGGCCTCATTTGGCCTTGTGGATTGTTTTTAATGCAGATCATACATTGTCTACAAAAATTTTTCGAGTACGTATTAAACCCATGAGTGTATAATATTTGTTTACTAGGTCCACCATCCCACCTGTTGAGACATGGCATTGCCCATGGCTCAATTCTGCAGCCCATTTAAACATAGATTTAGGTAGCCACGGTTATTGTCTGGACCAACATACAAGTCTTTTGGATTTGAGCTCCTTTACTACTCCATACATTTTTTTCTGTCCTAGGTGCATCATGTTGGTGTTGTCTGAGTATGTCTAAAGGGTCTGAGTCATCAGTGTCTATTAACATAGTCTCTGTGTTGGTCAGTGCTGCTGCCTTAGCAGCTTTGTCTGCTAGTCTGTTACCAATGGAAATGGAGTCATGTCCTGTCGTGTGTGCATCACATTTGCAGATGGCTAGTGTTCTTGGCAGTAATATAGCTTCTAATAATTCCTCTAATAATTGTTTGTGAGCTATCGTTTTGCCTGTAGTTGTTTTAAACCCTCTAAGTTTCCACTGTCTACAAAACAAGTGTGCAGAACCAAACACAAATTGACTGTCTGTGTAAATTGTCACGTCTTTTCCTTTGTATAGTTTACATGCTTCAATCATAGCTTTAATTTCTGCTGCTTGTGCTGAGAACCTAGATTGAAGTTGTCCCGATTTTAACACTTTTGTTTGAGTAGTTACTGCGTAACCTACTTGATTTTTCCAAATACATTTTTACTTGCAGAGCCATCTACAAATATGATGTCACCTGTGTTTAGTGGTATGTCTGTTAAATCTGGTCTTGGTTTGTATATTTTTTCTGTGGCCTCAAGACAATCATGTGGCTCTCCATCCTCTTTTGTGGGGAGGAGAGTCGCTGGATTCAGAGTTGAGCATCTTTCTATTTTTAGGTGCGGTTGCGACAGTAAAACTGTCATGCACATGAGGTGTCTTGCAGGAGACAGAAATGTAATGTTTGATTGGAGAAGTAGTGCTGACACTGCATGTGAAACTTTAGTTTAAGCGGGTGAAACAACACTACTTCCGCTGAGGCCTGTACTGCAAGTGCAGCTGCCAGTACAGCCTGGACACATAAGGGTGTGGCTCTGGCCACTAGGTCCAGTTGTGACGAGTAATATGCTACTGGTCGCATCTTGGAGCCATGGTTCTGTAATAAAACAGACGTCATGAAACCATTTTTACAGTCCACAGTTTGGATGAATTCTTTCATGTAGTTAGGAAGAGCCAATACTGTGGTGTTTACTAAGGTTTCTTTTAGTTTTTCAAAAGCTAAGTTTGTCTCTTTAGTCCATATTATTTCATCTTTTAACATCATTGGTGTGCTGTAGATGAGGTCTTGGAGGGGTCTGGCTAATTGAGCATAATCTAGTATCCAACTTCTGCAATAGTTACATAGTCCTAAGAAGGATAGCATTTGTCTCTTGGTCTTAGGTTTGGGAGCACTCAAAATAGCTTTTTTCCGAGTCTCACTAATAGAACGACCTTTAGCATTAAGATTATGACCTAAATATTTGACTTCAGTGGTCCATAATTGGAGTTTATTTTTGCTAACTTTATTTCCTGTTTCGCCTAAGAATTTTAGTAGGGCTAAAGTGTCCTTTTTACATGATTCTTGTGTGTCTCCAACAACCAAGATATCATCTACATACACCAGAATTTGACTGTTTTCAGGAGGGGTGAATTTTGATAAGCAATTTGCAATGCACTGTGAAAAAATTGTGGGGCTTTCGCAATAACCTTGACTTAACCTTGTGAATGTTAATTTTTCCCCTTTAAAAGTAAAACTAAACCATTTTTGACTGTCTTTACTTAATGGAATTGAAAAGAAAGCATTGCTCAGGTCAATCACTGAGAAATATCTACCTGAGGGTCTAATTGAGTTGAGCAATGTGTGTGGGTTTGGTACATTTGGTGCCCTTTGTTGTACTGCTTCATTTACTGCTCTAAGATCTTGAATTAGTCTCCACGCAGTCGACGGAGGAGCCTTTTTAACTGGAAAAATAGGAGTATTACATGGTGAATCTGGACATGGAATGATAATCCCAGCTTTTCTGAGGTCAGCAATTACTGGTTCAATACCTTGCTCTGCGTCAGGTTTCAGAGGGTATTGTTTTATTCTAGGCCTGTATTCTGTTTTGCCTTTTATTTTGACAGGATCAGCACCATGCATGAGTCCTACATCAGAGCTATTTTTACTCCATAAACTATCAGGAAGGAAGCTCAGTGCTTCTTCCTGTTCTGTTGTCAACACTAAGGTTTCTATTTGCGAATGTCAAATAGACATATGTCACTGTCATATAAGTGGACCTGTGGCTGGGCACTTGTTTTGAAATTCAGTCTTTTCCTACACCAGCCTGTGCGTTTGCTTCTTTGGTCGCCATCTAGTCCAAAATCCTCCCAGTCATTTACATATTTTACCTCCATTGCAGCATTTGCTAAGTGATGCCATTTTTGATTTACTGCTTTGGTTAATGACACATGTCTTTGATTATAACTGGGCATGAGTTTTGCAACCTGTGGCGAGACTTCTACATCACAAAATGAAGTGGATCCAGAATAAAATAAATAAGTCAATGAAATGTACTGGGGGCCTAATTTATGTACAGCTTCATCATATTCTTTATCTGGACCAGGTGTTTTCTTAAATCTAAGAGTTACATGTAAGTTTTCAGAATTCATTCTATCACAATCTTTAGATACTCTTTCTGTAGCTAATTGTAATAGAGTTTGTGAAATCTGTGCAGGGTCTTTTGATGTTAAGTCTAAGCTCCACCAGTAGAGGGGGTCGTCTTTGGATTCCACCACCAGGGTTTTTGAGAGTGGGAAACTAACAGGGTGTTTTACAACTGTCAGTTTTCCTGTAGAAGTGGGAACTATGGCTAGTTCCAGAGCTGCTATTAGGTCTCGGCCCAATAAATTGTGAGGGCATTCAGGAGCGAGGACAACTGAACTAGTTACTCCTGTTTCCTCATCTTCTAATGTAAAATGTGTCAGTTTGCTCATTTGATTGATTTTTACACTGCCACTTGCTGACATGACTTTAATAGTTTTTTCACTTGGTGACAGATTGGAGGTATCTCGGATCAGTTTTTTCTGCTCCAGAGTCTACTAGAAATAGCATTGGTTCATTATTGACTAACAAGGTTATCTCTGGGCGATGTTTGAAGTCTACCTCATCAATTGCTAGATACATTTCTGCTTCAAGTTGTTCAGACCAATTTTCATCTACATCCTGTTGGTCAGGAGTAGAAATGTTTGTCACAGCAGTTTGTGGTTTCACTTCCTTAGTGCTAGTAGTCTGACATTTACTACATCTGTCTTTAGAGAAGTTGTCTAGTCATGCAGTTTCTTCTGCATTTTCATTTCTATTTTTTGGGTTTTTCTTGCAATTTCGAGCATAATGTCCCTTTTTGTGGCAAAAATAACAGTTGCCTTCTTTGCGATCTATATCTAGATTATTTATTTTTCGCCTTTTTGTTTATAATTTTTATTCTTGTTATTTGGCCTGGGTTGGATCACAAAAGTTTCAGTCCCTTCTTCAGACATATAAATCTGTGTAGCTTGTTTTTTCTTTTTTTCTTTGATTACTTTGTCTGCATGAATTGCATGTGTAATAAAATCATCCATGTTTGCAGTATTGAGGCCAACATAATTCTTTTGGAGCCATGCTTTGACTGGCTCTTTAAGACCATTTAATATTGCCATTTTGAGTTGTTGTACAAATGGGCCTTGTGCATCTGCACTTTCTGGGATGCCACTGTTTTCTTTAAAAACTTTGTGCATCCTGGCACGGAAATCTTGGACAGATTCTCCGTCTTTTTGAGTGGTTTGACCTATGATTGCATAGTTTGCCCTCTTTACAAACATGGTTTTCATGTTGGCAAATACACCATTATCTACTGTGAGTGTATTTAGTACCTCATCAGGTTTTAGAACATGTGTTGCTCCACCTTCAGTTTTGGTTGGCACCCAGTTTCCTTTTATTTGATGCCATTTTAATCCTAAGATTTGCATTAAAACTTGTTGCATTTCACTCCCATTTAAATGATAATTTGCTTGGAGATCAGTTATCCCTGTAATACAATCAGTTACATCTACTTCTGGTTTTGGGATGTGTTCTGTAGCTTCCTTTATATCCTTAATTGTCCAAGTTCTAAAAACTGTCATGCGTCCTCCATTACCATCTGGGACTTCAATCAGTGGGAAGGTTTCAGTGTTGAGAGTTTCAGCATCTTTGTCATTAAATAACAATGGGCTCGCAGATTTAGCATTTTGGACCATGACATAAGAGTACCTTTGGATCGAGTATTATGGTCATATTGGGAGGTAGGAGAGAGCGGGGCTGTCGGAGTGGCTTGATGGGTTGGGACAAAAGGATTTGAAACTGACAACTTGTCACCCATATATGGTGTTGCAGTCCCACTTTGCGTCAGATATGGAGGAGGAGGAGTTCCTATAGCTAAATCAGCCAATTCTGCGACTGGATATGTGCTTGTGCTTGCTTGGGCCTGTTGTTGAGGACGTGGAGTTTCACTTCCTCCTATCTCGTCTGAGGAACTGGCCTGTGGTTGAACTCTACGCCTTGGAGTAGAGTTTGTACCGTCGTCATCCTCTTTGTGGACAACTGCACAAACTTGAGTTTTTGAATGTTTACGTCTCTTTACTTCCTCCATCCATATTCTAGCTTGCAATGTTTGTTTTCCTGCGTTTTGACGTGCTCGACCTTTCTGTTGGTCATGTAATGCCAAATTGGTCAGTAACCTTTGAACATCAATTTCAAGTAAATTTCCACTAAAGTTATATTTATTTTTCCATTTCTTTAGATTTACACATGAGTCAGGAAAACATCGTTTCATAAATTGTTCATCTGTTTCTATTGGTTTTGGTTTTAGTTTTATATTTAGTTTTACAGATTTGTCTTTACCTGCCATTATTATGGTAAAGCTTTAGTCACTATGCGTCTTGTTGATTTTCAGAGAAAATACTTTATGTCACACAATCAATCTCAATGACAAGCTTCTACACAAAAACTATTTTTGTGCGGTCATTGACTGGGTGTCCTATCACAATCAAGAGTGTGTTTTAGATTCTCGTCAAATACAACGTGACCTAAATCCTCAATGAAAATAAATCTCAATCCACTTTAATAAACTTTAGAAAGTTTCCACCTTCCAGGTTTATTGATCTGATAGAGAAATCTTTTCCAATCACACTTGCATTCGTCTTTCATTCAAGTCATAAAATGTCAAGTCCTAAAATGTCCTATTTGGCCAAAGTCCTACTAAACTTGGATATATTTCTATTCCAAGGTTGTTTGATCAAACCCCTTTGAAAAAGCCACTTTTTCAAAGTAACTATTCAAATACTAAATTTTAGAAATACATTACTAAAGTCCAACTTTAGAATGCCTGTACTAAAAGTCCATAGTATTTAAATTTCATCTGACCTTTTGTGTAAGTTCTGTCTCGAGTTCGAATGGCGTTTCCAATCGGAGGATGATCCAGGACGACCGACCACTGGAAACGTGGATTTTCTGGGGTTGTAAGGCCCAGGCTGTGCACAGACTTCGATCCTCGTCGATCACCCTCTCCTTGGATCAGCCATCCGGCTCCGAAGGACCAAGTTAACTGTTAGGAAATCACACAGTTATTAACAATCAATAGGCGCTTGACAGAACTTTCTCTTGAGAATAAAAACACCTAGTCAGATACTGTTTTACTTGCAAGGGGCAGTGGCGCTTTTTACAGCTCGTCCCGCTACCAAAGAGTCACCAGCCCCTGAGTTTCTTTTTATTCAGCTTAACAGTTGCGTATACAAATGGGAGGTTACATGTAAGCATCAGTTCAGAGATAAAGGTCAAAACAAATCATTACTTTAAACACGAGGAACAATCTGAAGAAAGAGGAAAGACAGCAGACTGTCTGCACAAAGTGAACACACATTGAAATACACTTTGATAACATAGCAAAATAAGCATTATAAAATATGAAATCCTTTACAGTTGGGAAAGAGGCTACATGTCAATTTGATTTGACATCTGAAAGGCGGGGATAGGTGTGAAAACACTTGATTATCCACTGTAGAACAATACAAGTTTGCACAAACATGACTGAATCAATCCAATTACAACTTTGAGTAAACTAATGATGAGAGAACAAGGCTAAAAACCCAGAAAAGTAGATTTTTCACAATACGTCCCCTTTAATGTCGATATACACACTCACCATGTTGTCCACAATTTGAACCCAACACATTCTGGTTGTAACACGAGCTTGCAAACATATGGTAAATGTACATTACCCCATTCTTATCAAACAAACCCGTTCATTTCCTCAAAGCCCATACAATCCTTGTGCGAACATAATTTACTCCTGCTTCTCTGCCCACACCTCGCTCCCTTCATGGCGGAAACATTAGAACATGATTTATCGTCTAATTGTGCATTAGTCTCCAGCTAACGACCTTTAAACTCGTTAATGGCCTATCATAATATTTGAGGAAACCGAAACAGTGTGATTTGCTCTTAACGCGCTCAAAGTAATCAAAGTGGGAGGCGCTAGCTGCAGGAGTCCGGTTAGCCGTCCGCGGGCTAACAAGCGCGCAGTGTGCCTTCCTCGTCTGCTAAATGAAGCCGGCGGGCCCATAGGTGCACTCGCATTATTGTTTAGCATAACGCAGGCATTTGAGCCGGGTTTTTATTGCACCGGAGTGTCGGGGAGAGCAGCAGGTAGGCCGCGGTGATGAGCAAAGCACCTCAGAGCCCCGAATCAACATATCTGCGCACCATATGCTTCCAGGTCTCCGAAACGACTGCGGAAACAGTGGAGGCATTTGGGTTTGGGAGATTTATTTTGAGCTAATTGCGCGAGTGTCAGGCTGCGGTGAAGTCCTGTGGGCCAAATCGGAGCCAGGCAGATGCAGATTGTGTTAGCTAATCCGTGGTTAAAGTTCTGAACAATTAGCGCCGGGAAAGTGCTCGGAAGTAGTGAAAGTGTTTCTTTGATGCAGGGCAAATTTGCAGTTGGAATAAACACAAATTACATTTTTGAGTGAAGCATAGTGATAATTACATTGAAGAATTAGTTGCACTGTCTGATTGAACATGTCTGCGATGTCTAAATTGACTTTAGATATTGACACTTTTTGATGAGACATGTGAAGGGATACTGTTTTAAAACTTTTTTTGTTGCATAAATGTACAAAAAGCCAAAACATAAAATTGTTTGGGGGGGTTTAATGAACCTATTCCAAGCCTCAGTCCTAAAATTACCCATTTTAGTAACTTGAAGTCTAAACGTACCTTTTAAAACAACATTCAAGGAAACACAGCACAACCCCTGTAAAGTGTTGAAGATAAAATGGTGTCAGTTGTCTCACATTTGTCTTCATATTTTATTAATACATATGATGAGCATAAAAAGTTTTGTTTATATGTTTTTTTTTTCTCTTTACCAGACAAATATCAATAAGATATGTATTATTAAAAGTTTTGAACAAGGACAATGCGCAACAGACGTTGCACTGATCCGAGACAAGCTGAAACTGGACCTCAACTTCTCCTCAGCTCACAGAACATTACGTGGAACTGATGATATGACTCTCTAGCTGCTGCTCGAAAACGATCATCAGAACAACTCTTAAAAGAGTCAGTGTCATGTCTGCGTCCATGGTGTTACAACAAACCAGGCGATAAAAATTCAGTGTCCAGATGAAGTGTGTTTCTTCAGTAGACGTAATTGGCTCTGTGCTCCGAACGTCAGTTGACTTGTTTGTATTACGATAGCTAACTTATGTACTTATAAGCATTTCCTGTTCAGTTCATTTCTATGAGGTTTTCACGACGTCAGTCTAAACCCAATAAATAATCGGAAGATTAGATAGAGACGATCTCAGAAATTATGCTAAGACTAGTGCAGTCAAGTGATTAAAAAATTGAAGAGATTAATTAATTATGACCTGTAATTAATTAATCTAATTAATCTATTTTTAATCTCACCTAAAATGCTGAGAAAAACATTCAACTTAAGTTTTTTTTTTGTTTTGTTTGTATCCAATTTAATTGATTATTGTTGCAGATGGAAAATATTAATCAATTGCAAAAATGAAGACTTTGAAGTTTTTTGTTGCTCAATTGTCAAGTTGAACAAGCCTTATGTCCACTTTGCAACTCACAGATGAAACAATAGCTAAAGATTAAAAATGATTATGCGATTAAAAAATTACTCAATTAATATGTCTGTAATTAATTAATCATCATTAATCACTAATTGACATACCTAGCTAAAACGTTTACAAATCAAATGCTAATGCTAACAGGAAAAACTCAGAAGTACAGAAGTTAGCCATTTTAAAAAAAACAAGTCAACAGGTGTTCTGTGCACAGAGCCAATTCTGTATGACGTCTCTGCACTCCTTGTCCAATCAGAATGCTTCTAACGTTAAGCAGAATTTAATAAGGCGATGTAGTATGTGTTCCATTCAAACCTTTATTCAGGATTATTAGTCCAGGTAAAATGTAAGGAAAATGTTTTATTTCGGAATAATTAATACAGAATTAAGAAACGTCATGTAACGTGACCATTGTATATCATTTAAATGTCACTAACTTTCCCAGAAGTGAAGCCCCCAAAGTAACATAAGATGTTACTAAAGTTTACAGACATAACTGGGTAAATGCGAGGGTTGTAGCATTAGCTCTAGTTTAATTGTACTGTAAGCATGAACCCTCACAGACATTTCCTCTCTCTCTCTGTCAGCAGCTTTGTGATGCCGTGATATCATGAGCCGCCGTTTGCTTTGCCTTCCTCGCGCTCTTTCACAATCTTTCCAGCTTTTTTCTCAAATGGAGCAGAGTGACGGAGCCGGGCTTTGTGTCAGGTGCAGTTACTCCGCTCATACACCACAGAAACGCTGCTGCCGCGGATCACGCCCCAGTCAAAATGGCACCATAAAATAAGTGCTGAGTGCTGCACGGAAGTTCACTCCGCCTCCCCCGTTTGGAGATAAAAAACACTTCTGTCCAGCAAAGCAAAGCACACACACACTGCAACACGGTCCACGTCTGAAAAGTATTTATGTTTACCGGATCACACCAGGCATTTTGTTCATACGCCTGGGACAACATCGAGTTTAGTCATAGTTAAAGCTGCTATGACTGTTTTAGCTTTAGTTAATTACTTGCTAAGTAAAAATGAATAAATACAAAATAATAATAATAATCCCTGTAATGCCCACAAGTGTTATAATCCCTATGAACGTAATAAACCACAAGCATTTACAAAATGTGTTCATTTTAAAAGTAATAAATCTGCAGCTCTGATTTTTACTGCCTCATATATGTAATAGAGCTCACAAATGTAATACTTTTTAATAACTGTGTTTATTATGTTTGTGGTGGCAAAAGGTATTACAGGAAGTTATTACATTTAAACCATCAAGGCAAGGCAAATTATTTGTATAGCACAATTAATACACACAGCAATTCAAAATGATTTACAAGGCTGGAAAGATAAACAAAAAACATATACATCATCATAAAATGTAAAATCAAAATTCACATTTTGTTTGTATCCTTCATACAAATACTGATTGTACATGAATCAAAGAGTTTGTTTTGAAAAGTTTTTAAATACAGTATGTCTGAAACAACAGGAAGTAAAGCATTGTTCAAAAATGATGACATCACACTAGTTTTGCCCTGTAAAAGTTACCCAAATAGTAACTTTGTTTACAGGTAATTATGTGTATATTTTTGTAAAAATCTGTTGCATAGATACCTTTGCTATACTTTGGGGGCGTGGCTTGCTGTAAGGGGAATATGTCTGCTGAGTTACAAGAAAAAAAAAAGAAAACATATTCTTCTCTTTTCAGATGTTTCCTGGTGAATTAGGATTATTAGCACAATAAATATAGTTGAGTCAGAGCTAATCTTAATGGAGGTTCTTGTTGTGTTATTGATCTGGGAAAGGTAAACAGAGTGTTTTGTAGGTGTGAAAATACAAAATTACGCTTTTGCATCTTGTTAGCATTTGGCTTGTAGCTGCTGTGAGCATTGTTTGATGTTTATACAAGTCTGGGCAGTTGGTATTTGGCAAAATACATTTTTAAACACTGGTGACAATTTTCTTCTCCGTTAGAATCAATACAATGACAACTTTTTTCATAAATCCTTCAGCACGTAGTTATTATCGACTTGGATTCCTTTGTGTTGCAATCAGTTATGCTGTTTACAAACAACAAAGTCAAACTGGAGAGGACCACCCAAGCTCAGCCAATCAGAGAGCTGCTTTCGACTCCTCAGTTCCATCCTCAGAATCATCCTTGTCTCTAAAATATAACATTTCCTTTGAATTTGCATAACCACCTATTCTCACCCACTTTAGATTTACAGTATGTGCATTAACTAAAAAAAAAAAAAAAATGAGTTTCCGAGTAAAACTTATTTCCAACAATCAAGCGAGAAGATTAACATTTGCTTGTTACAGTTAATTTTACTATATAGACAGGGGACTTGTGACTTCTGCAGTTCTGAACAGGAAGTAAATAGACCTTAGATTGATTTAGTGTTTTACAACAAACATATGCATTTCATTACCTAAAAAAGCGCCACATGTCCCATTTAAAGTACCAAACCATCATGTATTTGAAAAGAAATGAACCATTTACAGGACTCATTTTGTTTTGTCACATCTTATTACAAAAGTTAAAGTTATCCTGATGCTGCCTCACATTAAGTCCATGAACTTAGAGCAAAACTTGAAACAACACAACCCTCCCAATGTCTTTTTCCATTAACCTCCACTAATGTGCTTCTAATTTACAAAAAAAACTACATCAAAGCCTTCCGCATTCATTTGGAGATACTACTTTTTACTGTGGCAGGACCGAGAGCCCATCCGCCGGGACTTTTCCGAAACAAACATTTAATTTACCTTTAGTGCCGTAATGTGATAAAGTGAAAAGCAGGTGGCGCCGCGGCCTTCTTTAATGGTGATGGCGTGCTGTATAGAAATGTCAATAGGTACCTGTGGAGCTGATGAGGGCTCATAAAGACTGTGGTGAAAGGACTCCATAAAGACAAGTGTGTGATTATTACAGTCTGACTCCAGAACAAGAGCAGGGACTGACTGAGCCGCCGTAGTACTGGGAATCATACCAGATTAATGTTTAACTGGATTTTATTTTAAATGTTTGTCTTGATCAATTTGCTGGTTGGGTATTTTTTGCCAAAACAAGACTTGGAGTTGTAGTTAGCATAGGGCTGCATGACTATGAAAAAAAAATATATAAATCAAAATTGAAATCGTAAATATTTGCGTAGAGCAGTTGTGATTACAAGATGATTTCAACTTGTATATTTTATATTTTTTTTTTTTTACAATTATGAGCATTAGTCTTTCATCTATAGCCTTTTTGTCCATGAGAGTGGATCCTTCCTCAAGATTTATCTTTTTCCCATTAAGGTGTTTAGACCCTTCTTTCTTGCCAGAAGGAGGTTCTGAGAACAAGGGATGCTCTGGGAAAATTATTAATTTGCTTGTTTACTCATAATCTGCTTTAAAATGCTTGATCAATCACTGGTTCTCAATATTAATTATTTTATCTTCTACCTTTGAAGTTTTGATTGAATGTTGGTCAATAAACTTTTAAAATAAATGGGTTTTCCAAAAAAAGTTCTAGAGACAACATTTATTTTAATTTGGGGGTCACAAGTTGGTAACGTGTATTTTGGGGGTCCCGGTCTGAAAGGTTTAAGATCCCCTGGCTTAGACAGAAGATGGAATATAAGTGTTTCCCAATCAGGGGTATAAGCACTTACCAGGTGGAATTATTTCAGACTTTAAAAGGTTTGATGTAATATTATTTTAATTTAAAAAATGTTATTGAACATATTTTGAACATATTTCACAAAATGAGAAAACACAAACGTAATAATTGTCAAAATTCCACTGGGAAACCCATGTATTTACCTCAGTTGGATAACTTCTTGTTGGGAACCACTGCCTGGCAAACTGAGAATTTAATGATAAAATTAAAACGACAAATGACACAGAAAAGTTGGAATTTGACTACTTTTCCGCTAAAACAGTATCCTTCCGCATGTCATCAAAATGACAGTTTCCTGGGAGTTTGAAATGTTATTTAACAAATAAGTGTCAGCAGATATTACCATTTGTCAAATCATAACTAAGGATGTACCAATCCAGCTTTTTCAGTACCTATTTCAATACCTTTGGCTATGTTTGCCGATATTCAATCTCAACCAGTTACAAGTGTAAGAATTGCTTTTTTGTCTCATCAAAAAGTTTAACAGAAATTTGGACTTAATGGGATGTAGGTGTTCTGGGTTAACATCAGACAAAATTTAAGTCTCATTATGTCCAATTAAAGGCACAACCAAGATATTGGCTGAATCCGATATGATGGAGCCGATCACAATCCAGTAAAACTTCACGAATGGGTGTCAATATTCGATCCAAGTGTCGAATTGGTGCATCTCAATCATGACATCTAGTGTGTGTCATTGATGTGGATTTTGATCTATATTTAATAAGGTTAAAAGTAGTGGAATTACCTCTATGTATGTCATATTTGCAGGAAGACAATTGTAAACCAGTAGTAAAATGGGTAAATCCTTTGTTCAGTGTTCAGTGTAAGTCTACTTTATTTAGATTTTTCTGTTGCTGTGTGGTATTTTTAGCAGTGCCATACAATTTTATCAAAGCTACTCAAGTAAATCTAAATAAGTCTAAGCATCACCCACCTCGGGCTCTTGAGCGCCGAGTTTAGACAATATTGAGTCGTGAGATAGAGAGGCCAAGCGGGCAGCAGCGTGCGGACAAAGGAGCAAACATTTTAGGGCTCTGCTGAATGTGCCTGAATGCTCTGTGGTCATAATGGATGCTAGTCTCCGGGGAATGTCTAGACTCGAGTTTCAACGTCTAAATGGTCAGAGAAAAGCCCCGCGAACTCGACGGAACAGGAAGCGGAGACAAAACCAGGTCGTGATCTGCTTGTCCCTGCATGGCTGCGTCACGTGGCTTTGTTGTTGCTGCTGCTGTCGATGGATTTGTGAAATGTACGCCTAGGAAGCAGTCTCAGCTTGCAGCAAAGAGGTTTTCGGTTTGATTCCTATAGGTTCTTTATTCAGATAAAGCCTTCTTGAGCCCATTGGTCTTCTCTACCATGTATTTATTAAAGAACTCTGGATGGGTATATCTAGCTTGTATCTGTTACAAGTCTGACTCAGTGGCTAGCTCATTGGTACTGCAGCAGAAAAATCCTTCTACTAGTTTGTCTATAAAGCGCACATAGTTCTCATATTCAGCAGAAAGAGCATCTACAGCAATGCTCTTCAACATAAGGCTCTTCAAATCCGACCCACAACTCATCTAAAATAAGAAGAAACGCTATTATTTTTGTATTTTGAATATATGTTTCTATTAGTTTTGTATTTGAAAATTGTTTAAAGCAGATCTAATGTTGTGTGAATCCAAATAAAACCTCCAGTACAAAGGCCAAAATCCACCAAAAACATGGCCCTCAGTAAAATAAGTAATACATAGGTATAGTAGTGGAATAGCCCTGATCTACAACTTTAAGAATAGTCAGATCTTATGGCAGATAAGATCTGACCAGATCCTATTTTTTCTCAGACAAAGAAACTTTTTTTCTTTTACAAAACTCTTCAATCTTTAGCTTCGGCTGCCCTTAATCACTCTACGAACTCTTTCTCTGATTGGTCAGTACAGTCAGGTGTTCTAGACATCTGCACTTTCCGTTCAGTTTGCGCTCATAGTGGAAACACAACTGCACGTGTCCAATAGCCTGTAAAAAAAAGCAAAAGGCTAAAGCTAGAAGCCAATATGGCTGCATACATCAATGAGAACAGCTGTCGCCAGGGCCTGGGCTGTGTCCGAATGTGCACTTTACAGTGTTCATGCCATTTTAGTGGTGTCCGAATGTCAAGCAGTTAAAAAAGTAATACATTAAAAATTCCCACAATGCATCTAAAAAAATAGCGAGGGTAGATGGTCCCTAGAATGGTCAATATTGATCACAATTCATTGTGAAAATCTCCACGGGTAACATAAATTCAGGGAGGTGTGTTGTGAGTTTTTTTTTGTCACTTCACTCATTCTGTCTGTGGGTCAGTGTGACTTAATTTTGTCTTTTTGACAGATCATAGTTTTGTAAAGATCCAATATGAAGACGAGGGCAATGGAAATTGTGCTTGTGTTAAGTTGTTCATCTTTTAGACAAATCTGTGACTGTCATTGATCGTCATCGTTACTAGGAACTCAACTAACATTTACAATTTCATTTTGTAGAACTAGTTTAGGCTAATTTCAGATAATTTTCGGACAATTATTAGGTCTGATTTAATCAGAGATTAGATCTGGTGGCACTCGAAATGACAAATACGATTTTCGGTGCTACTTAATGTGAAAGGTCCAATCCAAATCCTTTTGCCTCTCCAGTAGTCTTTCACGGCAAAAAATGTCAAAAGTAGTTGTCACCTGCATAAAACACAACAGGCTAACTCTACAACTCTTGGATTTGGAGATGTGACCCCAGCAGCAGCAGCAGCACTGAACAAAAGGGTCAAACACAAAACAATAGCTTCATTTCAACTCACGCACCTCTCGTTTTCAAAGATTTATCTCCCTCCGAATCGTGTTTCCAGCCCAGAGTTGGCACAGCAGGGTCTAACACAGATCTGCATTATTCCAACACATTCCCTTACAGTTGTTTTTGCATAAAAGCTCTCTCTAAAACACGCTCCGGGCTATGGGAAACCTACTTTATTTCAACCACTCATCATTGCCGTCTTCACATGCTTTTGCCTTCTGAGGCTTCTCTCAAATTCAAAGAGAGGAACATCTATTTTAGGCACAACTAAGATTAATTAAGTTTGACTAGTTCTTAGTTAGTGGATCTGTTTGACTTACTTTATTTTAAGGGGCTCAAGTAAATCGTTTTGCCTTCATAGTGGCAGCAAAATCACCCCTTAAATTAGTCACTGCTTACACTAATATTGTGTTTTGTCTGCACTGTTGGCGGGGACTTTATTTTCAACTATCAGTGTTGTCCAAGAAGAAAAGCGCAAAGAATGTCAGTGATTAGTCCGGTTTCTGTGCTGTAAACTTACGGATTAAAGGTACAATATCACATTCTAAGTTAATATTTGAGTCTGCTTATCTCAACCAAGCCTCAGTGATCTAAGATGGAGAGCGCTGTGCGTCAATGGCTTTTGCTCAGTGGCGTTCATTGCCATATTGGCTGTTAGCTTTAGCCTTTTGCTGGGTACTCTACAGGCTGTTGGGCATGCGCAGTGGTTGCCTGACCAGCCTGTCCCTACACACTTTGACAGACACTTTAGAAACCGTGAGGGTCTAGGATCAGAGCACCGGGGTTCAATTTCGGGACAGCCTTTCCGAGCGTTGAGTCAACCAATCAGAAAATCCGGAAATTCCACCAAAACAGCGACACGCTGAATCGGATGTTTTCGTAAACATGCAGCGTGAGGATTTTTTCAGTCTGAAGCCCCTCAACATGGTTTGCTGCTCAGGTTTTAAGGAATTGATACGTTCTTGAATGTTTTGAAATGGGGCTTGAAAGCAACTTCCGACTTTTTAGTGTCACGAGTCAGAATTGCCGCGCTTGATTGGATCCTTTTAACATTGAACGGGAAATTATTGGCCAAGGCTCCGGTTTCAGACTCTTCTGCATTCAAACAGAATGTAACAGAATGTAGGAGGGGCTGACTGGTCAGGCAAGCGTGTTGCATATTTCCCCCATTATTCGAGACCGAATGGATCCAATGGAAGTCAAAAGCTAAAGCCTGATTGTTCTGACCAATAAGAGCAGGAGTTACAGAACAAGTAGCAATAGGTCAGCTAAAGTTTAAAAAAAGTTTTAAACAAAACTAAAACTTTTTGAACCAGAAAAAGGTTTATGATGTGAAAATATGGAATTGCCAAAAGATCAGACCGTTCTTAAAGCTGTAGACACCTTTTCTGCTGAACACAAGAAGTTTGTGTTTGCAATGTGCTCTATGGAAAAATGCTTTCTAGCCTGTAGAGGCATTTTCTTGCCGCAGCACCAATGGAGTGACAACTTTAGCTGATTTACAGCAGCATCAAGCTAGCAATTTGTATCCAGATATTATATTGGATTCATAATCTCAACCATTTGTATTTGCTGGTTTTCACCAACCGTCTACAGTTATGCAAAACCTGACCTAGTAGCTGGAATGAAATGACATTGGATGGAGGCACTGTAGATGGCACCGACCTGGCAAGTTCCTACAGACCAAACTTAACAGTTGTGGTCTGAATACGATTCTGAAGGTTTTCACAAAGGAATGCGTTTATCCAGAAACGCCTTAAAGTGGATTTATCGCCAGTGTATGCATGTCAATAACGCAGAAAGGTTTCTAAGTTGTCACCTGGACAGTGTTTTCGAAAATCAGGACCTGGCTGTATATTTATTTTTGAAAACAACTGTCGGATCATAGTTGAAACGTCTTCATCTTGAAAAATGCTGTCCAAATGACAATTTTGAAACCTTTCTGCGATGGACCACTCCTGGACAAATGAGGAATTACAACCAACCCCTGTTTCAATAACCCTACAGCAAAACTACATTTAACTTGTCAGTCGTTTATGACCAAATGATTCTCTCTATTTCCAATATTTAACTATGTCTTTTAAAAATCTCAAAGCTGTTTTAATTGTTGTGACTCTTTAAAAAAGTAGCAGTGTGAGAAGCAGAAACGGCAGCACAGACTGGTGTAGTAGTATCTCACATCCAACAGCAGCAGCTCTTCTGTGCCTGCCCAGATTACATTACATTACATTACATGCTTTACTGTGTTTTCCATCTGTCGGCTGCAGAGGGAGAGAAAAAGAAAGGGAGAGAGAGAGAGAGAAAGAGAGAGAGAGAGAGAGAGAGAGAGAGAAGGGGGCCGGCTATTTCTCCCAGACGCTAACAATAAGCTAGCTCAGCAATTTTCAAAACATATCATCAATACACGACTGCTGCTGCGTGCTGGCGTGGAAAAGATAAGATTACAGAACACGTATTTGTCCCACAATAGGGGAAATTCCAGTGCTGCAATGCATAGTTCAAAAACAGCTTTGAAAAACAAAAAAAAAAAAAAATACATAATAAATAAAAATCAATACAATAATAGCATGTATTAGGAGAAAAACTATATAATTTAGCTCATTTGCAAAAAAAAGCAAATATATTTAAGGTCAAATACACTGTAAAGCACTATCTTATTTCGACGTGTTAGAAATCTCCATCTACATCATTATATAGGTTTTGTGAAAAGGTGTGCTGTTAGCAGGCTAGTTGTTATGTAGGTTTAACTAACAAAACAAGGTTGGCTGTCAAAACAAACAAAATGTTTAGAGAAATCTTAAATGTATTTATGTTCACTTTGTTTTACTAAAAACATTAAATCTAACTTTCAGTTGCACAGATAAACAAATATGCTTTTTATGTTATTTATGCGGAGAGATGATGTTTTAGTCTAATATTCTGTAAAATCCAACTTTAAATTGTCATTTGACACAGACTTGACTATGTACTTGCAACAAAAATATGGTAGTCACCAAAAATGTAAGAAATGCAAAATAATTGCACTATTTCACTTTTTCAATGATTATGTTTAGACAATGTGATAATTGCACATTTCAGTATTTATGTTTTATGTTCTGTTCATCCAATCAAATGTGTTTTGAGGAGGGGGGGGGGTTAAAATCGCTGTAGGAGTGCATATGTGGCGATGTTATGGCTACACACATGGAGGTAATGAAGGCGCGCGTCAGGGTGGTGCAGGTACTACTGTGTAACTGCTACACAAGAGAACAGCAGCTAAAACTCACAGCTGGTGAGAGAGAGAGAGAGAGAGAGAGAGAGAGAGAGAGAGAGAGAGAGAGAGAGAGAGAGAGAGAGAGAAGAGAGAGAGAGAGATGGAGGGAAGAAAGAGAGGGATTGAGAGAAAGAAAAGATAGAGGGAGAGAGAAAGAGAGGGAGGGAAGGATGAGAGAGAGGAGGGAGAGAGAGAGAAGAGAGGGAGAGAGGTGCGGAGGGAGGGCGAAGAGAGAGAGAAGAAGGGTGAGAGTTAGAGAGAGAGGGAAAGAGATGGAGGGAGAGCGAAGAAGAGAGAGAGAAAGGAGGAAGGAGGAGGGAGGAGAGAGAGAGGGAGAGAGAAAAAGAGAGACAGAGGGGAAGGGATTGAGAAGAGTGGGAGGGAATTAGGGAGAAGGGAAAGGGGGAGGGAGGGAAAGAGAGAGAGACAGAAGGGAGTGAGAGACAGCGGGAGGAAATAAGGAGAGGTAGAAAGATGGAGAAAGAGAGGGGAAGAAAGGGAGACAGATAGTGATACAGAGAGATAAAGAGCGAGAGAAGGGGATGGATAGAGAAATATACTAACTAAGAAACAGAGAAAGCAAAAGTGGGGTTAGCAAGGGAAGGGAAAGAGGGAAGATGAAGAGAATGGTTGAAAGAGAGAGAAGATCTGGAGAAAGAGAGATTGTGAGAGAATGGGAGAGTAGAGAGAGAAAGTGAGAGGCAGACAGGTTAAGAGAGAGAGAGAGAGAGAGTCCACCAAAGCCCTGTTCATATGGAGCCACTGTCACGTCACATTCATCACCCCTTCTCTCCTTCTCTGCACCGGTTCTGCTCGTTCGTATGAACCAGCGTGAGGCCGCAGACAAGAATTACAGGAGATCGCCCAAAATGAGATAATAACTGGCAGCGTGAAATTGCAATACATTTAGGTATTCTGCATTTTAAACGGCCCGTGTTCAGCTGAAATGAGATTTGGAGGTTTTAGCATGTTATGAGGTTGTTATGACACCAAGATTACTAACTTATAGATTTTTTTTTTTCACATGTTTTGGGGTGATTTTGAATGCAGAGACTATAGAAATATCTTCCTGAAGTTGAAAGTAATATATTTCAATGTCACGAACTTCTCCAGGCAATGATAGTCTCTGTTTTAAATGTCTGTAATTTCCTTGGACGGATCATTTCAGACATTATTTGACTTTAGACATAATATGCACATTTTACTTCTGTGAATTTTAAGCTCTGTCATAATTGTTTCCTTTCTCTTACCCTCTCAAAGTGAGGTCTTCCTACATAACTCATTTCTTGGGACTCATGCCAGTCATCAACAGGCCCGTTGTGACTGTGGCAGAATCTTACGTTACCTCTTTATTGTGAGAAAAAAAAGCCTATTTTTGTCTGTTGCTTTGTGTATATTTATTAATTGCAATGAAAGAAGTCCTTTTGAATGCTGCTTTGATTTGACTGATTAAGGTTTGTAGAAAACAAGTAGATTTTTACTTAGGGCCCGTAAAGTTCCGGCTTCAAGTAAAACTGAGTGCATTTGTTGGGACCTGGGACACAGGATTTAAAAGGGCTCATTCCCTAAAAGAAACAAGTTCCAAAAATGCGGTCATTTAGTCTGGAAGTACAAAGGGATCTTTTTTTTTTTTTTACTGGGAAAACAGTTAAATTTTTTTTTACTTTTTTTTCCGACTAAAAGTGTAAAAAGTATTATTAGTCTGTCAACGATGTCATACAGTTGTAGTTGGAAAGTAGCATTAACTTCATACTGTATATGTACATTTATTTTTCTCTGTTTTACATCATAGTCTTTTTGGCCAAATTTAACAGGAAATTGGAGAAAAACTATCTGAGGATATTCAGCGCTGTGTTTAACGCTTCATAGTATAAGGTCCCTGTGTCTGTGTAGGTTTCCTCTGTTTACACTGGTTTCCCTTAACCACAAACATCATGTTCAGTTGTGCCTCCCCTTTCCCTTTCTCAGGGGAATAGATGGAAATTAGCTGTAAAACTTGAATCTGGTAGCCTGATGAATCAGCTGGTTTCATTTCACCGTCTGAAACCGTCTGACATTGCATCATTGAGGTTTGTTCGCGGAGACTTTTTTGAATCCTTGAAAATGTGTTGTTTTGTTCGTTTTGTAATCTAGAAAGTAGAGCTTAAACATGTGTGTCAGTTATTGTTGCCATTTCTATGTGGTAAAGTTCTAAATTAAAAGTATAACATCAAATTATAAGTTAATATTTGAAGGAGGAGGCACAGTCTGCTCTCTCAGATCGGGTTGGTTCTGACATTATGCCTTTCTGCTCCTGTTTGCTCATTGGACGACCATACTTCTTGCTTTTTGGAACCGTCTGCAGTCCTGCAATAACTGACCTAGTAGTTGCAGTGAAATGAAAATGAGTCAAGACACTAGGTGCCGCCAGCCTGGCTAAGAATCTCATACAATTGACTATGTCATTGTCTACATTTCACGTATAACCCTAACCTGAATCAAAAGTACACGCATAAACTAAAACAACATAGGCATTTAACTTTGCCTACAATTGTGGTTCCTCTTCCAAGATGTTAATAGTATGTCTTCTGGTCTAGCTCTTTGAATTGTATTATACTGTAAAATGCATTACACAAGTGTTTTGCCTATGCTACACATTTTCCTAAGTCCTCCCTGTGTTTCTGAAGCCGCATGTTCGACTTGTGCCAAGCTCACCGCACCAGACAGACATCTCTGCAAACGTCTGATTGAACACGTGACCAATCAGCTTGGAGTCCAGCAGCAGATGCCTCCACAGCCCTTTGGAAATAAACAAGAGTCTGCGCCCGGAGGAAGTGGTCCATATCTTTCTTCTACATGTCCGGCAATGGATTTACATTAGCAATCACAGTGTGGGTAACCGGCCCGCCGCTCCATCAATCTCCATGGCAAATAAAAATGAAATGCACTTCTCGGATTAAGGATCACGCTTTTATCAAATACTGAAGTCTATTTGCAGTCGTGCTCATAAATAACTGAGTGAAAAGGAAGGAGAGACAAAAAAAAATGTGAACCAAGGAGCGCGAGGTCTAGAGCTGGGGCAGACACGAGCTGTTGGATTCACACAAAAAAACAGCTCAAAATAAAGAATTTGAAGGAGTTTTGACCCAATCCCTCGGCCTGCTTTCAGGAATCTTCAATTACAGATGAGGGGAGAGTCAAGAGGCTGTGTATGTGTGGCGGTCCCTCAGGTGTGGGTTCAATTCCACAAAATAGGAGGTTGGGAGGAAGACTGGGCTGGAGCATCATGAGACAAATGGTTGGAGAAGGTGTGCAAGTGTAAATATGTATTTATTTATTTTTTGGGTGTGTGTTTTTTGTGTTGTAGTTGTTTAGTCGATTAATTGGTTGATAAAGTCAACTAACTACTAATAGGAATTTATTAAAAGTGGGAATATGTTGCGTAAATATATTTATTATATTGTTTTCTGGGTAGGGTTGAAGAAGGTCTATTACGGACTGTTTTTAGTCGGTGGAAGATAGAATTGCACATTGTGGATGGAAAAAAATTTGGATTGTTGATTTAGCAAACAAAATAGTCTTAAAATATAATTACGAAACATTCGCTCAACAGAAGCATTTAAAAATCAGAAACAGTCATTATTTAGAAATACAAAGGCACAACTAATAGGCGATCTTTAGACTATCCTTCTCAGCAAGGAAAAACTAAAAATAATAAAATAATAAAAAATAAAAGAACTACAGTAAGATTTGACCAAGACTAACATATCCGAAATCAGTTAGAACTTTAAATGAAAGAAGAAATGTGTCATATAAATAGATCAATCATGTGTCAACAGTGACAAAAAAGAGAATTTGGTGAAAGATTTGATATTGACTCCATTGTCTAGTCTGACACACTGTTTCCTATTGCTGTATTTGTTGTTGAGCTTCATACATTTTGAGTTTTTAAGCATAGTTTTGGTCAGTTCAAAAGATTTTAAGTCATTTAAGTTTCAGAACGTTTGCCACGCCCTCTTTTCAGTCGACTAATCAATCGATGGAACGTGTCTCAAGCCTTAATTTGTAATTTTTGCATTGTAATATTGGCACAGCCTTTTTGCTTTTTAAACTAATGGAGTTTGGGCATTTTGTCCAGCTAATTAACTTCTGTTGCTACCTTATGCTTGCTATCAGTCCAATAAATATCTCTCTTATTTATTAGAAGTCAAGCATATATAAGGGCACGTTTGATGAATCGACTTTTTGAAGTTTGCAATCCAGTTCTAAAAACACAGCAGAATTTTTTATCTGGAACATTATTTTTTTTTATTTCCCTCAGAAAACACTGTTCTGAATGTTTATCTAAAACTTTTTTTGCTCTGTTTTTTGAGGAACTCTGCAGCATTAGCATATCAGACAACATCAGTTTGATTATTCCCTCTATGGCATTTCCTTTACAGCCCCCTGAATTATGCATGATATTTACCCTTTAATTATTTTATGTTCTGTGACAGTGGCTTTATGGAGTGTAACATGTATACTGTTGAGTGTGGCAGCCATGCAAAATAATATAAAGTAGTGTATACAGTAAAAGAATACACAACATCATCTCCAAAAAAACAAATAGAAGATAGTCCAACTAATTTGCATTAACTGCCTGCTGACTACTGCATTGTACGGCCATAGCGAAAATCTAGAAACTTTACTTATCATATTATACAATTTTAAGGCTAAAACTGAACCTGAAACCAGCTAGTTATGAGGCGGCGCACTTTATGTCATTTACGTGTTAGTAGCACCATCAGCACATGCACGCTCTCTTCTCTGCTGAGCTGTCTTTCCTCCTCTCTCCCTCTTTTCTTTTCCCCTCCATCGCTCCTCAGGTCATGCTGAATTTTGCAGTGGTGTCTGGGTAGATCCTTGTGTATTTGGCTCCTCACACACTCGCCCGGCTCAGCTCCTTTGGCCTCTTGCTCTTTCCTCTTCCTTATTTACGTCCTGATTGATGGTGTATGTCATTAGAGACGTAGGATACACTATGCTTTTGTGTAACAGTACTTTGATCCAACTATTGCTAATCCACTATTGTCTATCGAATAAACTATGAAACTATCCTGAAGGTCCTTAACATACATTTGTACATTCATCCTGTTCCTGTTACTCTACTAATTCTGTGCAATAATCTTGCATTTATCACAATAAATATAGTTTGTCTTGTATTACATTTGCAGCTTTTTCCCCTACGCTACTCAAAATAAATAAATAAATAGAAGTACATCTACTTGTTCTGAGCGGAACCAAGAACTTCTAGTGCTCTAGCTAAAAACAATACTCATGGTGCTTAGCTACACTACTGTTGCTAACGTTACCTGTCCAAGTAATAGTTTACTGATTTAATATACTGCGTTGTAATGCATTGTATGAAAATGTAGCGAGCTAACCAGGAGCAGAGAATACCCGAGTTACACTTCTCATAATTAATTTCAGACAGACTTGTTTGTATAATACAAATGAGTAATAATAAAATATTGTTGCAATGTATAAACTGTACAAAAGTGGCGAGCCAGCCAAGTCTCATAATGAAATTAAAGCAATTGGTTTAAAATATAAATATAAGTAATAATAAACAACTGTATTTATTATTGTTGCAATGTACATGTAACACAAATGTGGTTAACTAGCAGGACCAGAGAATATTCAGTTACACATCTCATACTTAGAATAAGATGTGTTTGTAACAATGTATAATATACATTTAAATCTGTATTGTTGTATTGTACATGCTGCCCAAATATGACGGCTAGTCAATACCAGTCACTGGTCTCATAATGAAATTAAGTTTAAAAAGTAAAGGAATGTAATAAAAATAACTTTATTATTGTTGTAATGCACATACAACATAAATGTGGTGAGCTAGCCAGCACCACAGAATATCTGATTTACACTTCTGATAATTAGAAAAATATATTACATATTTACATTTAAATCTGTAATGTACATGCTGCACAAATATGGCGAGCTAGCTAGGATTAGAAATACCAGGATTACACGTCCCACAGTGACATAAGACAAATTAGTCTTAATGTAAATTTAAATAATATGCAATTGTATTTAATATTGCTATTCAGTTTTAAATTGTTGCTAGTACATGCTACACAAATTTGGTGAGCTAACCATGAGCAGAAAATACCCAAGTGTGTTTGCAATCTGAATATATAGAACATTTGTTATAATATATTAGTTTAATTAATTCAAAATCTATATTGTTGCAATATATATGCTGCACAAATAGGACAAGTTAACCAGAACTAGAAATGCATGTTGATGTTGCATTACGAAATTGGACAATCTGTTATAATGTAAATTTAAGCATTACTTGTAATTATTATAGCTTTTCAGTACTATTTTGATGTGGCAAATGTGGTAAGCTAGCCAGGATTAGGTTTACACCTCCTAATGAAATAAGACAAATCTGTGTTCATGTAAATTTAAGTAAAACACATTTGATTACATATTGCTGATTTAGTTTTACAATGTTGCGATGTGCAAGCTACACAAATGTGGCGAGCTAGCCAGAAGCAAGACATACTAACTAAATATTTAAAGTAAATTTAAGCAATGATAAACACATAATATATTTTTAGTTGTTGATTCAGTTCTTTATTGTTGCCGTGCACAAATGTGGCGAGCTAGCCAGGAGCAGAGAACACCTGATTTACACTTCCCTTAATTAAAACAGGACTTGTGTATTTTCACTGAATTAACATTATGAACGCATGTGTGTATAGCATTGTGTATAAGTGTTCCCAGAATAAGTGACATAGGCCTAAAAACTGCTCCAGAGTGTTCAGTCTGGTGCGTTTAACCTCGCCGCACCAGCACTTAACAATGTACTGCAATGCTCCCAGTCAACTCCACTCTCCCATCAACCGCACTATTTGTTCCAGTGGTTTTGTTTTTTTTTTTTCCCTCTCCAGCTCTAGCACATGTCTGTAGTCTCCCTCACTCCCTCCTTCCCTCACTGCAGCCCACCCTTTACCTCTCTTCCTCCCTCCCTCACCCATCCACCACGGGACACGCTGGTTTTTCCACAGTACCGTCTATACGCAGGCATCCCCCGGTTTCGCATCCTTCCAATTCTCTCACACACTCCCGAACTCACCAGGACAAGAAAAAAAAAAAACATCTCCAAACAGAAACTCCAGTGGCTTGAGGCTGCAAGTGTCAACTCCGCACTCTGCCTTTTTTTTCTTTCTTTCTCACCTCCCTCTCTCTCTCTCACTCCCTCTCTCTTCTTTATTCTATCTATCTTCGCTTCTACTGTTCCTTCTCGTCACTGCCGCTGTGTAGTGTGTCTCTCCGCTTGCTCCGCGCTCACTAGTTCAGCCCCATTTTACATTCACCAATAAGAAACTGCAAGTGGGTATAGCCGGCGCTGGAGAGGCTAGAGGAGGAACGAGAGAGGGAGAGCCGACTAAGGGGGGCGAGCGAGCCGGGCTGTAGATGCTGTAAGTGTGTTGTGGTGTGTTGCCGTTAGAACAAGTGGACAAGTTACTCCCGAAGAAGAAGAAGAAGAAAATCGCTTTGGTCCTAACTACACACCCCCCTCTTTTTCCCGTCCACCCTTTCTTTCTTTCTACTTCCAGCAAGATTTGAAGATTGGGGGATAATATTCCTTGTAAAAACAATCAAAGACTTAGCAGAAGATTTTACCAACAAGCAAGAATCTGAAGGGACTTTTTCTTCTTGCCTTGACAAGCCAGTCTACGGAACAACCAGCCTTTCAACATGATGATGTACTTTTGGGTAAGTCGGAAATCTTTTTTGCTTTGCTGACTTTTTCTCGTCTCGTCTTGCTGCGGTTGTCGATGTTGTCTGAGTGTGCTAGTTCTTCTTTCACATGCTTGGTGTGAGAGAGCTTGATGGCTGTTCTCTAGAATGTCTTTTTTATTGATAGCCCTGTTGCTAGCTCAGGCGTTTATTCACAGGAAGCTATCGCAGGCTTGATTAATATCTTTATTAAACTCCAATTGACACGGCGGAGTACCCAGCATGCAATATGACGGCTATTGGAAACTTCCGCACGCAGGGTTGTACAGGGACAACCTTTTCCACTCTTTGTTTTTTTTATTTTTTTGTTCCCTCATCCATATAAACTTCATTTGGGATTTTAGCATCGCCTTCCACTGTGCAATTTTCCAACTTCGCAGCCAATCAAATTACCCGCTACATATTTCTAGCGCAGTCTTTGTAAACACTCCTAATGCAGTTTGGAGCTGTGGCTATCGATCGCAAGTTGAGCGAGCTGTGCACCATTTTGATTTTTTTATTCCCTTGTTTTTTCATGAGCCGAGAAGTAACTTTGCAAGGTCCATTAGAAAATTTTACATAGAATTGAATTGGAAGCAACAGAGACAAATGAAGTGCAAAGTATTGATTGGCTTCTGGGTTGTCTGAGAAGAAAAAAGCAGGCAGGATTTTGTATATATCTTTTTTATTTTTAGGTTGTTGAAGTTTTGATGCGAAGCAGGACTGACAGGACGGTATAGGGCGTCCCAGATTGCGACATAAGTTTGGGTTGTTTATGGGCCCAGGTCTAAAGCGGGACAGTGCATTTCCTAGTGGGGCTTGTTCCTGAAAACTAGGCTAAGACAGAGGCAGAGGTATTTTAAGAGTGATTGGTCCCGGGAGAAAACGGCTTTCAAAGTTTTCAAATTGACAGTTAAGTTATGTGACTAACGTTAGCGACAATGCCAATGTACACAAACAAATTGTGTTAATTTCTTGCAATAACTAAATGTAAAAACATGTACTTGCTTATGCCTATTTGAATGCAGTAAATTAACAAATAAATCTTACTAGGTACAGAAAAAAATGTGCTTAGAATATTGGATTTTACGTGTTATCGTGCCTATTATAAAGAGAACCAACAGCGTAATAAATTTAGATACAAAAATGAAACATTACGGTATTTTAACAGTACAGTTTTGTATTTGTGTGTGATAACGTCATTTTAGTATGCATTATTTAGCAGGTTTTGACAGTGAAATTTCCTTTTTTTTTTTTATTACAAGTCGCTCTTGCATTAGTGAATACCACTGGTGCTGTTTGAAACTTTTACAGTTGCATTTATGTTGATTGTAAATTTAAAATGTGGCTTCCTGCTGATGTCTTGGACTGTTGGAAATATTGTGTTGCAAAGAGTCTTGTTTATCATATTAATATATTTGCAGTTTTGAGAATAGGTTTCGGGTTGTTTACAGTGTTACAAGTCGTATCAGATCTTTACTTGCCTCTTTTGGCTACGTTGCAACTTTTAGGAGTAAAATTAAAATATGCAATTCTCATTGAATATACATTTTGGGGGAAATGCTTGCTGTGAAAAGCAAAATTACAGTCTCTAATACACAAGTGCTGTTTTTCTTGTTTTAACTTTACCACAAATGTATCACAATGTTGGTGACAAAGTCTTGGGTATTGCATTATTACATTACTTAATTTTGTAGCTAGTATTTACAGCAATACAAAACATTGTGGCAGTTTTTGAGAATAAATTGTTTCAGATTGTTTTGTGTATTAGATCAAAACTTTATTTGCCTCTTTTTAAACGCAACACAATGCATAGACGTTTACGGAAAAAGAAAAAAAAAAAATCTGAAATGAAAAGCAAATTACCAAGTGCATCATTAGTTTGTTTTTTCCTGAATTGACTTAACCACAAAAAAAGTACAATATATTACAATGTTTTGGGAATCATACCTTACATATTTAGGTAACTACGTAGTATTCACATTTGAACATAATACAATTTGTTTTCCAGAAAAACTGTTTTGGATTGTTTACACATAGACTGTATAATATATACGGTCTATGTGTTTACAGTGTAAAAGTCTTTAGTATTGTATCAAAACTTTGATTTCCTAGTTTGCCTACTCCGTCAAATGTAGATCTGAAAATACCATATATTACATCACTGAACATACATTTATTAATCATTTGCCTGCTGTGAAATACTAATTACAGTCTTGTGTATATCTTGTGTATACAATATATTACAGTGTTGGTAATACAGTCTTGGGAATCGTAACATTACATTATTAATGCAACTACTTACTATTTACTTTTGACCATATTACAACACGTTTTTCTGTTTTTGAAAATAAACTGTTTCGGATTGCAACTTTATTTTCCTGTTTTACTACACATTTAACTATGAAAATACAATATTCTACGTCATTAAACATGCATCTATTAATAATTAATAGAGTCGTGGTAATCGTAACATTACATTACATATTTATTGAACTATTTGGTATTTAAATTCGAACAGAATGCAAATCGTTGTGCTGTTTTTTTGAAAATAAACTGTTTCGGATTGTTCACAGTGTAATAAGACACTGCTACAAAAGTGGTTGTAGGTAAAAGTTGCTTGTTGCAATGTAAAGTCTAACTATAAGGTTATAGAATTTTACTTTGTGTGACAATTTCAAATTTAATACTTTGAATGTGCTTTGGAAAATACATGTCTTGCTATTGTTTTTTTTTTTTTTTTTTTAATAATACTCAACATTTGTTGCAAAATGTGCTTGTAGAAATAAACAGTGTTGCAATGAAAAGTCTAAAGTCTTGTCCTAAGTCTTATACTGTCACTTTATGACTCTTTTTTTCTAAACTAAAACTTTTTTTTATTATTATTTTTCTATGTTTACGATGTTTTTAGTGCTTATAGAAAATAGCAGATTGCACTGTTGCAGCAAAAAGTATTGTGTAAGTCTCATACTTTTACTTTACGCGACTATTTGAATGTGAATACTTTGACTATAAATATTTTCTACGATTGTTGTTAAATGTGCTTGTAGTAAAAGACAAGGTACCTTATTGTTTTAGTTTTTTTAGGGTTTTTAGTCCAAAGTAATATAACCTACGACTTTATGTGACTGTTTTACTGTATTAACATAATATGTTTTAAACCACATTACAAAGCCGTTTTGGAGACTACAATCTCGAAAAAGACTAAACATAAATGCCTGTCTTGTTGTTGAACATGAATCACATTGAAAGTTGTATTAAGACGTATTTTGCATTGTTTTGAATCCATATTGTAGCTTGAATAGAGTTTGTTTTTTGCTGCCTGAACGCTTTTATTTTATCTGTAACTTAACTCTAAAATGCTGTGAAGTGTCATGTTTGGTCTCAGATGGACACCGTAGTTTTAGTTTTGGTTTAAAGCAGGCAGACGTGAGAGTGTGTTTGGCTGAGTTGTGCAGAAGGAGGTGCCAAAGCAACTAATCGTTACGAGGCTGTTTTTTTTTTTTTTTTTTTCTCTGTGCTGCAGCTTTTCTATTATTTAGCAGCTCTCCACTTTGCACTTTTACATACACTTAATGACAGGATTCTGCATAACTCTATTTGCCTGACAAAATTAAGGTTTAGACGCTGCAGGTGGACAAAGACATCAATGTAAAAACGGTGCTTTTTTTAAATTAATCATGTCATGTTTTCATCTAGAAATAGGTTTTGTGCAAAAGCGGCCAAAATGCACATGACTCGAAATCAGGAAAAATGTGTATTGATCACATGTGTTGACAATTTAAATGCAAATATTTTTAGTGAGGGATTTTTTGATGAGAAAAATGTATTTGTCTGACATTTTGTGCAGTGTCTTGCCTTAAATCAAGTGTCTTATTTACTGTAAAATACTGTCTGCGAATGCTAGAAGTACATTCTTTCAAAACAACTCTTTTGAAGTATAATCAAATTTGTTTACAAAACAATACTTTGTTTGGCGTAGAATTAAGTTTTCTGTTGTGTGCGGTTTAAAATTCTGCAACACAAAACGTGATATATATTTACTTGGTTAATTGGATTTGCTGTGCTTTGAATACTGTTTCAATTTGTGGCTTCCCTTTTCATTTTTTTGCTCTATTGTTGCCAGTCACAGTAAACTACTTTATCTCTGCATAACATCAAACCCAAGGAGGTGGAGCTGTGGAGGAACATGATCTTAGTTTGACTTAAAAACTGCAGATATTGTCTTTTAATTAAAATATATATGTATTCAGACAAACTGATCTCACCATAAAGTGCACATATACGAACGACATTACAGGACATGTAAATTGCAAATTATTAGCAGAATTTCAAGGCTTTTTTTTTTTTGGATAAATTTGACACATGTCACAGTCCCAGTTCATTTCTATGGTGGTTAAGATGTGTTGTTATTTATGAATAATAACCAAATCCTGATCCTAATCAACCTGCCCCAACCCCCAGCCCTAAACTTACTCATTTTAGTAACTTGATGCCTAAACTGACCTGTTACACCTAAAGAAAACGTCCCCACGTGGCTTCAACCAAAACTCGAGTGTTTTTTACGCTGGTGTCATTTTTACACTTTTTCATATCATGCTATATCCATATAACATAAGTGCGTGATCGTGAATGATGTTGACAGTGCAATGTTGGTTACTTAGATATATATTTTTGCTTATTTTGACTGGTGTAGGCCAAATGCAAATTGAAAAAAAAAATGCATTTCTGCAGATTACAGAATTTTAATAATTTATTAAAAACACTACATAAAAAAATGCCAAAATGTACAATAACCACACATTTTGGTTGAAGCCACATGGCACCACTTTCTTTGGGTTTAGAGCGCCTAGTTTCAATTTCAAGTTCTGACTTTACAAACGCTGAGTCAACCAATCACAGGAAAAAAATGGAAATTACACCGAAACAGCAACATGCTGAACCTTCATCAGTATGAAGGCTTTGAAGACGGTTTGCTGCTGAAGATTTAGGGATTGGTTTGTTCCTAATTGTTAAAAAGTGAAGCAAGAGCCAAATAAAATAATTATCAGCTATGTCACCATCTTTAATGTTTTAAAACGGTTAGAAAAAAAAAAAGAAAAGTCTGGCTTGTCAAGGCAACTTATTCTACGTTTCTGACATTTGGTTATACTGTATATCTACGTTGTTTTCAGAGGCTGTGTTCTTACCTTAGCACAACTCGATCCGTAGTGGACTGGACGGTGTGTTGTGTAAAAGAAATGAGAGTGGGAAACACATTTGACAAATTGTGCAAAATTGAACTCACAACACTGCGTTTGGCTGCAAACAGAGCCTGGCATATGTGCTTAGCCACTCAATCCACCTTAATATTGTGTTACCTTGTGCTTTTGTTTTCCGCTTTTATGGCAAGTCTTCGGTTATACTTCACTAAGACCATTTACTTTGTAGTTAATGTGGAGTGCCTTTTTTTTAGGAGAACACCTTCACTACCAAAGAGATATTAATTGATGATGAATGGATAGATGGACTGACTCAGGATGGAGGCTCTGTCTCAGTCGATTCAGTCAATTAAGGATCACCCATGTGCTGCAAAAACAGCCTTTCAATTAGAATAAGAAAATGTTGCTTATTTTGAGGTAAACATTTATTTTTTCAAGTGAAATAAACTGCCAGTGCAGAAAGAAAATGTGACTAACCTAGTTCTCTTGAAAAGATTTTGAGCAAATCTATTCTTGATTCAGTTGTGGCTTAAAACAGAAATTTGCTTAAAATAAGTTTTTATATCTAGATAAGGTAAATCAGGAATTAATATCTTAAAACAAGTCAAATAATGTTAGTAAGACTTGGTCTTTTTAAGTGAAAAAAAATCTTAAAATGAGTCTTTAAGATTAATGTGCTTAATTCAAGTCATTTTATCTAAGTTAGATTTCCATTTTTTAGTAGTGGCACCTGTGTGGAGATGTCTTAAGAGGGAGAGATGAGATATACATGGGGATATAAGTAGAGGCTTCTGGGTAATTGATTAAGTTAATGGATTGAAGGGTATAACTATGCATCCATGCATTATAAAAGCTATTCAAAATACAGTATATAAGAGTGTTGCCAACATTTTCAATATAAAACAGGCACAAATGATGGATATAAAACATAATAAAGTTTAAAATTTGTATTACAGACAGCCCAGTCATCAAAGAAACTTCAATATGTTACCTAAAACCAAAACATCTTTGTGTTTAACAGGTAAATTTTAACTTCCCCAAGCCCCGGCCCTAACCCATTTTAGTAATTTGAGGCCTAAACTTACCTGTAACATAACGCTTCTGTTACATTTTTGACATCTCGTTGTTTGTGTACGTTCCCGTGTTTGTTGCCAGTTAGAATTGATTTCTTCAGCTTTCTACTTCCTTCTTTCTTGACCGTCCTTTAATCACCACTCACTCCCCCCTTTTCCCTTCCCTGTGTGGGCTCCTCTGCAGGTGGTGAGCGTGTTACCTGTCTCCCCACGGCCCCTCCGCACCCTCCCCCTGCAGCCCCCCCTCCCTCTCGCCCTGGGACCCTCTCTCCGCCCTCATTACAATATTTATTCACCCGGCAGATGTTCTTATCCGGGGCAATTACCTTTGGCTCACACGTCCCGCTCGCCCGCTGATGTAGACGGATGTTTGAAAGGGAGGGGCGGGTACGGAGGGTTACGCATGGGACTCTGGGGGTCCCGTGCCCCTCCAGACGCACTGTGGCAAACCGCGAGCATTTGTTTCTTTAATGATTTTTGGTGTGCGAGAGGATGGCTTGTCTTCGTGTTCCTAAGCGCTTCTCAGAAAGATGCAGCAGTGAGGGGCAAAAGTGTGAAACGGTTTAGTCCTAGTTTTCCAAAATGGGTAGTTGTGATTAAGCTACAGCTGGGCAAACTGCGGTCCAGGGCCAGGTTCTGCTCATTGCATGTCTTAATCTGTTGAGAATAGGTGTTGCTTTTTCAGCTTGACTTCACAATAAATAGACAAAACAATAGATTAAATTGTATATATTTTGTCATAAATGTGCTTGCAATAATGAGAATTTGTTCCACCAGTGATTGTGCGGCCATTCGCCACTTGTCTCCGTTGAAATATGGCCCTTCCCCTGCACTGACCTAAAGTTCATGTTTTCCAGCTCACGTCTAAAATAATAACAGTACATGGGATCTTGATAACCTGGCTCACTCCAGATTTTATCCAGAGAATTGGGTTCAAGACATTATTAATCTAAATAGACTGGAAGCTGTGTGGTGTTTGAATCTGATTGATTGTAGCGTTCTAATGTCGAAGTTTTTCTGTTAAATTCGGTCTGTAATTCTGCTAAATAGAATCCTATATGTCCATCAGCACATTGTGTTTATAATAGTTTTGCTTATTTTGCTACACACAATCAAATTGTATTTGTGACTATGCTTGCTATATGTTTATATTTTAGAATATTTGTTTCCAAAATTTGGGTATTAGGATGAGGTGTAGAGTTAAGGCTGATTTATAGTTCCTTGTTACAATACGTTTGTGCTTGTGCAAAGCTGATCTCTGACATGACTGATTGGTTTACCTGACTAGACCCACCTGGAACCTGATTATTTTAGACAGAAGCACCAATGGCAGCCTGTGCGAGGACGTAAAGTGACGCAGTACTATAGAGGGATTTTTTGTTCATGAGAAAGAGCCGCCGCTCATAGACATAAACAGTGGAAACAAGTCGAAAAAGCACCGTTGTCAGCTAACTACAAGAGTTCATCACTGTGTAAAAACAAAAGTTCTGCTGCTAAATCAACACATCTTTCAGACCAGTTCGTGCCTGATCCAAACAGCTGCTCTCTTCCTGTTTCGTTATTTTATCCAAAGACATTTCTCCAGCTAAGCAGATGGACGGTGGCTCTTTCTGCATGGAGCATGCGTAATGGAACGGAAAGTGACGACGGCCGAAAATTCTTGTATAAATTGACGTTTAGGCTTAAGTTAGGTTGGTTACGTTTATGTCTTTGGGAAAGTTACACTAAGCAGTTGAGTTAAGAGTGTTGCTGCATTGGGATTATTGCCATCTTTAACTATACAGCAGGGATCTTTCCAGAGGGTTGGTCTAGATTGTGAGAGAGTCAGGTCAGTACGTTGCAGATGTGAGCAACAACCAGTGT
Source organism: Mugilogobius chulae (assembly GCA_038363315.1). NCBI lineage: Eukaryota > Metazoa > Chordata > Actinopteri > Gobiiformes > Gobiidae > Mugilogobius > Mugilogobius chulae. Next base: position 41,178,763 of record CM076396.1, on the reverse strand, counting down.
GTGAACTGGAGTTAAAGCCTTTCTGCATTCTTTAAACCTATTTGTAATGACTGTGAAGTATCTATGTCCTGGTGTAATTATGAGTCTGTGTACCTGCAGCGTGCGATCTGTGCTGTGATTGGCGGGTTTTCTGTGGCACATGGAGCATTAGCATAAGTGCAGGTTCAGCAGTGTGTTGTATGAGGAGGTGCACATCTGGACACGAGTCACAAACCGCACGGCTTCATTTCACGTTCTTCTGTTTCAGACAAGATGCAAAACTGACTCCACTGTCATCATGTGGTTGTTTTTGTCAAGGATCTGTTCGCTAATCCATTCAAGAACACAGACTAAGGTGAACATATCAGCATGACCAGGCCTGCCAGGCTTAATCTGGCATTTTAATGACAAAGATTTTGACCATTTCTCACATTTTGCCATATTTGCATGTAATTTAAAACTCTTGTAATGCAACATTTTATCAGATCTAGACTTGACTACAAAAGACTAGACTGACAATTTGTGACATTACCTCAAATCTTTTATTGCAGATGGTTTTAGCAAGAGCAAAACTGTCTCTTTCCCAAACATGACATTATAACTTTATGTCACCAGTTTATATAGATTAATTAAGAAAACACAAATCTTGTTATAAGTTGAATAAAGTTTAGTGAAGGGATGTCATGGTTACGCAAATTAACGTAATTAAAGGAAGAAAAAAAAGAAAAAGAAAAAGTGTTTTTTTAAACCATAATTTAAACCAAAAACACACACAAAAAATGTGTTATTATAACCATGCGTTCAAGGAGTTAGAAGAGGAAGTTGTAACACAAAAGTCAGCTCCCCCACATTTAAATAGTGAAACATCATTGGCTTGAGATTATACGATGTTGTTTGCAGGCCATAGGAATTATTTTAGATTTATCAGCATGGTCATATATAGCATTGAGGTTCGTGAAGTCTGCACCTTGGTGTTGTTACAGATTAACTTCTGCTAATAAAGACTGCAGTCCTAAAACAACTATCTTTTGGCTATTAAGCTGTGTGTAAGGTGTTTAAATAGCATTGCCTATACTGTTTTGACTATTTTTTATGGTAATTTTAGTGCAAATTGAGCTATCAAGTTTCAGGTCAAAACAGTCACCAAAACCACTGCAAAGGCCCATGTCATGTCTAGACTTTCTAAACTTCCCCCTTCTCCCAATGCTTTTCAAAGGGTTAGTTGTGTTTGAAAATGTGGTTT
>CM076396.1:40976742-41167135 GCA_038363315.1 Mugilogobius chulae | reverse complement strand
TTATATTTTTTACAAGCGTACAGGGAGAAAAGAAAAGGCGAGAGAAGAAAGAGAAGAGTACATGCATGTGTTTTTAAACTACAAAAAGAACTCCACACGGGGGAAATCAGGGGCCAGATTTGAGCGGGAAAATGCGTGTGAATGGTGTGAAAGAGCCACTGCTGCTGCTGCTGTCATTAGTGCTTTTGTACACATGGTCAGTCTCCCAGGGAAAAGTCATTATCCAGCTGTGCCGTTAGACTTTTTTTTTTTTTTTTTTTCTCCTCCTTGAAGCCGCGACTTGAGGCTGGAGCCAGAGCACATCCGACGACGACGATACAATAAAAGCCCAGCGTTTGATAATGATCTGGGATTGGAAGGTTGTTCAGGGGTTTTATTATGCTGCTGCTGCTGGAGGTGTTATAGTCAGGTCTGGAACTGTCTCGATGACCGTGAATAGTCGAGTGTTTTACATATCATTCTTGATTGGACAACAGGAGGACATAAGCGAAAAGGTGTTTTTTTTTTTTTTATTTAGCATCAATGTAACAATTGCTGTGCGTTATTTATAAAGAAAGTATACATAAATAATGATAAAACAGAAAAAACAACACAAAATGAAAAAAAAAATCTAATCACCAACAAGAGTCACATCAGAAAAAATATCCAACAAAAAAAAAAGCAACAGTAAACATGAACTAACCTAAAAAAAAAAAAAAAAATCTGAATTAACATTCACTCAGCACAGATATATTGTTAAATGTGCATTGTGTAACTTGCTGGAGCTGAACAGTTTTAAAACTTTCTGAATGGAGATTAATACAATTTATGTCATAAAAAAAAAAGAAAAATAAGCTAAAGGAAACAAAACAAACCTCCGGGCCAAATAATTGTCCATTTTGTGGCCGTGTAAGCTCACTCCATGTAAGAACACAGATTTTTTATTTTATATATTTAGTGTAACAACGACAAATGACAAAAACATGAATTTATTAGAGTTATTTGGGCTAAAAAGTTGTGCAGTGCATCTTTAATGTGTGTGTTGAAGTTAACTTTATTTCCGTCAAAAAAGAATGAATCATTGTCTGGTTTAAAATGCAAGAAACTGGCCTGCTATTGTTAGCATACTAACTTTTACTCCTTTTGAGTACCATTGCACTTACATTTTATACTTTTTGTATTTGTTTTTATTTTTTTTATAAATTGCACAAATAAACAAAACTAAACTTACAAAAAATATATATATAATATTGTTGGTAAAAAGTGCTTAAAAGCTTTTTTTCCCTATTTTCTTTTAGCTTATATTTTGAGGGGGGAAATGGGTATGGCACCTTACTAATAAAGCATGCTTGCACTTATTACATTATTAAGGTAATACACCAAGGAATTGTTTGCTTTTACCTTTTTTTTTTTTTTTTTACAAGACTTTGGTCAACTTTTTTGTTTTTGGCTGGGAATCAAAAAAATAAAAAAAAATAATCACAAATCTGAAAAAAAAAAAAAAAAGATCACAATTTATTTTAAATTTTACATACCTTTGTTAAACGCAATAAGAGATGCTGGATGGCGGAATTAATCGATGCGTCACTTTAATTTGACACTATTAAACGAAAAATACATCACACTGACTGTGGTAATTTTCTAAGCCCAAACTTTTTTTGTTGTTGTAATTTTTCTCTTTTAACACGTGCTCCTGAGTCCCTCCACTCTGAAACCCAGGCACTAGAACCAGTAAAAAAGCGCAGTAAAGAACACATGACAATCGTATTTTTCCCACATCAAAAATTGAGTTAGAGTTCTAAATAAAGAAAATGACGCAGGATAAACAATCATACTGATCTCGTCTGATATGCTAATGCTACAAAAAAGCTCAAAATGATATTGAATGTTTTATGGACTTAAAGCAGGACAGAAGATCTCAGAGATCTACTTATGACATTACAGATCAGGGACATCCAGAGTGAGTTTTTGAGGGAAAGAAAGCCAAAATTTCAACTGTGTATTTTGCCTAATATGTCCCCTTTAAACGGAAGTTGTAGTTAAATTAGTTTGATCATTATTCACGTAAATTAGGTAGGACGGTCTACAAAAACACACATTAATAGATCAGTGTAAATGACTGATCAACATGATGTCGTTTATTACAATGTGTCTCCTTTTATATTTCAGTAGCTTTGATTATCCTGCTTTATCTTTAAATAAACAAAAAAAAAAGCCAGCCCTGAGTTGTAAAGTGCTTTTGGCGTGTGACAGTGAGCAGAAAGTCAGTCTGATGTCTGCGAGCACGTGTCACTAAAACCCTGGCACAGGCGCTCAAGTGCATTGTGGGTAATTTAAGACAGTGGCCTGAAAACGTCCCGGCGTTAGCTGATCTGAGCGCAGAATCGGCTTCTCTCAGCAGAAGATCCACTCACACACGGCTCCTGCCAAACGCCGCATCCAGGTAATTATTTCCACATATTTATTTATTTAGCACTTTTTTTTTTCTTTGTCAGAGGAGGAAAGAAGGAGTGTGTGTGTGTGTGTGTATTGTCTTGTGCCACATCTGCCAGAGAGAGAGAGAGATCCGCTGGCAGCCTGCCATACATACATACACCTTTTCTCTTGCACCTTTCTCTCATTCACTCACATTCTTTTTCACTTTCTCTCTCTCACTTTCTTTCAGTCAATCTCTCTCTCACTCTCTCTCTCTCTAGTTGTGATTTTTACAGAATCTAAAGAATTCATTTAGAGAGACCCCAGTCATATTAGCTGGACCAATCACAGCGCAGCAGTGAACCAATCGCCACGAGTGAAACTATTACTTTGACTATTCTGATTTTAATGGGGACAAATTATGCAAAATCAACTTCTCTGAAGATTCATTCCTTTTCTAAAATTGCTTCCTCGTCAAAAACACAGCTGAAGTTTTGTTTCTGAGATATCTTTCATTCCCTTCAAAACACCATTTTGAATGTCTCAGGTCTGTGATGTCATAGGTAGATCTCTGAGATTTATTGTATTTTTTTTATGTATTTAGGAGTAAAAATTGATGTAAAACAGCTTGAAAATAGAAAGAGGTCCATTTACTTCCTGTGCAAAATTACAGAACTGATAAGCACTGCCTCTTTATTGTAAACTTTAAAGGGACTGTACTCGATTTTTTTGCAACAAGATAACTTAAAAGCAATTTCCCCCTAGCACTGATGCCTTGTTAATGTATCTAATCAGGTGGAAATTAGTCCCCAAAGTCCTGTTTATGTCTAATAAAATCTAGTTTGTGTGCAACTTTTCTGTTTTTGTTTTTAGCATTGTGGCTAACTGTTGTTAGCATGGTGACTCACCTCGCTGCTAAAAGCTGTGAAAAAACATTAAAACTCATCATGATGGACAATTTTGAAGCTCAGAATGCATTAGCTACATGAGGAAATCACGTAGCCTGAAGGAAAAAGGTTAAAATTAATTATTCCTGTTTGTTTACATTTTTAGGATGCAAAAATCAGGTACAGTCCCTTTAATGTAACCAGTAGCAGATTTGTAAATTTGTAATTGTAATTGTTGTAAAGTATCTGTGTGACTGTTTTGAACCATACATGGTCTTTACAATGAATCTGAAATTGTGAATAATAACAATTAAATACAGACATGTGGGCAGGATAGGTGGTAGGTGAGGACACTCAATCATCAGCTGCAGGACAATACAATATTACTTAAACATGCAGGAATTATTCTTAATAACACTAATGATGAAAAAACACAAAAAATGATTTTTCACAATAAGTCTCCTTTAATCATCCAGACTCGATTTGAGCATTTCTGATTTTTGATTCTTATGCTGTTAGTAACTCAATTCCTGATATGAGAAACACGTGACTCTTCTTATAGCTTCTGGTGCATGAGAGGTTTGAAGAAAGAAAACAACACAAAAAGTGTATAAAATGTGTCCTTTAAAAAAATATTTGTGCTTTTCTCTCAACTGCATTTACCAAAAAACATTACTTCTGGGTTAAGGTGCTTCAACCAATCAGATTCAAGTATTGTCATGAGGATTTTTTTTAGTCTCCAACACCCTTTCATCTCTTTCATGACAATCAGTGTCATTTATGCACACTTTACTCAACGTAATCTAGTTTTTGTTTGATTTTTCTCTTTTCTCTCCACTAAACCTATTTACTTCCCTCTCCACTTTCCTCCCAGTTATTCAAATCTCCGCATACATACATACATACAGTTCCTCTCTTTAAGACACCAAACTCAAATAGGTCGGCGGTGGGATTTGTTCCTGTTTAGCTTCCCCTCGCGTCGTGACAAAGCCGGTTTGTGACAGCTCAGCCCCTACACAGTCAAATGATTAATTTAGCTTATTCAAACAAAGAAGCCGACGCATGTAAGGCGAGCAATTACAAAAGCAGCTTTACGTCCGCCGCAGCGCTTTGCTAATTTTTATTCCTGTTGTAGAAATGAAAGTTTTTTTTTCTTCCTGTAATTGTTTGCCTCTGGGACTCGGGAGCTAATAGAAACCCAGCGTTTTGTCGAGGCCGGGAATAAGGAGCGGGAATTATATAGCGGCGACTTTTGGATAGCGCTGGAGCCGTATGTTGAGGGAGCGTTTTTAGCTGTTTGTGGAATTAGCCGAACATATGGAGCCGGTAAACAATCCAGGTATGTGTAATAAGGTGAATGTGAGCCGGGACACAAAGAGAACGCAATAGAAGACTGAGTTTGACACTTCAGATTAAAACAGAATGGACATGATTGTATACTGAATTATAGATTGTTTAAAATCTTATGTTTTATTGTAAATGCTCATGAGTTTAGTCTAAGTTCTATTAAGAATGATTCCTGCATGTTTGAGTAAACTTGTTTTGTCCTGCAGCTGATGATTGACTTCACCTATCACCCTTTTTTTTCTTCTTTCTTATATTTCCAAAGACGACTTTTGATATATATTGTAGTTATTGAGTAAAATTTGTTGACTAACATTAAAAAAAAAAAAAAAAAACTCCGCTCATAGACAAAAACAGTGGAAACAAGTTGAGAAAGCTAACTACAAGAGTTTATCACTGTGAGAAAACAAAAGTTCTGCTGCTAAATCAACATTTGTGAATGAAATTCACCCTATAAAGTTACATTCAGGTGAGTGAAAAAACAAGAAGAAAAAACACTCAAGTCTCAAGCTTCAGGAGACAGACGTCTGTCAGACCGGTTCAGACCTGATTAAAAGAGCTAGCTGTTGTCCTGTTTCGTTTAATTCAAAGAAGTTTCCCATGTAAACAGACGGAGATGAACTCTCTCTGCATAACGCAGGCGCAGTAGGGCAGAAAATGACATGGACCAAAAATCCCTCTCTATTGACAAAGTAAATTCAATTGAATAATGCTGTAAATAGTAGTGTCTCACCTTAGATCAATATAAGTTGCTTTAGATCAATATTGTATTTTGCAATGAACATGTAAAAAAATGGTCTACATATGTATATTATAGTTTATTACTAAATATGTGTATGTCTCCTTTAATGACTACATACTGTAGGTCTTTTGTGCTGGTTTAAAAGAAAAAACAACAACAACAACAACATGAGACATTTAAATATGTGTATTTTGAGTCTGAAAAAAAACAACAACATGTGCCTGAATCACAAACCTCAGCGAAACAAAAAGATATCTGTGACACTGTTCATCTCAATCCTACTTATAATTATCTAATTAAAAAAGGTTCATTTTTGGAAGCTGCTCTTGCTAAACATTTGAATAAAAAACATTATTTCCTTCATACATGTGTTATATTCTTCTTCTCAATCAATATGAGGAAGGCTCCCACGTAAAAAGCAGCAGGCCTACGTAACAGTGTGGCGCAGCGGCCGTAAAACCCACCGCGGCCCGCTGACATTAGTGTTATGGGTTATTGACCGATTTCGGGGAATTTATGAGGCTAATCCAGGAGAACGGGAGCGAGTCAGAGCGGTGCTGACAGGACAGGGGCCCCCGGACACCGCAAATTTATTCCTGAGAGTTCCTATATGTGTCTTATGGGAGGGCCGCTCGGTACGGGGCCCCTGGACTGGCCGCGGGGTCAGACACATGATGAGGACAGTTACCAGGGCTCTTGTTAAATGTTTAGAGCAGACAATGTGCAGCAGAAATAATATTATAACTTTCAAAATGGTGGGTTTGTGAAGGAGGATTTTGCTTGACATTTGGAAGTGTTTATGTAACGTTTTTGAATAATTTACATTTAACTTTGTGTTGCCTTTTGACTGAAAGAACATGTCGTGCTTCAGCAGCGTTCTGTTAATTATCAAGTTGTTTAACAGTCATTTGAACAACATTTTATTATTGAAACAGAGCATCTCAATGATTTTGTTATATATTGTAGGTATGTTATGTTATTCAAAAATGTTGAACTCAAATTTGATACTTCGAAATAATTGCAATTCTCACCAGTGATTTCAGTACAACAGTCATTTTTGATTCATGGTATTAAACTTTTTGTAGTGCAAATCATTGCACTTTTGTTGCAGCTGTTTGTCTTAGTGTCTAATACTCCAGATTATTAAAAAAAAAAACAGAAAAAGTCACAGAGTGTGAAGGCAGTTAAAGGATGTGGATATTTTGGCCAATACGATATCTGATATTTGCTGAAAACAATGTTTGTATTTAAAAACTAAAGCATGGCCAACAGAAAATCACTCACTTTTCACTTAAACACATAATAAACAGATGTTTTTACTCAAAACAAATGTATTTATCTGTAGGATATATAGAGGGATCGACGGTCAACGTCACTTTCGGTTCTCGTGCTCATGCTTCATGCAGAAAGAACCGCTGTCCATCTGGTTAGCTGGGGAAACTTATTTATTAAAGCAACAAAACAGGACGAGAGCAGCTGTTTGGATCAGGTCTGAACCGATCTGACAGATGTATGTCTTCTGAAGCTTGAGACTGTGTTTTTCTCTACGTTTTTTCACCTGAATGTAACTTTTAAGGGTCGTAGAGTAAAATTTCATTCACAAATGTGGAATTAGCAGCATAACTTTTGTTTTCGCACAGTGATAAACTCTTGATGTTAGCTGACAACAGCGCTTGCTCGAGTTGTTGCTCCAGCGTGGTCAATGCTGTGTTGACAAACAATATTCCTCTATACCAGGGTCTGCAACCTTTAACAGCAAAGAGCCACATTTGCCCAATTTAAACAAAGTCAAAGTCGGAAGAGCCACAACTGCATTTAGTCCAAAAAAATGTACAACAGTAATTTGCACAATTTACAACATTTAATAATGTGTTTAGTCACAAAAAGGATTTTGACGACAAAGCTATTAAGTTTGTTTCACTAAGCACTTCTTTTCATGTTGTAATGCACTTGTGCGTTTAGTCATTATATTTAGGATTATATAACCAGTCTATAGAAACCATATAACTTATATATCGACTAAATAATTTAAAATAAACACATTTATTTTAATGTATTTAACCTTTGTTTTACCCTGGAAGTCCCTTGAGTTAAATCCTTTTTTTCTAAAGAAATCTGGCACCGCTGTAGAAGAATGTTCTAGATCTAGTTCCAGACAAATCTCAAAGAGCCGCACTGATGTCTTTAAAGAGCCGCATGTAGCTCTTGAGCCGCAGGTTGCAGACCCTGCTCTATACAATATGTGACATTATGATGTAAGTACTGATAGTCATATTTTAGCTTGTTTGTTTATTGATTGTTGATGATTTTGGACAAATATGAACTGACACAGAGACTAGAGAATCTCCTCTAAAAAATTTTGATATTGGCCAATAATAATTTTTTTTCTTCTTTTTTATTATTTATTTTTATTTAGCATCCAAACTCTCCAAATATGGTGTAACTATGATGGCTCCCGGCAGCTGAAGCTACAGCATAGCTTACTCCAACCAATGGTTATATAAATTGAATGATTATCAATTCAAAGTTTAGCTTAGCTTTTATTAGTTATTCAAAAGGTTATCATAACTGCTTAGTTAGTTGGTCGGTGTAATCTCTCAATTGTCCAGGAGTGGTCCATAGTACAAAGGTTTCACAGTTGTCATTTGGACTGTGTATTTGAAGATGGGGACATTTCGACTCTCATCCGAAAGTCATTTTCAATCTGATCTTTCAAAATGACTTTTGGATGAGAGTCAAAACGTTTCCATCTTCAAATACACTGTCCAGACAACAACTGTGAAGACTTTTAGTTAGTATTTTGAAACAGTTGTAAAAGGCATAACTAGAAAACCAACAACTCCTTTTTCTCCCTGCATATCTAGCTTGAGACGTAAACTATGGCAAATGCACTTTATCCCAATAAATGAGAGAAATGACTTCCCTTTGGCTTCCGGGAAAAACCTTCTCATACATGTTGTACACTCTCTCTTATCTTTTCCCCTCTTTTCTATTCATTTTCTCATCCTTCTCTCCTCCCTCATCCTCCCTCTGCTGCTCCCGGGCCTGTGCCATCCTGGGGTACAGCTGTGGTCAAGGCCGCCCTGCTTAAACTCGCAGTAGAAACAGAAATATTCAGCAGCGTGTGAAGGGCTCTCCCATAAAGATGACTGAAGTCCTGCTGATGAATTATTCTCAGTGAACAGGGCCGCTTAATGTGACACCGCTGTCATTTTATCCTCCAAATATAAACACGGACCAACACAGGTGAGGCAGCGGGAGGGGGGTGCGTTTTGAACTCCCCAAAGCCCAGAGCATCGTGGGTAAGAAGTCACACCTGTTTGAGCCGGTAATAAATCAGTCAAACCACCAGACACGGGCCCATTATGCTGCACTAAGCATAAGCCAGGCCTGCGAATCCAAACGCAACATCATCAAATTAGTTGGTTTTGTGCTGAGGAGGTGAAAATTCAAGAGTTATTTACAAAATGAGTTGAAGGGGAAAAGTTAATAAATGCACTAGCAAAGTCAACAATGCAAAATAAACCTGCAGCGTTTATTAAGTTGTGGTAGAATTGAAACGTGTCAACGAAATAAAGATTTGGCAGGAAAAAGTCGAGCTAAAAACCTGGAAAATAACAAATTGTGCTTTTTGTGGCTATACTTTCTGACTATAATGTATCTTTAACATTTTGTATTAAAGGTGATAACATACAGTAGAAAATGTATTGTCCCTAATAGTGACTCTCTCATTCATTCACTAGTGTAAATTTACAGTGATGCTTAATTAACCTAAACATAATGTGTTTTTGGAGGTGGGACTAAGCTGGAATACCCACAGAAAACCCATAGTGACACAGGGAGATCATGCAAACTCCATCCATGAGATGTTGACTTGGTAAGGGATTTGAACCCACAATCTCCTTATTGGGAAGCCAGACCTCTAACCACTCTGCCGTTCAACCCTTAACATACAAAATCATGGAGCAAATGTCAATGAAACCCTAACCTTAAACATAGATAATACCTAAAATATACATTTATATGTATTTAACAATGATATATACTCCTTTATGCACTGAGCTGAGGCACTTTACTTTATATATGTTTGTACTATTTTTACAAGTGTATTAGATTCTAATTGATTAATTCTACTTTGTTTTTGTGTGTTGTTTGATTATTGTGTATTTGAAGCTCTTTTGGCACCACATTGGTTGTAAATGTACTAGAAAGTTTACATGACATATAATGTAAATACTCAAAATTTGTCGAAATATTAACAAAATGAAAAGGGAACCATTTTGATTGACTGATTAAATATTTGACAAACATGGCAATGACATTTTTTTTTAACTGAACATACTACTACTATTTACTTGGAATTAGATTTTTCGACTAATGGCACATACTATACACAGCTAAGTGGGAAAGGATGGTAGGTGAAAACAAGACTTCCTAAACACTCAAGCATCAGCTGCAGAATCACACAAGGTAACACAAACATTCATGATTCAATCTAAATACAACTTTGAATAAACTAACAGTATGAAAGCACTGGTATTATGCACTCAGAATAGTTGATAATACCTTCTTTTTTGCGTGTCTGTGTGTAAGAATAGTTTACTGTGCTCATGAAGATCCCTCTTATTCTTACCGCTGCCTGTTCGCTTGGATATTTCCTCACCATTGCTTCTGTTTCATAGACATATCACGGCCCAAACTCTGCCATCACACTGGTCTGTACACAGCTCCATCTGCCCAGCGCCTGTGGTGAAATGAGTCCTCAAGCGCGCTGCTCTATTGAATCTAATGACCAGCTCACTCCGGGGAGCAGCATCTTTCCCCTGTGCCTTTCCACTCAGGTCCTCACATACTATGCACACAGCACAAAATACCATCTACAACAGGTCCTCGTATATGCACAAAATACATCTACAAAACTGTGTCCAGGTCCTCTTATATTTATACTGCATGAAATAGACAACCGGTAAGAAAAATGCATCTACACCAGGTCCAAAATACATCTACAAAACTTGCCAGGTCCACATCCTGAAAAAATATCATCTACATTAGTCTACCCAGGTCCTCATATGAACACTGTGCAAATACTGTACAACACTTTGTCCAGGTCCTCACATATACACACTGAACAAACTACCATATACATCAGGTCGTCACTTTTGCACACTGCACAAAATACCATGTACACTAGGTCCCCACATATACAACCAGAAAAAAATACATCACACATACAGACTAAACAAAATACCAACTACACCAGGTCCTCACAAAGACACACTGTACAAAATAACATCTACACCAGGTCCTCACATACACAACCAGCAAAAAAAACAAAAACAAAAAAACACATCAATACCACTTTGCACAGGTTCTCACTACACAAAACACTATCTACACCAGGTCACATACACACAGCACAAAATTCTATCTATACTAAGTCCTCACATAGACGTACTGCTCAGAATACAGTTACAACACTTTGTCCAGGTCCCATATAGGCATACTGCACAAAAATCATCTACACCAGATCCTCATATTTACACACTGCACAAAATACCATCCACAGCAATTTTTTTTTTTTTTTTAACATGTTCTCACTGCACAAAACAGCATCTATACCAGGTCCTCGTGTACACACATCATAATATTATTTCTATACCAGCTCCTCACGTGGACCTACTGCTCAAAATACATCTACACTCTACCCAGGTCCTCTTATATTCATACTGCACAAAATCCCATCTACACCAGGTCCTCATAAACACATTGCACAAATACATTTACTCTACTCCACTCAGGTCCTCACATGTACACACTGCACAAAATACCACCTACACCAGTCCTCACTTTCACACACTGCACAAAATACGATTTGCACTACTCTGTTCAGGTCTCACATAGGCACATTGCACAAAATACCATCTACACCAGGTCCTCACAGGTACATAAGGCACAAAATACCATATACACCACTCCGTCTTCCTCTGCTTAAGGTGACATAACTTTTGTATCTTTTTTTTTTTTTTTCTGGTATTTACTATTGATCATACTTAAGTAATCACTTTGTATTTTGTTCATTGAAAGTTGCAATATTACTGATACATTTATTACAACAGTAATAGAAAGTAAATATATTACATTCCTGTTATTAACTGCCTGATAAGCTCTGCCATTTTATGTAGCATTAGCATTAACACGATTAAAGAAACTTCGATCAATTTAAACACAACTTTGAGAAAACTAACTTTGACAAATCAGATTACTTAAGTTGATTTGGAAAATATGTCACCTTTAAGCATGTTTGACTTGGTTATTCTCTGTTTTAGATATTGTCCTGAACTTGTACTCTTTTGCATTATGCCGTTTGTGATGTGAATATGGCCGCGACATCGCAGTGGCGTTGGTGAAGTTTTACACTAAACAGATTTGAAGCGTGTTACATAATCCTGGGTTTAAGATGCATTAGCGCTTGTGTACCCGGATCACTGTTTGTGTTTGGAGAGAAAACACGGAGAAAACGCAGCAAAAAGAGAAAGATGAGGATGATGGAGGAAAGAGAGAGAAACAGACAGAGAGAGATGAAATACGAGGACGCAAAGTTATAGTGAGTCCGACGGAGACTTGAAGAAGCTTATTTACACTGCTGTTTTGATAAATACTGATTTTAGTTTGGACCTTTAACAAAACTAAGGCTAGAAACATTTTCCCCCCTGATAATTACTTTTGTCATTTTTGATTTGGCTCTTTCAGATATTTATCTCATGAATCAGATTATTTATATTACGTTACCTTGGATTTATTCTGTTTTAAATAGCATTGAGTATACTTTTGTGCATAGCTACTCTTGTATCACAGCAAGACAGTCTCTGGTTCAAATCCCATACTATTCTGCACTATTATTGTTTTGTAGTAGTGTTTGTTTTTATGTATCTGTTTTACTCGTATTTGTTACCTAGGGACTAGGGACTGAGGATGTAAATTAGCTTTGTAGATAATTTGGCTTTTTTTTTTTATTATTATTATTAATGGTCATTGTCCCTATCAAATATTATTAAGTTTTTTTAAGTCATGTTACAACTCAACAAGTCAATTTTGCATAATGTGTCTTTTAAAGCTATACCTACCTTTTCCCCCTCTACATTAATGCACTTTTTCTTGTACCATATAATGTATTTCTTCCTCCTATTGTGTTTTAGCTAACAAATTAGAAGAATATTTTACCATAGGACATACGTGTTAAAAAAGAGATGTGTAAGTAAATGCTAACAGGAAATGCTTGTATGTACAGAAGTTGGCTAATTTGAACAAAACAGGGCAACTGAAATTCTGTGCACACAGCCAATTTCCTAAGAACTAAGCTACGGGCAACAACAATTTTCATTTACCTGCTTTAAACAGACCCTATTGTGATTTTCCCTGTATTTAGTATAAATATTTAGTTTTGTACTTTATAAATTCATTGCAAAACACAAAATTGATCCAAAGGCCCATTGACTTCTTGTTCTAAACTGCAGAACTGAGAAGCCTCACCTCTTCATTGTAAAACTGTAACAACCAGCAGGTTTAAAATGACGCATTTTCACTACTTGGAAATGTTGAACTCTATAGATGTTGCACACATATTTTAAAGATTTTCCGAAATCGTAAGTTAACACGGACAATTGGGCGGGAATGGGTTTTAGGTGAAAACAGGGATTTTGTGAGCACAGAAGCATCAGCTGCAGGACAATACAAGATTAACCAAACATGCAGGAATCAACCTAAATAATAAGTTTGAGTAAATTAATGAAAGAACACTGTTACACTACAAACTTTTTTTATTCAATTGAGCAAAATTATTAACCATAAAAGGTGAATAAAGTAGTGTCAGGTGTGTAGCTAATATTTATACCTCATGCTGAATGTTGAGAGGCATTTTTTTTTCTCAATTAAGTTGATGTCAGTGCATAACTTCTGTCGTCGTTATCATAATGAAACCATTTGCCTGTTGTTGTCTGGCTACAGAAATACAGATTACAGCCTGGATATTGTTGCCGTTTCTCTGATGAATGACGTCTAATATGAGCTCACATCTCATATGTATATTCTCCTTTGAGGTGGGGGACTTTTGACAGTTTAATCCCCCGAACGACGCAGACAAACCATAAATAAAAACGCACGTTGGAGTTGATGGATGACTCGCTGACACCGTGGCCAATGTTTTTCATACGGTGACGAACATCTAAGCAAGGCCGGCGCTCTGACAGAACCCGAGTATGATTTTTAATTAAAAAGAAAATTCAATAACCTTATCAAGACTTGCCATTTTAGTTGGAGACGTATCGATCGGCGCCGCGCAGTTATGCAGATCCAGTGCTTTCATCTTCGGGGCAATTTTGCGTGGAGGCCCTTTGCTTACTGAAAAGATCTCATTTCAAAAAATCTATTTCATATATTATTCAGGTTATGTTGAGTTGGGCTTACGGGACAATATTCAAATGTGGTGTCATGTCAGCTGGAGGATCTCTTAATAGAAGTGGATGACACGCAGAGGCAGGGCTTTGTAACGCGCTGCTAACATGTGGTTTGAGATGGAGGCCAAGAGTTATACATAGTAAAGGACTAAATAGATTCACAGTTACTCCACAATTTGGTTAGGGAGTCATTCACACTGTTTTACATGCTGGATAGTTGGCTAAATTCTGTGCTCTGATCTGTTCAATACTCTCACAAACATGTAAAAAAGATGCAACAGCGAACAAAATAACTTCTGGAGATTTGTGATGAGGTGAAAACTTGAACACCGATATTTTAGACATGGTTTCACACCTTTCAAGTTTGCTGGCTTACCAGAAAAATGAATCAAGGTTCATGGTTCCAACATAAAGCCAACAAACTAAAGACTACATCTTCGCTTTGTGGGCAGCCTACTTTTTACTACTTTTGTGTTTGCAAGTTGCAAATACCCATGGTTAATATTTTGGGGGTCCTGAATGAAAAAAGGTTGAAGTTCATTGCACTAGAACAACAATTTACAGCCGGTTTGCCAGGGAACACTAGTATTATAGAGAACACTATTAAAAACAATATTTATGACAGAGTTGGCAGATTTTTTTAGAAAAGTAACAAACAAACAAAAAAAGCCCAAAATAAGCAAAAATGACTGTGAAATTGCTATTATTATTATTATTATTATTATTATTATTATTATTATTATTATTATATTATTATTATTATTATTATTATTTTATTTATATATCTGTTTATTTTTTATTTGATTATTTTTGTATTTAATTATTTGTCAGACTTAGTTTGATTTTGTTGTATATATATATATATATATATATATTTTTCATTTCCTAATTAATTGAAAAGTGTTGTTTTTTTTGTGTGTGTGTGTTTTTTTTATATTATGATTTTTCTTTTTCTGTTTTTTCCATTGTTGTCAATATTTGTTTTGGATGATTTTATCTTTTTATTGTATTTGTTTTGTTTCTTAAATAATCAATGAGTAAAAAAAATAGTTTGTGAAGTTTTGTATTTTTTTTGTAATGTTTTGTCTTATTCTATTTTATTGTATTTGTTTTTGTATTAGACTTTTCCCCCTTTAATTAAAAAGTAAAAACATGTTGTCGTCTCTTTCTGAGGTGCTATTTCCACGTAATCTTTTTTTTTTTTTTTTTTTTACAGTGAAATTCTAATGATGCTTAATTGTACCACTTATCCACTTAGCGTTCTCACCCCTCCCTCAAATGTTTGCTTCTTCCAGCTTCTGTCTGACTCTTTGAGCTGCTTTCTTGTAAATATTTTGCCCTGTAAAAATGCTCATGTTTGACTGAACAAATGCTGAAAAACATTCGCTGGACCTTCCACCAGAAAAAAACTTATGGCGTAACTTCTAACTTCACATATTGAGACAAATGTCCTGTCGCATTGTGTGACAAAATGTAAAAACACAATTATATATTGAACAATAAACGTGACATCAAAAGGCAATAACCCTGCTTTGGTTCTGGTGGAGGCATTTGTCATAAACTAGTTCAAGTCGGTTGCAAACTTTCCCTTTAAGGCCCTGCTGTTTGTTCTTATACGGCCCATATGCAAATGCTCGGTGCAGTGAATAATAATGTGCATATTGAATATCTGCGGCGTGGATTTAAAGGGGCAGAGACGCGGCTGCATGTGTTTGGCTTTATTAGCGCACACATAAGAATAATACATCTGTAGGACTGGAATATAAGAGCCTGAATATGGAGTCTGAGTGTCCAGTCTGAATTACAGCTCTTGCACGCCACTGGATTTGTGTGTGAGCTAAGCATTAACATTGTACAAAGGTAGCTCTATATGTATTATGAATGAAGACGCAGACACGCTTTATTTGCTTTAGTGTAATATGACATTTGTGGACATTGCTAAGCATAAAAAATAATAGTATTGGTGTCTGGAAACATTGTTTATGAGGCGCAGTAGAAAGACAAATACACTGCAAAGATATTGTATCTAAACTAGTGTTTTTCAAGTTGTTGTATGTGAAAAGTTTTCTTTTTTGGTTATTTGAAGTAAGTTTGAGCAACTTTTCTGTCCCTTTTTTATTTAAAGGTGCACTGCGTAACTTTCTGAAGGTGAAAAGTCATCTACACAATTCGATAGAATTAGAAAGCTAAAACTATACTTTGGGACTTTCTAAATGGAGATGAATACATTTTATGCCATAAGATGAAAAAAATCAGCTAAAGGAACCACTTTTCAGCAGAAACAAAGGTGTTCGGGCCCTCCCCCAGACCAAATAATTGACTATTTTGTGGCCATGCAAGCCAACTCAAAGTAAAAATTCTGATTTTTATTAATCATTTAGTACAACAAAGGCATCTAAATGACAAAAATATGCGTTTATTGAAGTTTAATTTTGGCCAAAAAGTTGCACAGTGCACCTTTAAACTCTATGTTAGCAAATTATAGCAATGTTAGACCAAAAAGGACTGTTTAAATAAGTAAGTAAACTTTTTGCACATAGTGCTTTTCACAGATAAAAATCATAAAGTGCATTACAAAAAACAGAGTCAATAAAAATCTCCCTGTTCATTTCTAAGGTGGATGTAAAGCTGTGGCAATAACTAAAGGACTCATAACAAATTTCTAATTTATTTAACTTCAAGTCCCAGACCTAAACGTGCCAATTTTTGTAACTTCAGGCCTAAACTTACGCATAAAAGCAAAATGTCCCCACGTGGCTTCAACCAAAACATGATGTATAATAGACAGGAAATAAAGCTAGAATATGATTTGCTAACATGTACACAGGTGGAGTAGGAGTTGCAGTCCTGTACAAACAGGATGATGACCCCCAGACCTCACAGACTTACCTTAGCTTAACAAACAAAGCTTTTGAGTCCCAATCATTTTAAGGCTCTGTGGTGTGAATTGAAATCAAACATAAATACATTTTGCACCCTGATAGCAGTAGGTCGGCGCATCTTCAAGGATGACAGCTAAAAAGTTTTGTGACTTTTGAAGCATATATACTTTGTCTCTTCTACATTCTTCTTTCAGACTAAGTGTTCTACAAATCTAGTTTTACTTTCATTCTGCTATGATGTGTATTAAATCTATGAATTCTGCTCCAACAATGTGCACCTACACGTTCAGCCTTGATCATTAGTTTCTCGTCGACTGTAGCTGTCTTCTCCCCGATGTCTTCTTCCGTACTTAGTCTGTTTGTGAAGGTGATCGCCTGTGGGGCCTGAAATGGACACGTTCTGTCCCTGATGAGACTTCACAGCAGTGGGCTAATATCCACGCCGCACCCCCCTCCATCACCCGGCTAATGGAATTAAGAAACATGTTGCCACCGTTCTTCGCAATTTGGACAATAACTCCATTAAGTTCATTAATTTAATAATAGGCAATAATAATGAACGAAAAGTATTGCTCAATTAAGGCGCGCGATGCCGGTTGGCTGTTCCACTCTGCGCAGATCACCCCGGTGTGCGCCGCGTAATGAGGTTATAATGGAATTGATATGGCGCAGGTAGTGAATTAGAGCGTTACCAGAGAAGCCATTAGACATGAGAGCACAATCCGCAAACACTTGTCATGGCGCAAATGGGCTGCCGTAGTTTTGGTGTGAGACGAGGCGAAGGCTGGACTAGAGGATGGAGAGAGGGAGGTGTGAGTGGAGAGAGAGGGTTTTTCATATTGTAGAATGCACTGTGGAGTAGTACCTGAATGTTACTGTCTAAATCATGGAAAACCCAAACAGTTAAATTGCCTATTGCATTATGACAGATCAAGAATTCAGTTTATTAGCACTTTTCACAACTTTTCTGTGGGTTTTTGCCATTATGATTAACCTTGTATTATAGATGCATGCAAACACCTTTCAATTCAGCCTAAAAAATGTCTAAAATTCAAACTAAAACGGTTTCTGAACTAAACTCTGTAGTTTAATACTCTGAGAGGTTCTAATCAGAAGTGAGAACTTTCTCTACACAGAGGAATTCAATTTCTGCCTCTTTTTTTTTTTTTTTTTTTGTAAATATAAGGATTGGTAATGCTGTGTTTACAGCTGAGAAGATTTGGCATATTTGGGGGTTTTGAATGAATTATGAGATATTTATTTACACACACCACATTTTTTTTTATATATATTTTTTTTTTATTTAATTGACCTTTATTTAACCACATTGACAATTCCTCTGCAAAAGCTGACGGAAAATTTAAGTCTAGGGACCTAAAATTCCTCAGAAAATTTAGGCAAAGGTCCCCTTAAAATTTCTGAATAGCTTCAAAGTTTTCTTTTATATCAGACAAAGGCTGAACCAGTGTTAGTTTCGACTATTATTTCTGTTTTCGTCACAAAAATAGTGCCAACAATATATACAAAGACATGGAGAAGAAAGAAGTAATCCAATGACCCAAGTTTGTAAATATATTCAACGATGCAGCTACTGGCGAAATGCAAGCTAGATGCTAGCATGATGCTGCCTGGTGCATTTAACATCTATTGAACTATCTGTTTACTTTTCTGATTAAATATAATTTCATCTACATCCATTAAGACTCAGATGTGACTCGATTTGAAATAGCTGTGCTCTTATGGATCTTTAAACATGAAATTCTCACCTTCTAAATATGTCACGTTGCCGACTGTATCTATGGACAATTACCTCAACATCTCCTATCCTTAGACCAGACCTGGGCAATCAATAATAATAGATAAGTAGACTATTTTTTTTGTATATGTATATATATATATATACAAAATGTGCTGCAATAATAATATATTTTTTTTATTAATTGTGGTCCAGCCCTTTGTCACTTATCTTGATTCGAATATAGCCTTCGGAGAAAAAAAAATTGCCCACACCTGCCTTAGACCCTCCCTCTCAACAAGGAAAAACTAAAAAAAGGAGAAACCGAGAGGAGAACCACAGAGAAGTAGATAACCACTGCTAGATGTGACTAGAACTGATGCTCAGCCAAGTAGAGTTTGATACATTAGCAGAGGGACAGACTCATTCAGCAGGACAAGGACAGAGAGAAGGACATGTGAACATTAGCAGTAACTAAAGTACAAATGGTAAAAGCGTTTGTTTCTATAGGTTACCATGGCTACTCTTTCTGTAGTCAATATAATAACTCACTGGTCAAACCTTCTTTCTCTCCTTTCTGTTTCTCCAGTCCATCTCTGCTTCTTTCCGCTTCATGTTTCAGTCCCGTGTCCACGTCGGGCCCAAAGCTGCTGAGTGCTTTAGTTAAAACCCCACCGACAGCACATTCGTAGTAATCCAAAAAGGGTCCGTATAAATTACAATGCTTATTTCGGCACAAAAAGACACGTAACCCGATCCTTTGGCTGCATTTTCTGACATCCGCTGTCAATTTACCTCCTTCCCCTTTAAGACCTGGAGGGATCTGCCGAGATGAAGTCCCGCGTTTCATCACCGTATTACAATAATTCGAGGTGTTTTATATTCCTAATGGCTTTTTTTCCGCTCTAAAAAAGACACTTAGATTCCCGTGTTGTTAAAATCAGAAATAGATTGGTTCATAATTTACATTTTCATCCGTCTTTTGGCGAATCCACGTTTCAGCAGTTTCAGCCCGAGCAGTCACGTCAAAATGTGTTATTAGTGTCCGGTCTAATGTACTATCTATAATGCATCGCGTCCTATATAAGGCTGTAAAGTGTAGGCTCAATCAAAAAGGCAGGAGATGTTAGCGCAGCTCTTTTTTGAGGCAAATGATTTTACACGAGCTTTGATTAAAAGGGTCGGATGCATACTTAGGCTATAGTCAGTCAGAAGTAAGTCTCATTTGTTAGATGGAGTGCTGGTGTATATTTTATTCATTACCAGAATGATTTGAAATGTAAAATTATGTTTCCATCAATTTAATAATGTGCTGCGGGCTGTACCGGTGCGAAGGGAAAGGAGCGGAGATATGGATTAGAAAAGAGAAAGAAAGTGTGTGGGGTTTTAGAAGAGTTGTTGGTTTGGACAGACGCAGAGAGAAAGAGATACTTTGGAGAGAGACTGCACTGTTGTATGCATGTTTGTATATATATTTTGTGTAACTTTTATTATTACATGTCATGATCAGTACTTCACTGTCTGTTCAGGGATTACAAATGCACAATAGTATTTTTGGTACATTGACAGAAATGTAGAATAATGTATAGCTACTGTCCCTGTCAAATAAACCACATAAATAAAAAGAATAAAAAAAGAGACAGGAAGTAAGAGAGAGAGAGACTTACTTTAGAGAGAGAGAAAAAGAGACAGGAAGATTGAATTCATATTTATTTGAAAACTGAACATCATACAATATGATACAAAGAAAGAGAGAGAGAGAGAGAGAGAGAGAGAGATAGTTTAGAGAGAGAGAGAGATAAAAAGAGAGAGTTGAGAAAAAGAGTCAGAGAGAAATAGAAAGTGTAGAGTAAGAGAAAGAGAGAGATACTTGAGAGAGACAGACAGAGATATTTTTCAAGAAAGATACAGTTTGGAAAGAGAGAACTTAGAGAGAGAAACTTGAGAGATGACAAAAAAGACAGGCTTTAGAAAGAGAGAGATGGATTTTAGAGAAAGATAATAGAGAGACTGAACTGCGGTTTCAAATATTGCATTTTCAATTTCAGACAGATCGTTCAAATTGGGTTAAGACACACACACACACACACATCTTTGTGGTGATATAAGATTCAAGGGCCACATCTGGCCCTAGGGCCTTGCGTTTGAGGCTTGCGCTTTAGAGAAAGAGAGACTAGAGAGAGAAAAAGAGAAAAGAGAGATATACTTGAGAGAGAAACAGAGATAAACTATAGCTAGATAAAAAGAGAGAGAGAGAAAGAGAGAACCAGACTTTAGAGAGAGAAAAAGAGATACTTGAGAGAAAAAAAAATGATACTTTAGATAAATAATTTTATTATTTTGCAACAGTTATACAAATTTCCAATGAATTAACAAATAAGTACACAATGTATGGTATTGTGGCAATACCAGCTCGCCAAAGTCTGATCCCATCAGATTTCAGAAGCTAAGCAGGGTTGGGCCTGGGCAGTACTCGGATGGGAGACTGTGGAGGAACCTCTGGTGCCACAGTTGGGCAACAGAGGAGAAACTCGTTGTTGTGTCCTTAGGCAAGACACTTCACCCACATTGTCTAGTATGGATCTGGTGTGTATGGATGGTTGGTGGTAGTCGGAGGGGCTGATGGCGCAAAATAGCAGCCTTGCTTCTGTTAGTCTGCCCCAGGGCAGCTGTGACTACAATAATAGCTTACCACTACCCAGTATGGAATGAATGGGTAATGCATAATGTGAAGAGTCTTTGGGTGTCATGAAAAGCGCTGTATATTTATTATTATTATTATTATTATTATTATTATTATTATTATTATTATTATTATTATTATTATTATTATTATTATTATATTATTATTATTATTTATTTATTTTATTTTTAGCAACTGAGCATTCTGTCTATTCCATCAGCCAAACAACAGTAGAAGTAACACCAACTGAATTATATTACTGAGAATATTGTTTATGCAATAGTGTGAAATTAAAATGATTGAAGAATTCAAGAGCTGTATGCAAACATACTGACCATACACTGACCTTTTAAAGCCTGAAAGAAACCTTGGACTTATTTAAATAAGTAAATGGGATTGTTCTAAATTGAGCTACTTTAGATATGGTTTTTTTTCAAAGTTTGCATTGTGGTTTTGTCACAATGTGTACAAGCAAAAGACACAATTCACCGTCACAACTGTATTTGTTCTTTCTCACATTGCAGAAAAAGTATTTGTGTTACAGGCTTTGGACGAGTGGAGATATTTCGGAATTATTATTTTTGGTTTGGCTGCCACTCCAGGGACCACATCGCCTAATATCTGAACTGAATTTCCTCATACTGTCTAAGTTATGTTGCAAGCAAACTTTTTTTTAGCGTTGTAAAGTCAATTGTTTTCTGGTGATCTGTGTTTTGTTTTTCTAATGCAACATCTCACGGAAAACTAAACTTTACACATTTCCGCCGGTCGTCAAATCCAGGTGTCTACGCTTTCTTTTTCTCTTTTTTATTATATATTTAAAAAAAAAAAACACACACACACTTTCTACTGGTTTTGCTGCTGGCTTCAGTGTTGCGTAAGCCTTTGGTCAAATCTCCATTTCTCTGTTTTGTTACATTTTGAGCGATTCTCTGCAGGATGAATCTAAAAGCCCAAAAAGTTTGTGAGACTGGAGCAAAATACTGTGTTAATATACTCAGAAAAGTACAGACAGAATCTAGTTAAAACTAATGATCAAAGTTTAGCTCTAAATAAAAACCCACATTATGATTTTTGACAGGAATATGTCCTAAACAAAACAAAAAACGTTCAACAAAGACATATAGATACTTTTCTGACATAACACCACATCAGTAACCTCCATTTAAACCTGGTTGTAACTCGACCTGAATTAGTTGTGCTAAAAATACACTTAATTTGCCAGAAAATGCCTTAAAAGAGGTAAATAGTTTAGCTTCCCATACTTAAAGTGAGGCTAAACACGCTTTCAGAGACTAACTCCGCCCACAACTGAACCCCAAACAGGCTCGCAAAAGTGGAGATGCCCGGAGGCCTTTTAAGAGATCCCCAGTGGGTGTGAACAGACATTGATTGACAGCACCAAATATGAACAGTGAGCTTGGTCAATGATTTGAGTTTTGTGTCGGAGCCGTCCTGGTGCTGACATGAGATTTGCAGCGGAGAGACTGTACAGCAACAGCCCAAGTCTTTGCTTACTTGCACGTAAAGATTTTTTTTATATTTGCTTTGCAAATCATATGTATGAAACCTTTGCTTTAGTCTACATAAGCGCATGAGCCTGTTATGTGAGTATTTTCTAAAATGAAAATCGAAAATGAAAAACACAGGCACAAGTTTCGAACCAGCGCATTGTTGAACTAGTGGTGGCACAACGCGCCACTCACTCAACAAGCTGAGCCACATGGCTGCTGATGACATTACGCAGCGGGTGATCGCTCTCCAACCTTCCGCAGCAGCGATGTCAGAGGGAGGAGTTTAGATAAACCATCTGGGCGGCTCGTCTGTCTCGTCAATACACTGTGACGTCGGAGGGTACTGAAAATGCACTGACAGCGTTTGCCCATCGTGGCAGTACAGTCGCGGTTTTTACACACATAACTCCAAAATGAACGAGTTTGCACAAAAATGTCCAAAAAAGGCCTGGAAACGGTAGATAATTCAATTTTGACCCCATATACACAGTCTGACAGTGAAAAAAAGTTGATTCTGAGTTTAGTTTCTCTTTAAACATGTGAGATGCTTTCCCCTCAGCAGGCCACGCCCCCAAATATGATACATTGCCAACTGTATCTATTAAAATGTCTTTCAAGCTGTTTTAGATGTTTTGTGTTTTACAATGAACACATTACTGACATGTTCCAGATTTGTTAAAGTGCGAGAAAAAAAAAAAAGAAGAAAAAAGAAAGAAAGAAAAAAAAAAAGAAAACACAGGCCTTTAACTTTTTATAACATTTCTAGGCAAAGTTCTTATATCAACAAAACGTGTGATAAATTTGGTTATTTTTTACTTTTTTTTCCTTCTTTATCATTTTTTGTTTTCTTTCTTTCTTTCTTTATTTTATATTTAATTATTTATTTATTATTCCAAAGTCTTTTTTAGTTGCTAATAAATTAATTTCATTTTTTTTTTCTTTTATTCACATTATTTGACTTCTTTTATATAATATCTTAAAAACGGTGTTATAAATGAAAATTATTTTGTCTAATTATGTGTAGAAACCTAATAAATAACTATAACTACTAATAACTGTGACTTGAATAAACACACTTCCTGACATCCTAACATAGTATATGCAAACATAGCGATAGCATTGACAAACTGTCAAAACAAGACAAAAATATCAATGTATTTAACTCATTCCAGCTCAAACTGACTTCTCTTTTACAGTGCAGTAACATTGTGTGTGGTTTGCATCGAGGCTATAGACGAACGAACGTTGGGTTTGACAGCCTCTGCTCCGAAACAGAAAGAAACAAACTTAATCACAACGATACGTCTGCCAAAGCAAAAATGCACCTCACTCGCTCGGCGCCGGAAGACTTCGAGCGGCTCCAAAACAGGCCTCCCAAATCCAAATATATTTTTGTCTTTGCTCCTCCATACGGCGAAAACGTCTGGATATGTTAATTAATATTTAAGCCACCTTCAGCGTAGCCCGCGAAAAGCAGCAAAGGGGATTGTGTTGGAGCCGAGCTGTTAATCCCTCGAATTAGACATTTAATAACAAGAAGCCATTTGTAGATTAGCAAGATCAAGCCAGACTACGTGCCGGTGTACAATCTACTTAAACGGTTTTATATTGGGGAGCTAGCAAAGGAGCTATACAGCCACGGCTAAAGCTAAAAAAAAAAAATGTCTTGGCATGGATTGGAGAAGTTAGATGAGACGGAGATAAAGTTTGCACAAAGTGATTCAATGGAAAGCTGCCATGAGAAACTGTATTTGTGTAGGACTTGGTGCCAGTGATGATTCGTTGCGTATAGGTGAACACGTTTTATGTTGATTTTCGGAAAACTGGCTTTCTGATGTTCTTTGATGAGGAAAAATGTATATATTTGACATTTGTGTGTTTGCATAATTTGGCATAACTTGAAACACTATTTATGGATGTATTAGTCTTGTGAAAATGTTCTTTGTGGAGTTTGGAAGTTTTCTATGTGGTACATGTTGATGTTAATTAAGAAGTTATGAGTAAATTAATGCAGGTGAAAAGTTAGTCGTAAGTGTGCATTCTTGTTTTGAAACTAATGTGACTTGGCAATCACATTAGTACGTTGTTTTTTGTTTGTTTTGTTTTGTAGAGGCCAAAATTAAAACAACTGTCATCTGTGAGGGCTTCACAGTTGTTGATTTAGCAAACAAAAATTTGAGAAATAGTTATTGGTCAATAATTAGCAAAAACATTACAAATTCATAAAAAAAAAATCAATTGGTCAATTCGCGGAAGCTGATTGTCCGACAACAGAGAATTGTTCCAGATCATCCACTGTCCTTAGACCAGACCTGGGCAAACTGCATCCCAGGGGCCAGATGCAGCCTGTTTCAATGTGGCCCCTGGCACATTTTTGAGAATAAGAGTTACTCTTTATATTTATTTTATTTTATTGACGGTTTTGGAGCACATGTTTCACATGTTGCTTGCTTCCCTAATATTTGTCACAATAAATGGTCAAAAGAGCAGTGTAATAGCCTATGTTTTACAAAAAAGCTTTGTTACAACAATGAACGTGATTCGGCTGGAGTTCCAATATGGCCCTCTGGAAAAAAATAAAAATAAAAAATGCCCACTTCTGCTTTAAACCATCCTTATTGGCAAGGAAAAAAAAAAAACAGACACGCCCATGGACGGGCAGGCTGTAGATGTGACTATCCATTATGAGGTATAGAGTTTAAGTCTGTAGAACCAGAGTCCATGGAGGGAAACGACTCATCCAGCATAACCATGACAAAGTAATACTGGAGAGGGAGGTTGGGGGTAATCCAGGAGGTGAGAGAGTCCAGGTCCAAAAGGGTAGTGGGACAAAAGACAATATTCTTGACACGCAGTAGCGCTAAGGCTTCATAGCAAAAAGGTCGTAGATTCTACTACCAGGCGACCTGGAACCTTTTTGTGAAGTTTGCTCGTATTCCCCATGTCTGGTTTCCTATACCAGTAAAAATGTGTGCTGTAGTTCGTCCACTTTCCCAGGACTACAGATGGAATGTTGCAAATAAACCTGGAATCTGGTACAAGCATCTCTGCCATTGTGCTGAATGCAATTGTACATTGTCTTAAACTTAAGATTTACAGGTAATGTGGGAGAGTTCAGAGGGTAGTTGTTATACTTTCTCCAGTAAAGTATGGCAACTTGGGCACCTTATTTAGGCTTGTGGAAGCCTATCTTAAAAAAATAGACTGTGTCAGCTTCTTTGACATGATCGTGTAGATGATTTTTAGTTTTCTAGCACGCAGCATTGTATTTTTACCTCTGTTCTTTCCCCACATCTCTTAGCACATATTAGCAGAGACCGGTGCACGCGGCCTGTTTTAAACATGCATGATGACCCGCATAAATGTTGATGTTGAATAATCAGACGCATCGCAGAGGCCAAAAATAGGTCAGTTTTTGTAACAGCCAGATGAAAAGGCACTGTTTTTTTCTCTATCGTATTTCCTGATCTTTTTGTTTTGGGGCAGAATAAAGATCTCAGCAGCAGTAGTCCTGGTGTGGTGCAGAGTAACAGAGGTGGCTAGGGTTGGGTTTGGAGCTCCATGTTGCTAGCGTTAGCCACAAGCGCTAAATAATTCACACTCTACTTGAGAATTCTCCAACGGACTCGGTGCTGCCATTAGACACTCGGGCTGCTAGGATTTCGGCTTTTTTTCTTCCCTCTTTTCATGGCTTGTTTATCCACTCGCCAGATCTCAACTTCCACCAAAATAAAACGGTTTGGGGAGGATTTGGAAAGTTGTGGTGGAACTTTTCTGGTGGACAGACTGTCAGCTGTTTGTCTCTATGGGCAGGTTGTGTCTTTGCCTAGAATATTTTAGTGTGACACAAAATTGATCGCATTCTTGTGAACCAAGTGAAAACACCAGGCCTAGCTATACAGGTCATGTCTTTGAAAAAGTTACCCTGGGCTAGCAAAACAGTTACAATGTGTAAATAAATCATTCTCTATACAATAATCAAGGGGAGGCAAATTCATTGAATAGCATAAGTTTTACAGTAAGTATGAAAGGGCTTTGCATAGCAGGAAGAAAAGCAGCAAACTTACATGTTTTGTAAGTTAACTTTGTGTATTACTTTTGTGTAGAGAAATTTAAATTAATGGTCCTGCATCCATTTGCTATGTCTTTAAAATGTAGCCGATTTTGGTTTGCAGCCCATGTTTTGCTAGCACACCTAAACCAACCAATTGCTCACCAGAGTTAGAAGTAACTTTACAACTTTCAGAAGCCTGTGTGAGCGCCCAAAGCTAATAGCAATTAGTGCAACTTCCTTGGATTTAGGAAACAAAAGGTTTTGCTTTTAGACATAGATGTCACAACGCTAAACACACTTCACAATGTGGTTGGTAGGTAAAGTTTTGGAATCACCTTGACAAGCAGTATGTCATATTTAAAAGCCTGTCTGTACAAGTGAGTCTTTAACCTGGTTTTTAAAAGGACATGCCGTAGACAACACAACATTAGCAACTACTAGCAAAAGTTTACATTGTAAAATATCAGGATTTTGGGTAAGATTAGGGTTAGAATTTGGTTTAGGCTTAGGTTAACTTCATTTGGTTAGGTTTAAACATTTGGGAAAGGTATGCTAACCATGGGGAAGCTAAGGATCCGGCAGAGATGCCTGTACTAAATTCTAGCTTTCAGCTCTGCAGTCCTGGGAAAGAGGAGAAAGAAGGTGCCACTGAACATGTTTCTTGGTGGCAGGGGAAATCCAAGAAAAGGAAACCTACACAGACATGGGGAGAACATGAAAACTCCACATAGAAAGACCCAGGGCCGACTGGGAGTATTCTTGCTATGAGGCCAGAGCATTAAACAATGTGCCACTGTATTGCCCAAAAAGCTTGCTACAAATGAGTGTTTACTAGCCCAACTTGTCTAGCACCAAAATATAATTGCAGTCTACACAATAAAGTATTAAAGGTTTTACTAAAACAGGGTTCTATTATTCTGTTTCTCAGTCTGAATTCAACATCAAAACTGGATTGCAAACTGCAGAATCTGACCTAATGTAGATGTAATTTTTGTCAGTGCAAGACTCAGCTCGATGGGAGTTCACGGCCAATCCGATACATAAGAGCAGTTTACATGCATAAGGCCTCGGCGGTTTCTCACACTTCAGCAGATTCTGTCCAGCTCTGCCTCCACCTCTGGATTTTTTTTTTTTTTTTTTCCCTCCGCGAGACGCCTCTTTGACAATGTCTGCTTCATCCAAAATGCATGAGCGCGTGTGGATCGATACCGGCCCTTTAATCTCAGCGCACAGACAGCTCCTGCTCTGCTGCCACTGCTGCAGACCACATCAGAGCAGAGATAGAGGGCCACCAGGGTCCACCACCCGCTCGGAGACACCCAAACACTACATCAGAGCAGAGAGAGAGGGCCACCGGGGTCCACCACCCGCTCACAGACACCACATCAGAGCAGAGAGAGCGGGCCACCGGGGTCCACCACCTGCTCGGAGACACCCAAACACTACATCAGAGCAGAGAGAGAGGGCCACCGGGGTCCACCACCCGCTCACAGACACCCAAACACCACATCAGAGCAGAGAAAGAGGGCCAACGGGGTCCACCACCCGCTCACAGACACCCAAACACCACATCAGAGCAGAGAGAGAGGGCCATCGGGGTCCACCACCCGCTCACAGACACCCAAACACCACATCAGAGCAGAGAGAGAGGGCC
Organism: Mugilogobius chulae; assembly: GCA_038363315.1. NCBI lineage: Eukaryota > Metazoa > Chordata > Actinopteri > Gobiiformes > Gobiidae > Mugilogobius > Mugilogobius chulae. The sequence continues at coordinate 41,138,793 of CM076396.1, read as the reverse complement.
ACCCACCTGTTCACAGACAGCCAAGCACGACATCAGAGCATAGAGAGGGCCATTGTGGTCCACCACCCGCTCAGAGACACCCAAACATACCTAGTGCATATATTAGCGCTGAAAGAGGGCCACCCCCCACTCAATACAGACACCAAAATATTCTGAGAAAGCAACATATGAGAGCAGAGGACCACCAAGTTCCACTATCCTTTCACATACGGAGAAGAACAGAGGATCCTCAGGGTCCAGAGCACTAACACAGGTCCTGAGACTGACTCACAAGTGACCCAAGGCCAGAGAAAACCTACATGTGTCAGTGTAGGTTTTCTCTGGATGCTTTGATTTTTTTCTACCACTAAAAACACATCCAGTAGGACCTCCCTCTTCACCAAGACTCTCCTGAAAAAGAAAGTCCGATCTCAGTGAGACTTTCATGGTTAATGGTAAGATTAAATTAAACACTAAACAACAGAGACACCAAAACATACTGAGAACACAAATCGTGAGAGCGGGGATCAGGCCAGCAGGACAGGTGTTCTTGCTAGGCTTAGTCAGAATACTGTAGCTGTAAAATTTTACCCATGGTTGGTGGGGGAAACTAGAGTTCCTTAAGAAAACCCAGAGAAAAAACAGGCAAACTCACAGGAATAAAACACACCTGGGAATCAAATCTGCAGTCTTCTTGGAGTGGGACGACAATGCTAGCCACTCTGCCATCGCGCTGCCTACAAGAGACGTTCAAAAATACTGCGAGCACACCACATCAGAGCAGGTTAGACTGTCACCAGAGTCCAACAGCTCAGTTAACTAAAGTCTGTTTCGTGACTTCATTTTTAAAACTTGATGTCAAATAGAACTGATGTGCTTTAAATTTCGTAAAGAATCAAACAACAATGACTTTCTAAATCTACTATTCAAACTAATGTAGCAGACTTTTCTTACAGAATAGCTTTTCTGGAGTCGAGGCATAAAAAGTCCCAAAAAGAGCTTGTTTTTTTGCAAGGAGAAGTGAGAGCAGGATTATTAGTCATGCTGTTGTACCTTTGTTTCCAGAGTCCACTGCACCACTGTGTCGGCTTCTGCTTCTGCCACCAAATACATAAAACATCCTCCAACGGGACAGAGCTGCTCCGGGGAACCCAAAAAAAAAAAAAAAAAAACGGCTCCCGGTCTGCTTTCAACACCAGAAAGTTCCCATCAAAAAGAATCATATGCAACACAGATTTCAGATCAAGATGTTACAGAAATGACGATCAAAACCACGCAGAGATTAAAAAAGTGGTGTTGTGCTCACTTCTCTGTAACTTTGGGGTGTTTTTAGTGCTTTTGCTCATGCAACATACAGAATACCTGAAGTCACTTTTTTTCTTGCAGTTTTCTATTCATTTTATTAATAAGGCGAAGCAGTATAAAATGTGTTTAAGGGTTCGACATGCAGCTTGATCCAAGTCAACATGTCCTGATCTCTTTGGGTCTAATTTTCACATTCTTCCTGTGTTACTGTGGCTTTTCTCTGGGCCCTCTGCCTTCCTCCAAAGTCCAAAAACATGCATATTTAGGGTGTGAATGAATGAGAGAGTGGCTGATGTGTTAAGATTGGTTGTCATTGTCCAGGGTCGTTGCTCCAACTAAGGCCCAAAGTCACCGAAATAGAATCACCTGCAATCTTTAACAAGGACAAGTGGTATCTCAGCTTGGGTCGGTTTTTGGCCAATACACCGCTTCAACTCTGTTCACTGATTGGCCAATTGTACTTTGTGATTTTTGGGAACCATTTGCAGTCTTGCGATAGTAGGTAAGTGAAATTAAAGGTGGAGTAGTTGATTTTCACACTGCAAAAACAATTTTGATTTTTAATCAGACAATTTCCTCTTCTAAATTCTTCAGTGCATATCGACATGTAATCATTTTTGGTTCCAATTACAACTTATTGCTGGGTTTCACATTCTAAAATTCTTGTCAGTTATAGGTCAGGCTGAGGTCAAGAGGCAGTTAGTTCTATTGATAACATTGGACTTTGCAATTAAATATTTCAAAAAAATACTTCACGAATTTAAAAAGTAGTGATTTCTGAGGTGACTAGACCCATTGAACTTTTACATCGCAAACATAAACTCAATTTAAACAACCATACATTAGCTGCCCTCAATCTGATTGAAATAACATTGCCCTCTTGAATGTCGTGATGTCATCTGAAACCCAGCAATAAGCTTCTTTAGGACCACTCAAGCTCAGCCAATCAGAGCGCTGCATTTGACTCAAGATTAGAACAAATATGCATTATTATTCAATTCTTTGCAGTCTATTCGGCCCAACCCTGTTCTTTGTCATCAACTTAGAATCCAGTCTACTTCCTGTTATTTTCAAAGTCTTGTCAAACTCTTTTTCACAAACATGCTCTTGATTCATGAAAACATATTATTCATACTTACAACACATATACAACAAAAAAATAGTAAAAACTTGTCATACACTTTGAAATGCATTCCTTTCAATGTCTTCAAAACCTATTCTCCCCACAACAATAAAACTCCACCTCATCTCAATGCCGCGTATATATTCTCCTCATATTATAAATAACTTATCAACACATGGAATACTTTGACTCCGCCATGTTTTTCCCATCGTCCGCGAGCTTACACATGTGCATAATTTCCCACAATACTTTACGACTGCTCCGTTTCTCTCGCACATAAAACCTACAAACTATAAATTGCAGTTGCGGCCACACAAAACATTGGTTATGGTTAGCTTAAGACAACACCGTCATAAATTATTCATGCTATTTGCAATTTGTGCGCACGTTTCATACGCAGAAAGGGACATTTTGTTTGTGCTATAAGAGCAATGAGGCTAATTAGCTAAAGCTTATTTTATGTATGTTTAGCGACTATAATTTGTGTTTTAATGCACTTGTGTCTCTTGTATATTGGCTGTTTATGACCTCTGGATCTCCTGGCATGTGTTGTGTTGTTGTTTTTTTTCCCTTATAGAGCCCCGTTGTTGTCCACAAACTATTAAAAATACATGAACGCCACTGTGCTGCACTGCGTCACGCCTCCTTTTGAACAAATGCGCGAGCTGGGTTGGGTCAAAAGTGCAAAGGCGACAGATGCGGGGGGATTTTGAGAGACCCCAGTGTCCCGTAGAGCCGCCGGTTTATCCCCAAAACGCAGAAGTTTTACGTGAGTTTGACACCTGCCTCGGAGCGGGGAGTGCGAGAGGCGCGTTTAAACATTTATGTACGTCAGACAGGAAGCTGCTGGAGGAGAGGGCTTCCATAGGGCCGCTTGTCAATAGTTGGAAGAGGAGAGGAGTCGTGGCGGATACATCGAGAAGCGTCAAGAAACAATCGGACTGTTCTGGACAGTTTGTTTGTCTGGTGGAAGTATGGAGTGTGACGTGTGGATGTGTGGAGAAAGGAGATTGGATGTGTGATGGTGAAGTGTACGAGAAGATTTATAAACGTAGTTAAAGTGGATAGGAAAAAAGTGGGAAGTGGTGAAATACAAGCTCAAGTATTTGTATTGTAATAACCCTTCAGGTGACATTTTTTAAATTATTTTATAAATCCAGTCCAGTAATTGTGGAGACTATAAACTCGTCTCTAATTCCAGATAATGTAAACGCTAAATATGATGTTTAGTACCATACTGCCGGAAATTGTAGCCCGACTAAAACATCGCTACATCACCACAAGTTACAACTCCTTGTCCTGAAAAAATGACCTTAATGACACAAAACCAACTTTGAGCGTCAAGTGTTAATGTTTTTTTATGGAGGATTTTCCAAGGAAAGAAAAGCAACTGTTTCTGTTTTTTAAATTACACTTTTGTTTTTCAGCTAAAATCCACACCCTCCACTGCTAACTGAGCCAATGAGTTATTTAGGAACATGGTGGGTTGGACTGATAGGCTAACAGGCCAATAGATAAGGAAAAAACTAATTTTCTATTTGCCAACATTTTACTGGCCATCATTTATTTATTTATGTAACACAAGGATGAAAGAAATCTATATAGCTGCTTTTAATCCAATTTGACAATTATTTTTTGAAAATCCTTCATATGCCTGATTTGTTTCTCCAACCCAGTTATGCCATACACCAGAGGTTCCCAACCACCAGTCCAGGGCCCAAAACCGGGCCACAGGCCATCTGTTAGCGGACCCAGAGGCTTTTTTATAATGTATTTTGTTCTTATTTTACAGCTTATCACTACTTCCTTGAGCTTTACAATGAAAATATAGAGCCACATAACACAATAAACAGCAGATTCAAGCAATAAGAGCAGCGGTTGAAGACCGCTGCCATACACCATTACTTTGCATTGGTGGCTATGCCAGCTAAAGTTTCTATTTTAAAATATTTTTGGTTAGGCTAAGTTAGTTTGGTTTAGCTTTTAGGGATTAGAGAAAGGTATGCTAACCAGGTAGTGGCATGACTAGGGATGCGTTCATGCATCATGATGCACCAAACAACCAGGAATTTGATGCTCCCTCTTAACACAAGACATTTCTTGATAATCTCCTCTAAATTTGTGGTGCATAAATAAACCACATTTTTCCCTCACAAAACACATAACATTTTTTTTTTAGCCCCAGAACTGACTTTATCACATCTCTGTTTTAAATAATCTGAACATAATACACAATTTCTGTCTGGTAAAGCTTTGGCAGCTACTTCTCCTCACATAATGCACTTACCTGTTTTATTTAGTCCCACATTTGACTTGATGAAATCCCAGCCTCTGTCAAAGCCACTTTTAATTTTATAGCACCATTAACTCCCCAGCCATTTCCTTTTTTTTTTTTTTTTTTTTTTTACAAACGAGCCGCTACGATGATTGAATTATTTATACCAGGCATTCGGTCCAAAACTATTAAATCCATCTGCATTTAATTGTACTTTTTCTTACTTATGCGGAATAATTAGCTGCTATTAGTTAATTACTTTGAGCCTGAAGGGATGGCCGTGATTCATTTGTAATAAACAAGGGGATATGTGTTTGCTGCACCTGAAGACGAGATGTGTGCATATTTTAGAAGCAGAAGAAGAATGTGCCTTTAGGGAAACTTTACATTGCTCGTGTCAAGATGAAACACTCGACAAATACGCTCAATGTTAAATATATATCATTTTAGTATGGCTGTGTACATATTTATTTACTTTTAGTATTAGCTTTTTTCTATACTATACTACACTATGCTATGCTACGCTATGCTATGCCACAATATACTACGCTATGCTATATATCACCATGCCTTACTATACCATACTATACTATGCTATACTACACCATACTACAATTTACTATACGTTCAATACCATACCATACCATACCATACCATACCATACCATACCATACCATACATACCATGCTACACTAAGCTTTACTATGCTACACTAAGCTTTACTATGCTACACTAAGCTTTACTATACAATTTGGTCTACATTTTCTTTATTAGTTCAAATGTTGTGGCTGTTATACTACACTGCAAAAATTATCAGGTTGACGACTTATTTGTAGTAATTTACTTGACGTTTCTGTCATTTTGTGTGTTTTTATTGTATCTTTAGATCTTATTTTTACAGTATAGATTGCTTAAAAACATATATTTTAGTTCCACAAAAAAGTACATTGCAAAAGCAGCTATTTCTGTTTTTTTTTTTTTGTTTTTTTACAAAATGTAAACTCTTACCTACCTATATTTAACCCGTTTCATGAGGCTACAGATGGAAATTTGCTAAATTTGGTGTATGTACGGTTTGGCCGTTCATTAATGCATATTGTCCCATTCAAACAACATAAAATAAATAAACTAAAATCTCTTGATTTATTTATTATTTTTGTATATATAATTTCTATATGTGTTTTTGCAAGTTCAAGTTCCAGGTAAATAAAAATATGGTAAAAATGTGCAATGCAAAAAAAATAAAATAAATAAATAAAAATAATAAATAAAAAAAAAATAAATAAATAAACTAACTAACTAATTATTTAAATACAGAAGTTTTCTTTCAAGAGGTATTGATAGGTAGTTTTTTTTTCCTTATGAGAAGAAAAAATATCTACTCATTTTATAAGTGAAAAATGCAACGAATCTTGCTTCCTTAAAAATTTAAACAAACAGCAAAAAGCTTTACTCTTCGATCAATTTTGTGATTTACAATGAACAAAAAGTGAATTATTGATCTGCCAAACTTTCTTCATTAATATGTAAAAAATTCACAAAAAGTCTCCTTTAAGTAAAAGTCCCTTTAAGTAATCCAACTTAATTCAATTCAAACTACTACTATACCACTATTATGCTCTTGTTTATGGACTTTGGCTCTGTCCTTTTAAACGCCAAACCAGTTGTGAGAACCTTTCCTATACTGCTGCACAAACCAAACCCACTTTTTATTTCTATTTCTAATTCATTGTGCAGACAAAAGCAGATTGCCTGTGCGCTTTTATCCTCTCTTTTGTTTACTCCGGATGTGCCAAACGTAGGATTTAGTGTCACATTCGTCTCACACTTTTCCTCGCAGCTCCTCCTGAATTATCAGCCATTTTGAAGGCATTTGGAAGCCAGTCATTTGTTTTTTTATTTGTGAGGCGTTCGCGTGCCTTTGATCACTTCGGGTACAAACAGATTTAGAGAAACAAAAGAACTCGGTGTGTAAATATTAAATGAGTAACAGGGCATTAACAAAAGCAGTGTTTAAGGAGAAGAATGATGCAGACTTCTGAACTAAATGTAAAGTGTTGACAAAGACTTTTTGATCAAGAGAAAAGGAAAAGAATGTGACAAAGGAGCTGTCAGCGTTTTGAACACTCTGTTAAGAACAACATTCAAACATATGTTGGTTTTCATCTTGTGCAGACGTTTAACTTTACAAATACAATTAAAGGCAAACTTTAAAACTGCTGTGGAAACAAAAGTGACTGTGTAACTTTTTGGTGTTGAAAAAACTTCTTCTGGTTTAGACAAACTTCTGCTAAATCCAGATATTTGCTTGACTGAAAGTTTTACTACATTATCAGTTAAATGTGACTAATTTCATTTCTTGGTTCTTAATAGATTGACTTTAGTTATTATTTTCTAGTTATGTGCATTATTGGTTTGTATTTGGCTTGTTTTCGCATATTCTGATAACAAAATGTAATTAAACCGTGAATTTAGAATTTAAGATGAAAATACTGTAATTTACCAAGAAAAACTACATATAACAGTAGTTTACCGTATATACAGTATACACATACAGAAGTATACTGTTAGACATCTTCTACGGTAAGCAGCAGTTATTGTTTCTATTGACCTTATTCTGCCTTGCCTACTTTACTTGGCACTACACTTCCTGTTTAACGCTGTTAAGGAAGCTAACCCCGCTAAACCCAGCAAATAATTTTACAGGTTAAGCAGCTAAACCGGAAGTGCAGTGCTAAGAAATGTGGGCGGGGCAGAATAAGGTGAATAGTAAACATACTGTTTGAACAAAAATGTAACTTGCTGGCAGCTAGCTTGTCTGTAGTTTACCTCTAAAATACTCTTTGCAGTTTTACAGTGAATCTAAATTCCAAAAAGTAATTTCTCTGCAAGTCAAACTTGTATTGTTTGTATCTTATTTTTTTTATTTATTTTATTTAACCTTTATTTAACCAGAAAGTCCCATTGAGATTCGGAGATCTCTTTTTCAAGGGAGTCCTGGCCAGAGGCTTCAACAACACACAACCCAAAACACAGACATTTTAAAATAAACAGAAAAGACAGTTAAAAACAGTTACAGGTTAATGATTGCATTTCCAGGTATCTAAATTTGAACAAACTTGTTCATTCAACTTTTGAATTTGGATTGATTCATGCATGTTTGAGTTATTCTGTATTTTACATGCTGCTGATGCTCGAGTGTTTAGAAAGTCCTGTTTTTGCATGCCATCTTTGTCTACTTGTGTTTTGATTTTTTTTTTTTTTTTTTTTCAAGTTTAAGTTGTATCAACAGAATATAGTGATAAAATTCTCCTGCTCCTGTAATCACTTTAGTTGGCCCTGCCTACTGTTCTTGGCAGTGCATTTCGTGTAGAAAGTAGCTAACTTGTTAGTCTTTCTGTCTCAAATAGATAAAGTGACAGAAAAAAAACAAACAAACAAACAAACACGTAAACAATGTACAGCATTTGTATATGCACTGTATGTGATCATTACAACGTTTGATGTTTGATTGTGGCTTACATAGCTTTGACTAACCGCAGCTAAACAGGAACTTTACAGCCTGAATAAGTGGGCGTGGCAGAATATGGTGAATGTGTGAATAGTTCTTTGATATCAAGTTGAAAAGTGAAACAGTATATAGAAATGAGAACTTTTATAATTTCCATTAAAAAAGCAAGACACACTCTCTTCAAATTCTGTCAGGAGTTCATTATTTAAAGTAGACAACTGTTGATTTAAGTCTCATCTTTTGAGCTTTGGTTTGTTCCGATTGTTGAGTAATGCCTCGGAGGTCTTTGGAGTAGCTGCAAGTAGAAGAACCGCAACGTTCGAACGGTTTCTCTTTATAAATCCTCCCCATCCAGGAGTTATCCAACATGGCCGACATCTCATCTTCCTGTCGCCTCCCCCATAATGCAATGCAGCTTTTGTTCACTCATTCTTTTAACCATTTGTGCGGCTGCTGCGACGTGTCACCGCGGGACAAATTAAGGAAGCAGTCGGTAATAGGGTTGTGTCAAGTAGACGGAGGTGTCTGGTGCGCGGATGAAAGGTTAGCGTTAGCGGGGGTTTGTAATGAGAGCGGTGCACAGGAGCGCTCTGACAGATAGCATTTAGAGGCGGCCCAGAGAGCGGCATTAGCCAAAGAGCAGCGCGCATCACAGGGAGTAATAGTCAAGTGTTAGCGTGAGCGATAGCAGCAGACACGCATGGACAACAATGTGAATCTACAATGTGCGGCTGCTTGCTAACCGCTAGCAGCTTTATGGGCTGTGCTAGTCATGCAAAGTACGTTTTATTGTGGTGGTGGTGAAGACTGATGTGTTTTCTGTGTTCTGTGGCGACGTGCTGGTGGGTAAACGCGAGGTACATTTACTCTGGTGCAGTTTTTTTTTTTTTTTCCTTCATATACTGGTAGTTTCACCTGGATGAGTTTTGATGATGTCAACAGCTCTATGTGTTAGCTTGTGTCCAAAGTATTTGTAAAATGTATTGTCAAGGCTTGGAGTTGTATTTGGTTTCTTTAAAGCACACTTATTATGCAAAATGTCAATTTTTTGTGCTTCTTTCATAAACTGTGAGACATTATTCTTCCTGAGCATTGAAAAACAAGTATCTAAGTTTCTTTGCAATGTCTTAGATCTCTGTAATCTTTTGCCCTCTTGTAGCAATAGTATAATAGGCTAAAATATTATTTTTCCCCGTTTAATTTCCTTGGCACTCCTACACAGTTCCTGAAAATGTACCAAAGTAAAGATTCAGGTTTAATAGACAAGGAAAATGCAAAAAAATCTAATGCATCATCAATCAGTTTGCAAACTAGAGTTTAGATCAGGCCCACGTAGTGTCCGAACTCGACCAGAACCAGACTCCTTCTCTGTGTGTTTGAGCACAAAGCGAGCTTGCCCCACTGTCTGATTCTGATTCACTAAACTGTGACATTTCAGTACAGCACATTATGATGTGTCCCATGTGTTTACATTGTGTCTCCAAAACCAGACACGCTTCCTAACCATCGCGCATTCTCACTCATTTCTTTTCTTATTGTGCATGCAACACAGTCTCACTAGATGGCGTACTTTTACCACGACACAAAAACAGCGTATTCTGACCACAACTTCACAGCTATTTTTAGTACTTATGTTACGCCGTGCATTTAGCACGATATGAAAAAGCGTAAAAATGACACGAGATTTCACAGCGTTAAAATAGGACGAGTTTTGGTTGCAGCCACGTGGAGACGTTTTCTTCAGGTGAAACGGGTAAGTTCAGCCTTAAAGTTACTAAAATGGTTAACATTAGGGTTGGGGCTTGAGGCAGGTTAAGATTAGAATCAGGATTTCATTAATATTCATAAATAAGAACACGTCTTAACAACCACCATTAAAATGAATGGGGACTGTGACGCGTACTATAATTACGCAAAACAGCTGTGAACTCGTGCTAATCATACGTAATTTGCATGTTGTGTAATGTCGTGGTAAATGTACGCTTTCTTGTGAGACCGGGCTCGCACGTAACATAGAGTGCACACTTTGTCTCTCTCTCTTCCTCATCTTTTCCTCGCTGCGTGCATACACATACACGCTCCTTCTTTCTCTCTTTATCCTTTTTTCTTTCGTTCGAACATGTGAAAGACGTGCCTCCCCCTCTCTCTTTCTTTCTCCTCTTTTTCTTGCTCTGCGTGTCACACATACACAAGCCTTAGTATAGTTGGCCTCTTAAAACACTAGCATCTATCTATCATCCGCGGAGCGCACGTGTTCAATGAGGTTCTGCATCTTGACCTGAACCCGGCCTGACAACTGAGCAAAAAATGTCCAGAGTCTCTAATGAAAGGATTTGGGATTTTGGTTTTAAATTTCTGAGATTTATGGTGTCAAAATTATTGTATGTGTCCTGTACTTTTTACTGTACTGTTTTTACAGTAAATAGAACAGATCTGAGGTTGAGATCTTGGTCAGGACTATCAAAAAGAGATTATCCTTTTATTCATAAAGTGTTTTCAAAATTAAACTAGTCAATACTGTTACACATAGGCATTCAAAAAACGTCAAAAATAAAAAGTTTAGTAATTAATATTTGTTGTGTTTTTTGTTTTTTTTAACAGCACCGGCATGTTTGTTCACCTAATGCATTCTGAGCTTTCTGATCTTTGAAGCACTGTTCACAACTTTAGAAGCTAGAATAACTGGAGCTGTGTCCGTATTCTAACAGTTTGCTATCAATACAAACAAACGCTTCCTAGATTTTAGTGGACAAATGATCTATGATTAGACGTAAAGAGGACAGTGTAACCACATTTTCACTGCTGAGAAGAATGAGATATTTACTATGTCTTGTAGTGAGCAAGGAATTTATATCATTATTATTTAAAAAAAAAAACATCTTATTGAGAAAAAAAAAAAAACATGAATGTGTAAATTTACTACCAAAACCAAGCTTTGGGCCAAACTGCTAAGCCCCATAATCATCACAGTGGCATCATAATTGAAGGGCTTTCATCTCACTACTACAGAAACCCTTCACCCCTCCGCGTGTGCGTGTTTGTGTACATGTGTGTGTGTGTGTGTTTGTGTGCGCGTGGACATCTCTGCGGCTGTAAACTCCGGCGTGTCGAGCACAAACCGCCCCGAGCCTGTGCCGCGTTACCTAACATCCAGCCGTGAACTGTGCCCCCTCTCGCTTTCCTCCGCCATCAAAATCCTCCTACGGGGACGCCGGCTCCTTCTCTCTCCCTCTCCTTCCATTTTCTACGGACATGTGCCCTGAGAATGATGGCAGCTCCGAGCGAAAAAAAACCCAGAGAGAGAGGGAAAAATGTGATCGGCCTTTATGAAATCTTGGCCTAAAGGTGGAGCGAAGAAATGTGGTTGTAATATGGTGGAGCAGAAGTCATGAATGTGATATGACGGAGAAATCGGTGCAAAACTACTCAATATTTTAGCTGATTCTTAACGCGAGATATCAATGGTCGTTTCAATGGAAATGTGTCTGAACTCAAGGCGAAGATGAAATTGGAAACATACATAGCAGGTGTCATGCTAAACGCTTAAAGGCTGAGATTTGAATGGAGATGGTGGAAGTGACTCATGGAGATGTCTTAAGATCTTTTCGCTTCAGATGTGGCGTTTCAAAGGAAAAGCTAAATGTATGTGTCTTTGGATAAATTGCTTAAAGTAGACCTATTGTGTTGGCTGGTTTCAAAATATGTTATTTATATTTGGTACATTGCAAAACACAATACTTTGATCTAAAACAGATCGGAAATATAAACACATTTATTGACTTCTTGTTCAAACTGCAGAAATGATCAGCTACACCTCTTTATCATTTTAACAAATAGAAGTTTTTACTTTATTTTGTTTTTATGCCTGGTCAAGCAAAAATGCTTGTCTATGCAATGCAGTGTAAAAAGCATATAATGTGAAGACATTCTCTATTTTCTGCTTGTCTGTGACACAGTAGTCTATTTAGTGTAGCTGCTCCTCATTGACTTGAACATTGTAACAGTAATACAGACAACTATTTCCTTGTGAAACAAACAAAAGGACTGTGTCAATGTTCTTTTATGGTTCTTGTTTTGACAAGAGCATTTGGCCCCAAAGGGAGCCCAGACCACACTTTGGGAACCACTACAAATTGCAAATGACAGGGTAACTCTTGAGATTGAGTTGAATTAATTCGCAACGCTGTAGAGCAGGGGTTCCCAAAATAACCCAGGACACCCAAAATAACCATGTAACCAACCTGTGACCCCCAAAGCAAAATAAAAGAGGTGTCTGTAATATTTTTAAGTTGGAAAACCATGCATTCATTTTAGTATTCTATTGCTACTATATAATGACAATTCTGTCAAATATGAAGCTTTCGGTAAAAAAAAGATTTTGCTTTGCGATCCCCAGACCCCCATTTTGGTAACCACTGGTGTAGAGAACAGGACCGTATGTGCTCTGTAAGTGTTAAATTAACACTTTTTGCAACTTACTGTGTGCTATAGTGGATGTAAAGTGTGGCCATGCCAGTTTTATTTATTTATTATTTATTTATTATTTTGCCCTTGTGCAAGACACTTCACCCATATTGCCTAGTTTGGATCTGATGTGAGTGTGAATGGCAGCCTCACTTCCATCAGTCTGCCCCAGGGCAGCTGTGAATACAATAGTATTTTACCTCCATCGAGTGTGGACTGAATAAATAATGCAGAATGTGAAGCATCACCAAAACACATAATTAAAACTACAAAATACTGTATTGTATATGGTAATCTCTTGCATATTCAAACTTTTCATAGCCAGCCATAACAAACATGCCAGAATAGAAACATGAGTCGACATGAAGTTGTGTGCAAATTTAAGTAAATAAAAGTTAAAACACAATTATACAAAACTACTCAAACATATAAGAATCTTTGATCAAAACTAATGAGTAGCGCACACTTCTAATATAGTTAAAACGCAGAAATTATAGGTCCCCCTAAAAAAAAAGTATATCATTACATTACTTCTTTTCTTCACTGCTATGTCTCAATACGACAATCCTAATCTTGCTCATATAGTTGTCTTTCATGACCTGATTTTCTCAAGTCCTTCTCCAGGTTTCCCGTTTTTTTTTTCCAGGACTCGTGGGATCCCTGACAATCTGGAGCCAAAAGCAAAGAAGGAAACACACAGGCAAACTTAAATTTAGACTCCTCTCTTTTTTAAAAAACGTCTCCAAACAGGGCGCGCCAACACAACAGAGCAAATTCAGACATACTGTATGCGCGGCTTAAAATATGTGACGTTACGAAAACATTTGGAAAGATTGTGCCAAAGGAGGCCCGCAAGGAGCCGCTCGCGATTATTTACTGGCATTGTTTTTGACAGAACGGGCCACGAGGTGAATCTGGGGCAGAGAATTAGAACTTATTTTAAAGCTGAGAGAATATGTCACGACTGCAGACGCTTTTGCAGGTGCGTCTTTTGGAAATAAAGTGAAAGAAGCTTGTATTTTAGTTCTATATGTCACTTAGGCATGAATACAAAGTGAAGCATTATAAACTATTTAAAGAGAAAGACATAAGAGAGGATAACAACAGACTCTTATACAACATAACATGGAGTCTTTGGGTATTTGTATGTTTCTCCAAGATTTTTTTTCAAAATTCTTACATTTTCACATTTTCAATTGAGTTTAAATTGTTATAACTTGAGAATTGGTCTAACTATTCATAGGTTAATGCCCTAATCAGCTTTCTATTGTCACAATTTTTAAGAGCATTTAGTTTGCTCAAATCAAAACTGAAATACTTATACTTGTACAATTGAAGTATTTTTCCACAGAATGTAGACTATATTTTAAAATCTCAATATGCTTTGCTTTGGTGAATCAGTGGATCTTTAACAAGACATACTGTATTTCATTTTTGTTCTTGTCCTGACACTTTACTGGATTTTTTTATGAATGATTATAATTCCTCAAGCATTGCCTCTATCTTTATCTGTGGTTTGAACCACAGACTGAATGGAGGACCAAGTCAAACAGTAAAAAATCCAAATCTGTTTAGAACAACAAAATTACATCTGGTTCTTTGGTTGCAGTTTGGACACCTCTGATCTAGAGAGTATCCACCAACCTACTTAACTCATGTAAAATATGCTTTATAATTCAAATCATCTTTAATCAAACCTATTATAAATGGAAATGAAAATGTCTAATTGTGCGCACTATTAAATGTGTGCTGGATAGTGTGTTATATGGAAACATAACCTTACCATGTAGTAGTTCTTCTTATTAAATAAAAAAAGCTTGATTTATAGATTTGTGGATGTGTATGCTTACTGTGAATAGAGCCACTATAGTGAGCCACTATTTTAATCTCTTGAGGTTTGCTCAAATAAACTGGACTTTGATTTGACTTGAGCTCTGTGACTTGAGATTGAGACTCTTCTCCTAAGAAATAACGTGATTTTGCATCACAAACTGCCTTATGTCCCTGGGTAATTTATTGGGTAATTTCATATTAGATCTTGATAATTGAACATATTTTAAACTTAAAACAGAGGTCTAAAATTCAACCTAGACTTATTGCCCACTGACTTGGAACTCGACTTGGACTGGTCTCTCTTTGACTTGGAACTTGACACAGACTTGTTTCTCTTTGACTTGGAACTCGACTTGAACTGGTCTCTCTTTGATTTGAGGCTTGACTTGGACTTGTTTCTCTTTGACTTGGAACTTGACTTGGACTCATCTCTGACTTGGGCCTTGACTTGGACTTGTCTCTTGTTGACTTAGGACTTGACTTGGACTTGTTTCTCTTTGACTTGGAACTTGACTTGGACTTCCCTCTCTTTGACTTGGACTTGTCTCTCTTTGACTTATGACTTGACTTGGACTTGTCTCTCTTTGACTTATGACTTGACTTGGACTTGTCTCTCTTTGACTTGAAACTGGCAAAACAATGACTCACCCCACCTCTGCAAAACAAAACATATTAAATACATGAATGATTCAAAAGACAATTCAAGTCATGAATTACGAACTTACAACCTACTTAAAAACTTTTAAAACGGTCTTTCCTGTAAAAGAGAGAGAACAGTGAGAAAGTGGCATATGGGAAGGCCCCGCAGAAACAGACACATTAGCAGGTTTAAGGCGCCCGGTGGAAGGTGTCTCTAAATAAATAACTGGCCTAAAAAGCATGCCTGTTTCCCTGTGGTCTTGCAAATGTGTTGAGTGCTTTTGTTCGGTCGTAAAAAAAAAAAGGCCTCACGATCGTAGGATGTTTACACCATGTTTACGAGCTGTCACATGGCGCTTTTGTTCACACATTACGCCTATTATTTTACATTATCGCCCGCTTTTAGAGAGTCTCCCGTCACTGCTAACGGCCGGTCTGTGCAGCTGAGTGGGGAGGCTAGTGCTAAACGGCGAGGCTGCTAAAATACAATACTTCTGACAGATAATATAAGTTGTTTTGGCAGAAGGCTGGGCGGCCATTTTGTTGCATCAGTGTATGTTTCGGTGTACTGTTTGTGCTGGACATTAGCATGGAATATTTTGTGGAAATCAGGTAAACAATGACAACAAAGCAGATAAATAACAAGACTTTAGCTTCTCTCACATTTATCACAGACACAGTGATCACACACATTGAATTTATTACCTTTTTCTTCTTAAAAAATATGTTTTCAAAGCTGTTTGTTGCAGTTAAAATGTCCTAATGTATCAACTGTCCTTAGCAAACAAGCTTGTAGTCAACAAGTAGTTGCCACAATATTATTTCCAACCTACTTCTCTTAGTTTGTGTCTTTATAACGAATTTGGGCTCTGTTTTTAAAAGTCTTATGAATTTTGAAGGTGTGTGTTGAAGTCTTTTGTGTTGCAGTTTCAAGTCGGTGAATTCTATCAAATTTTCAGGTTATTTATAAAAACATATCTATCCATGAATGAAACATGGATTTTAGCATATTTTAAAAAGCTGTTATTAGTGTTAGAAATGCCAAAACTGTATTATGACACAATGTTTTAATTAATCGATTGTTTGAATAACTTTATTTAAGGGCTGAGGTCGCTTGTCTTTGGATTTTTTTTTTTTCAAAACTTCGTCACGTTTTTCACTGAAAATCACACTGGTAATTTTGTTCTGCTCTAGTGAGTGACAGCTGATTTAACCAATCACAGTGAAGTAGGAACTTTTAGAAAAAGCAGATGATTGTATTTACCTCAAATACAATAAGACACATGTTGATAAAATCGAAATCGTGAGCTGTTTCCAGGAAAATCGTGACAATATTTTTTGCCATATCGCCCAGCCCTACCAAGCCACTAAAAATAGACAAAAATATGTATACAAGAAGAATAAACCATGGATAACACACTTACAAATAATGATTTACTCAAAGGAACACAAAAGCATGAATGATTTGTCATTAATAATGCACATATTAAAACGGAAAAGGGTTCAAGCACACCAGAGGCAATGATGATGAAAATATGTTTTATTCAAGTCTATTTTTGGTCAAAAAGACACCTTTAAAGTGAGTGAATCCTTTCCTTTTTCCTCATTCATGTCTCTATACATATGCATACCTACCTCTCGCTCTCTTCTTCCCTTCTCTCTCTCTCTCTGTATCTGTCCTTCTTTTGTATCTACACATTTAAAGTGCATGTTCCTCTCTGCTTTGGCCCCTTCGCTCCGCCGCAGTATCGATGTACCATTCCTCACCTGAGCTCGCTTTTCCGACTGACCTCGTGACCTCTCGGATCTGGCGTCTCCGTTCACAGCTCCCCCGTCGCATTTCACTGTAATGTCTGAAGAGGAAGAAGCAGCAGGAAAAAAAAGAGAAGGAACATTACTGGGCATGACCAATATGCTCCCAAATGGAAAACACTTTATGTCACCGCACCAATCTATGTAATTGACTTCACTTTGGGTCTGAGCTATTATGGTTAAGGTTGCCCACTCTCTCTCTCTCTCTTTCTCTGTCTCTCTCTTTAAACAGAACATCAATGGAATGTATAGTTGATTTTTCTTCAGAGTTAAAAGGTGGAAATTGAGGGACATTTGAACTAAGCTGTTTAGTGGAAATGTAGCAAACACAGCACACATTTCATCATGTCTATTAAGGCCTCCATGACAGATTAGTGCCTTTTTTAAAATGTTTGGTTTAGTTTGGTTGGATAGTTGTTGCGGTAAATATTCGTCATAGTTTTACAGCAGTTATAGCTCTATGCTCAATTTTTGCAACCTTAAAAATGTCAACAACCAGAAATCATTTATTTTAAGCTTCTTACATCAGTTTACGTGTTTTGGTCACTTACCAATGCATCCTGAGTCTCTGAATTGTTCATCATGTTGTGTTTAAAAAAAAAAAAAAAAATCACAGCTGTTAGGAGTGAGACGTGTCAGTATGAACAAACGGGACACTATTAAACATGGTCAAGACATTGTGGACTAATTCCACCTGAATAGATATTCACAAGAAATAATGATAATAATAAAAAAAACTAGCATACAGTATTTCTAGTAAATTGACCTTTGGTTAATTTTCTGTAGCTAAAAAAAAAAAAAAAAATTGCCATTAATCATTGGATTCCTACCTGATTTGTCATGTCCTGCATTTAAATTTAAAATTTAATTGTTCATGGTGCAAAACAAGTAGTAGAAAGTTTGTTAATCCTGCCTAATGTCTTTCTTGCTCTCACACATCCATAGGCACTTAGTTAATATTACAATGCACTTACAATTGCAGCTTAACTTAAGGAATCAAGGGCATATGTGCGGTACCTACTTTTCCCCAAATTTTCAAATTTTGTTAGTTTTTTTCTTAAAATTAATCTATTTACTTTCTATATATTTAGAAGAAAAAACCTAGATGTAACCCTTTTACTTACAGTCAAATCAGGATGGCTGATTGTTTGTTTAAATGCTATTATGACAAACAAAAAAAAAAATCAAAAAATATTTTAAAGATTTAATATGATATTTTAATGGACTCCGCCTAAACTTTTTAAGCTTAGTTTAAGTCCCTAAAGCTGATTTTTAGGTAAATACCTTCATTTTTTGAAGAGGAATTGTAAAAACCCAAACTTTGCTCAAACTTGTGTTATTCGGCTCCAGCTAGTGCCACTAGCTATAGAGCTGTTTATATTTACAAAGAGAATTAAGAAAATTCATCATTCAGTTCAGACGGACTGGTTTTGTCGTTGCATTGTCAGTGTGGCATTTATAACATAAAAATGCTTTTTTGGACTAGGTTGTTTTACTCATGACTGTGTAGGTTTCTCTTCCACTAAAAACATGTACATCTGACTTCTGACAAGCTGGTCAATTGGCAAAGACCAACTTGTTTCAGTAAAAGCGTTTGCCAGGGTTGCCCACTCTCCCCTTCTCTTTTTATGCCTTTGCTTTACAGTGACATATTGTAAACTCTGATATTAAACTATAAACATTTTTGTAGAGTGGAACAGATGAAATTGCCAAGCTTGTCAGCACTTTTTGGGCTCATATCCTATACGTTTTTTGGAGTTTGCACAAGGTTAAATGCAATGTGCTTATTTGACGGCGGCTAATTTTGTGCCATGTCGTTCCTTTCTGGGAGCTTTCTGATTGAAATTGAACTCAGCACTGCCATGGTCGCGGCGATACTTGATTGGGTTATTGGTTTTCTTGCCTCTATCGCTAATTTAAAGTCTCGCCAATACCACATTTAACATGCAAGGCTACACTTTTCAATACATTTCCTTTGGCTGGACTAGACTGAAACTCAGAATAAGCACCAAATGTTTTAGTAAAGACGGTTTTCTGTTCATTTATTTATTTCATTTAAACCAAGAAGCATGTTTGTTGTTATTAGTATGGCTTCCTTGTCATGTTTGTGATGGTTTTTCTCACTCAGGCTTCTGAAAGTTTTGGAAATTGCTTGTTGTCAGTAAATATTGCAACACTATAAATGTTTTTTTTTTTTTTTTTTAAAATATGTTAAATTGCAATTTAAGTTGTCATGCAATTACTGTATATCAACCAGACGCTAAGTTAATTTTATGCTGTCAGATATGTTCCACAACTATATTTGTTTCACAGATTAGCCAAAATAAATGCATGCTGGAAATGCATCTGAGCCAAGTTACGAGTCAGATCTGTGGTGAGGCGTGCTTAAGCCGCCTGCACACTACAGGAGTTTTGGGATGATTTTAAGCCCATTTTTTTTTTTTTTTCCTAATTCATTCCCATACTGTTTATTTTCAATACCAAAACTAAATAAACATCAACCTTGCAATACGCACTTCTCATGTTCTAATTTATTTTTACACATCCACTCTGTCCTCCTTGTCGTTGAATTACAAACCTGCTCTTCAGACACCGCGTCGAAACCGGCCTTGAAAACGCGGATTTAAAAAGAGCTTCCCTAAACGTAAACAGCGTGTGTCTGCCCCGGTCAATGCCATGTTAATAGGCCTATTGGCGATCACATTATCTGCTCATTCAGCCCATTGCAATGACTTTGGGCTTTTGTCACAAACCAATCAGGTGTCAGGCTTCAGGAGGTGGATGCACAGATGGGGTCCGGTCAAACAAAGAAAAGAAATACATCCGGGACAGGTGAGCTTAATATTCACAAGGCTTAAAAGTGAACTGGAGAGGATGATATGTTTTAGATTGTTAAAATATAGTTATGTATTTATCCGCAAGAATAAAACCTGAATAGAAATGGATATACTTCCACTAATGTGTTTATTTCTGCAACAATGAATACACATATTTTCAATGCAATTGCACAGAAAAACAAAAAGGTGGTAAATGTGTGCTAAATGTTGTTGATGAACCGGTTTAAAGATGCTACATTGTTTTACATTTAGTACGTATATGTTTTGCTTGATTGTAGGTTCTATCTCACCAATGAACAAATTAATTTTTATTGCCCTTGCAAAAAAAAAAAAAAAAAAAAAAAAAGTGTTATTATTGAATAACACACTAAATGTTGTTGTTGAAGCCTATTTAAGAATTCTACACCAACTTTTTTTCTGTTTTAAACTGTAATATATGTTTTTAATTTTTTTTTCTTGCAGTTCATTTATTTTGCTGATTTATATATTTTGCTGATTTATATATTTTGAGTTCTGTAATATTGGACTTTCAGAAGTCAGTGCAAATTGAACCGTGTCAACAACATATTGTTAAACGTAGATGCTCATATCTGTGCTGGAGCAAAACTCATTTTTACAACAACAACAACAACAACAGCAACAACAACAATAATAATATAAATGAAAACAAAATAAATAAATTAATAAAAATAATAATAAAAAAATATATAATAATATTTTATTTAACAGCGCCTTTCTACACACTCAAGGACACTTGGCAAAGTTAATAAAATACACAAAAACACAATCAGTAACACTTAAAAAACAATACAGAAAAAGGAAGTGTAAACACACAGCTAGAAGGCTATCCTCAACAGATGGGTTGTGAGTCTAGTTTTGAACAAAGGCAGGGATGTTGATATTGCGAATGTCAGGAGTTCCAGAGCTGAGGTAAAAAACAAACAAACAAACAAAAAAGACTAATGCTTAAGCTGCCATATTTGGAGATTCTTAAATGCATATTTAAATAAATGAAAAGTGAAAACAAAACAGGAAAAAATATATCACTCTGCAGTAATTCAAACTGGAATATAGTGTAAATCAAAACGTATTCATTTCTATTTGTCGATGAAAGTTGATGAAAGTGTGTTATTTGGTGTAGAATTCAGATTTGGGAGACATTTAATAATAATTCTGCTGATTAACAAGTATGTGATGTTTTTCTTTGGGAAAATAAAAAATTATGCATATATTTATTTAAGAAGAAAAAACAATGTTGTCATGTCAGCCTAAATGGAAAGCTTATACAGTATACACATTCTCTCTTGCATTTCTTCCATAATTATGACATCATTAAATCTAACTTAAACCTTTTTTGAACGAGTCTCAGACCCAAACAGGAATCCCCATCTTGTCACTTCGAGTCTTGTGTACGTCGTCTCAAACGTGTCGTCTATAAATACTCACTCAAACACATCTTATATATACACACACACTTATACAAATGTTGTTCACCGAGTCGCCTTTTAAACCAAACGTTAGCTCATCTCAACAATCACTTCAAACCTCAGGGCTCCTTTCGCATTAGCCTCTTCTCTCTCTCTCACTCTTTCTTCTCTCTCTCTCCATCCCTCGCTCGGCCGGGGGAAACCAAAGCAGAGGCGAGGTGGAATTTTTCATCATTGATCTGATGTGATTTCCATGCTTGGCCGTTCCTCTGCTCTGTCAGCTCTCTACCACTCTTCTCTTTCTCTCCATCTCTGTCTCCTCTTTTCTTAACTCCCTCACCCACCCACTAAACCATTCTCTTCTCTTTCATTCTTCCTATTGCTTTGTCTTTCTCTCTGCTTTCTTACCCTTTCCGATCTAAATATGTTTGCTTTTCCTCTTCTCGTCTCCTCTTCTCTTTCATCATTTGTAATAATTGTTTGATAGTGAACAATGAATAAAATTTGGAAGAAATAGCTAAAAAAGAGCATGTGTCTTTCTCTCCATTCTCCTCATGCTTCGTCCCAAATTCCTTTAGATTTCAGCTAACTGTCTGCACTTACTTCCTCCCTCTTTCTCTTTCTTTCCTCGGGAGGATTAGATGCGTCTATAAGCTTGTGTTGGTGTTTCTTTCTTTCGTTCTCCTCCTCCCTCTCTCTCTCTTTCTCTCTCCATATTTCAGTCTCTGTTCTTGTAGGTGTTCTTGCCTTTGTCTTCACTTCTCTCTCTCACTCTCTCCATCTCTTTCCTGGAGGATTGACTCTCTGTCTCTCTCCTCCTTTTCTCTTTCGTTGTATGGATTGTTATCAGTCCTTGAGCTTGTGTCATGTCTTTTCTCCCTCTCTCTCTTTCTGATTCCTATAGAGGGTTAACAGTCTGTATAAGATCACACCCATGTGGTTTTGTCTCTCTTTTCCTCCTCATTCTTTATCTCTTCTCTCTCTCTCCCCCTCAACCCTTTCTCTTCCCCTCTCTTCATCTTTTCTATAAAACAGTTCATAAGCTCGTGACTGTGTGCTGTTGCCTCTTTCTCCCCCTCACATAGTGTTCTTCCATCTCTCTCTTTAGCCTCAACTTTCTTTTATTCATTTGACTTGACTATATTATTTACACAAATGTGAAGTAACACTATAATTTGTTGTCATTGTGGTCTGGCCCTCCACCACTTGTCCCGGTTTGAATATGGCCTGCAAAGAAAAAAAAAAAATGTCCACCCCTGCTTTAGACGGTTAACGGTCCATAACCTTCACTCTCTCTCTCTTTCTTTCTCTCCTTCTCTTCATTCCATAGAGGGTTTGTACACTTGCAACCATTTATTGTTGCTTCTCAGCTTCTCCATTTCCCTCTCCCCTGCTTTCCTCTTTCTCACTTGCTCTTTTTTCTCTCTCCTCCATCTCAGCATCCTTGTTCCTAGAGGGTTAACAGTCTATAAACCTGCACCCATGTGTTCTCTCCTCTATCAGCCTCCCTCTTTCCTTCTCCTCCCTCTTTTTCTCGTTCCTATAGTGTTAACAGTCGATAAGCCTGCACCCATTTGTTCTTGCCTCTCTCTTTCTCACACTCTCTCTCTCCTCCCTCTCTTCTTCTCTCTTATAGAGGGTTAACAGTCTATACACCTGCACCCATGTGTTCTTGCCTTTTTGAGCCTTTTCCTTCTCCTCTCGCTCTATCTTTGTTTCTTGCCTCTCTCTCTCTCTCTTCCCTCTCTCTCTTTCTCTTCTATCTTCTCCCCCCTCCCTCTCTTACTCTCTCCCTCTCTCCCCTTCCTCTCTTTATCTCCCCTTCTCCCTTGTTCCTATAGAGGGTTAACAGTCTATGTGTTCTTGCCTCTCTCTCTCTCTCCACCCTCTATCTCTCCCTCTCACCCTCTCCTCCCTCTTTATTTCCCTCTCTCCCTCGTTCCTATAGAGGGTTAACAGTGCGTAAGCCCGCGCCTATGTGTTCTTGCTTCTTTCTTTCTCACTCTTTCTCTCCCCCTCTCTCTCTCTCCCTCGTTCCTAAAGATGGTTAACAGTCTATGTGTTCTTACCTCTCCTCCTCCCTCTCTCTCTCTTCTCCCTCTCTCTCTCTCCACCTCTCCCTCATTCCTATAGAGGGTTAACAGTGCGTAGGCGATGTGTTCTTGCCTCTCTCTCTTTACTCCTCTCTCTCTCTCTCTCCTCCCTCCCCCTCTCTCCCCCTCTCCCTCGTTCCTATAGAGGGTTAACAGTGCGTAAGCCCGCGCCCATGTGTTCTTGCCTACATAAAAACCCTCCTCCAGCATCACATAAAAGTCGACCGGTTCAGACTGGTCTATACGTCCTCGGGTCGATTTGGAGCTTTTTATTTTTTACTTTCTGGCCGCACGCGCTGAAGAATGTGTGCCAAGCAAAGTGACTATCGCTAATGTGATTCTCTCAGATTGTTGAATACATTATGGCACTGATGTAATGGATTTCTTTTATTATTTTTTCTGTCCAGTTTTATCAGAAGTTGCATTTAGTTTCCTTCAGTTTTGCTGTTTACAAACTCATATTTCTCTGAGCAGCAGAAAGCATTTGTTCCAGTTTTGTGATGTCAAAAGTAAACATTCAAAATGTATCTCCAAGTCCATAAATCTAATTTATTACATTACTTCTTTAGCCTGTCTTTTGTTTATTTTACAATTGTAGTTTCCTCTGAAACTGATGCCAACAAAACATTCTGACAGGAAGACCTACAGAAACAAGTTTTATTAAAAACTGATTATTTACTGGTTTGAGACTTACACTACAATACATACAATATTCTAGGTTTATAGAGTTGTCTGTTTCAGTCGTCATTGCAACTCACCCCCCTCAACCACCCTGCTGCAATGTGATTGGTCTGACATACCGCTGTGTCGGACTCCAAACCAATCAGGCTGCTGGAGAGCAGTGGATCATCTCGAGTTTGTGAATTCACACATAGATAATCCATCTGTCTGGCCAGGTTTACCAGTAAGGTGCTGATAAATATTTACACTATCAATCTACCTAAAAAGTTGAAAACTCTAACCCTGATTATAGATTTGATTTTTGCTATGCTAGTTGTAAATTATTGCAGAGCGACTTTCAATAAAGAGCAGACAAATCGAAACCTAGCACCTGACTGTACCGCGAGTAGTGTCTTGGAGGAGCTTCATGTGGTGTAATCTGTAAAAGTTAAATGTCAATACGGCTGCTTTCAGCGCTCAGTCTCACAGAGATTTTCCAGAAAAGTCCTACAACAATCCAGCGTCTTGTAGGTTTTTCTTTTACTGTGTTATGAGAGCTGCTTGCAAGTGTTTTTTGTGCTGCGTATCTTCGTGACGGCACAGTGGCAGAGTGGATATCACTCTCGCCTCACAGCAAGAAGGGTTCGATCCCACTAAGTTCGGGTCTTTCTGTGTGGAGTTTGCATGTTCCCCTCCGTGTCTGGGTGTTTCCTCCGGGCACTCCGGTTCCCCACCAACCAATAACATCGAGGTTAGGAAACACTTGGTGTTGATCGGAGGTTGAGGCGCCAGGTGTTTAGGTGACTGCTTCTGCTGAACTGCTCCAGGGCTATTTGCCATCACTGATGGGTTAGCTTTCTGAAGCACTTTGGAAGATTTGTTAAATGTCCTAAATATAAATAAACTGTTCATTCCTCTGGTCCCTTTTCCTCAAAGCAGCAGGCCCAGCCCCTTTCCCGTCGGTGTGTTACTAACTAGGATAGATACAAAACAGTTTTAATATAAACTAAAACATGTTAAGTTCATTGGCTCATTCTTTATGCTATTTTAAGATTCTTCAAAATATTGTGAGCTTGTATGAAAAAGCAACAGTCTCTGATTTCAGTTAAAATTGTCCAGAGTGGTCCAAAAACTGAGATTTTATTTTATGATTTTATTTTATTATTTTTTTAATAGAACCCCACACCAATGCTATAGTGTCTTCTTCTCTTTCTGAATAGATGTATTTTCCGTTCTCATTTCAACCCCAGTGTGTGTGTCCAGTCTCCTGCACCTGTCTCTGCTGCTTTGACTGTGAGATTTGAGCTTATAGACGAGAGAAAAAAGCGTGTCCTATGGCGCGTTTGAGTGATGACCGGGCCAGAGCTGCTGATCCTAGCATCGGCTGCATTAGTTTGCCATAAAGAAGCCGTGATTGTAGCACGCGGCGAACGAAAACATATGAGGATGAATGACAGTGTGTAAAAGCCCGGCGCTGCTTCAAAAACCATTAGAGAAGAATGCGCTCACTTCTTCCCAACGCAGCAGAAATCACAGGAGCCTCCCACTGCACTGCAAAAATCAACCTGCTCAAAAACAGGCATCTCCATTCTGCAAAATTGTTCACACTTTAATGTCAAATATGTTGAGTGAGTTTTGAAATATTGCATTATTTACAGTGAACCACATTCAGCTTTTGAAAACAGTACTAAACAAAAAAATAATAATAATGGAAAAAATAAAAAATCTGTAAGCGATTGGTGTTTTGTTAAAATTGTGTCTGTTTTTGAAACAGAATTGTTCAATCAGTAGACTTTAAGCTAATGTTTGTGTCCTTGGATTAAGCTTTTCTTTTCCACAAATAGATGGTCTGATGGTGAATTAGTTAAAACAGCTGAAATCAAGGCCACTACAAAGACACTACAAGTGTATTTAAACATGTTGTATTTTACCTTGTGATGTCTAACCTGACTCACATCAGATGGATCAGCTGAACTCCGATTTAAGTTTTCAGTATCCATCTGGAACTGGACTCACTGAAAGCGTTGGGATGTTTAGTGAAATACTTCGATGATTGGGTGTGGGGCCTACCTTATTTGTGCTTAGCCAATCACAGCAACAACTCGTAATAGTGTATCCAATGTCTGCGTGGGATAGAACATGTGTGTCACACCACTGCTCTTCTTTCAAAAAGAAATTACTCTGTATTTCTGCTATAACAGTACGAACACGTATATTCGCCATCTTAGTTTAGCTTGAATCAGACTCGGCGTTAACAACCTGTCTTAGCCCGCTGTGCTACAATGTGATTGGGCCTCAAAACCACCCGAAACGTGCTGGTTCAGAATCCCAAACCAATCAGACTCCAAATGTTTTTTCTCGAGTTTGTGAATTCACAAATATTAAGATAAACCATCTGGCTGGCCAGGTTACATCAACAACTCCTGCATAAAATGTTTAATAATATGAGACGTTCTGGATCAACACCAGCCAATGAATTTGTCTCATTATGTCCAATAAAAAAAGGAACAACTATGATGACAGCTGAACTGATTTCATGGGCATACCGATCCAGTAAAGTTTTTTGGATCAGCACCGATATCCGATCCCAGTATAGAGCGCTGCATCCCTATAATTTTTACAGAGCATAGTGATTTTAATGAAAAATAAACAATCCTTCTACTTGTTGTGGCAACAGAGGGTCAGGTGAGTTTGGATGAAGTGGTTATATCAAATCTATAATAAATACATCCCCTGTCCTTGACCCTTTATCAGCTTGAATGGATAAAATGACAAAACGTTACACCTGTTACAGAAATATGTGTGAATGTGATTCTATGTCACACAATGTATCTGCTGCGAGAATTCTAAACATGAGAAATGCTATTGTCATGAATGAGTTAAAAGTTATTAGCCATATTAACCAGATGTTCCCTTAAAAAATTACTCCAAGCTGATCCAAACCCATCTAAACTTGTGGACATTCTTCAGAAATGGTCTGGATTCCAGTCCGTTCACCTGATGCAGCAGTCATAGATTGCCGCTGCTCCTTTCGCTGTCTGTTTAATCACATTTTTAGTCGATGCATTTGCACATGACAGGTTTGAGCGCACAGAAAGCATTATTCACACAACAGAATATCGACACCAGAGAGCAAAGAGATGAATGAGGATTATTCTAAGGATGTGTGCATTTCAACAACTGTCCAAAATGTAAAAATACGTCTTCTATAGTCCTGTTCTCACACTGCAAACCAAATGTAGTGTGGTTGGATGAAGAATGGTGTGAAAGTGGGTTATCCTGTTGTACATTATGCTGCGTTCCTCTTTGAGAGAGAGTTGGCCCTGCGGCACTGCCTCCTAATTACTCAGATCTGCTCAAAGTGAAGAAATAATGAACAGGCTTTTTAATTATGCCTGGAGACTAAAGATCTCATCCACAACAACCTCTGGCTCTGCTGTGAGGCTCAGGGCGGGTCGGGCAGGTCCCTGAAGCTCCGGGAGGGATCGGATACAGTGGACCTTTAGCCAATCTGACATCTGCGCTAAGATAACACACTGCAAAATAGAACCAGCAGCAGAAGGGACACAAGCATGGAGTTTGAAATGATTTAGATGTAAGAGGTTTATTTGCTCTGATGTGGAGTAAATGCTTATATGGGATGTGTGACTTTTCCAAGAGGTTTAGAAAAAATAAAATAAATTAAATTGTTTTGGCCCAAAATTAAGGCTGTTGTGCCCCTGAACAAGCTTGAAGAAGCATTGTCCGAGTAACGATTCTCATAAGAGAGCTTTTGCTCACTTGTCGAGTGGCACAGGTATGTAAGGTTCCAAAATGCTCTCCTGTGACCGACAAACCAGATTTAAAGGTGAGGTACTGTTTTAGTGGAAGTAGTTTTACATAAAAAAACAGATTGTAATGCTGTATTTTGCCAAAAAAAAAAAAAAAAAAAAAACAGGTTGCTATGTACCCAGTTGAATAATATGATAGTTTAAATAGCCATAAGCCGTGATTGGCTGAGCTTGGATGATCCTCTTCGTTTCTCTTTGCTGTCGTAAAATATGTTCTTAAACGATAATTGCAACCAAAACTGTATGTAAAATGTGGATATTTATCATATGCTAAAGGATTTGCCAGCGTTGGGAAGTTGCACCAGATAAATACCTACATACATTCTGTTCTGTATCCCAAAAATCAGCTTCACTTTTATAAGTAGCCTACACATGAAGGCAGCTCACTACTCGATTTAGCTTTGTTAATTTGGAACGTGGCGCTGCGTCTGAAAATGTCCTTGCCAGCACCCATAATTTCGTCTTCTGTTATTTACAGGGCATTAGTTAGTGGTTTATACAAAATACAACCACTTGTTTGTGCTTATGTTGCATTGTTGTATTCACGTGGGGTTTATACTTTATTTGCAAAACATGATTTGTCAAAAAAATAAATCTTATTTAAGCTAATTTGATAGCTCTCAATGTTTATATCATCATTTATTTTTCTCTTTGCATTACATATTTTTTTACTTTGCTGTTCTAGTCTTTATAAGTTTATCTCTTGATTAACATTAAAAAAGTTCACTAGTTTTCACACTGGACAAACTGGGGCAGCACTTGAAACTTGTACAATTACAAGAAGAAGCAGCAAAGTAAAGTACATTTCTATAATAATCCGGCACATCAAGCGTTTGTGTGTGAAGCCGCTCTCTCTTTCTCCTTCTCTCACTTGTGTAATATCTGACACAACCTTTAATTAGCGCACATCCCTGAAGCGTCGGGTTATAATCATGTGAACCTTTAGCGGGAGCAGCACCCCGGCCCTTCGGCGGTGGAGCTCCGGGGGCGACTCTCCGCTCTGCCCGGGCCCAGCTCCCCTCTCCCGCGCTGGGTCGAACCGGAGCTATACCGACCAGCCCGGTAATGAGAGGGTCTGGTGACACTACAGAGACCTCGCGGTGCCTTTAACAAAACACATGGAGGCAGAGACAGAGCGCTGGGTTTGTTTGGCGGTCTCTCGGGTCAGGAAGGGGGGTCGCAACTTCTCGGTAATTATACTCAGGGAAGAAGAAGAGCGAGGGGGTTTTAATTTGGGTCGTGTTAAGAATCTGGGCTAATTTTGACAACTGGATTCATTTGCATTAAGTGACGTTTTCAAGTTGAGGTTGAAAAGCTACATTTCTTGGGATAGATCATGTATTTAAACCACAGAATAATAATGATAGATAATTGTGTTTTAGTGCATGTTTAAAACAGACGTATGTATAAATATTTTTCTTAACAATGGACTACAGTAAAAAATCATGTAACTTTTGTTTCATTATAAATCTCAGTATTTATCTAAAATGGCTGAGTAATAAAGATATGTCAAAAGTCTCTTAGTAAGTTTCATTTCTCTTTGTGTAAACCGTCTGACATTACACCATTGGAGTTTGTCCATCAAGATTTTACTTTGGCCTGTAAAGAGATGCCGAGATTTTTTCAGTACAAATCTAGGAAAAATCTAAATTGGTCAACTATGATAACAACTTGTATACATAAACATTTTCCAAACAGTGCACATTAAAAAGCAATTTGCTGCTGTAAATAATAAAAAAGGTCTTGTTCCGATTAGGGTTGGTGGTGGCTGACTGGAGCCTGTTCCTCTGACTTTGGGCCTTAAGCTGGGGAGCGTGCTGAACAGTCTTAAATTATGGTTGAAGACCCTCGACAAATAGGCAAAACTGGACTTGATGAAACTTGAAATTTGTTGTTTTTATAAGTAATGAAAGATAGTGGAAAGTAAACTTATTGACCCATTGTTAGTAACTCTGGACTATTTTTGTACAATCCAATCAAGCTATGACTATAAGTTACTCCTCTGTCCACAAATCCACACTATTTGACAACCTTTTATTCCACTACCGCACAAAAATATGACTTTTACACTCTCCATCCAGGCTTTTTGTCTCCCACTGTCTTCTGTCTTAATGAACGACAGAAAATGTGTGATAAATTATGCAGCGTGTCGTCTTGGAGAACAGATCGGTCGACTAAACTGCGATAAACACACACTTATTTTTCGCACACTTTTCATCAGGAAACATCTGGCAGCGACGCATTAGCTGACTGATTATTGAATTAAGCCTCTGCTAATTATAATATATCATTATTTTGAAATTGTTTAACAAGACCATCCTTCCATTCTGCACTGGGCTATTTTCACTTCACAAGTCATTTAAGACTATTTTAATGGGTTATTGTCTTTGTTTATGCTGCAAAGTGAAGCTATAATAACAATATGTATTTAAAGAAAGATTCTACAATGATTGTGAGCTAGTTTAGTCTTGGTTTGAGCTTAGTACAGTCTGCAATGTGCCTTTTTGACACATAATGGAACATTTATTAATTTTAGTTTATTATAACAATAGGCTCTATCCAAGTGACATATTGTAGTATCAGTCATAACAATATGTCTAATCAAAACAAGTGATGCACTAGTGTCCCTCTTTAAAAAAGTTATTACAGTATCAGTCATAACAATAGGCCATATCGAAATAAGTTATCACACAGTCATAACAATATGACATATTGTATTGTAACTTAAATAAGTTATTGCAATAGCAATCACAACAATAGGTCAACAACAAGTTGCTACACTAGTGGGCCTATTGAAAATAATGTAGTACAACGTCAGTCATAGCAGCAGGTTCAATCAAAACAAGTTAGTATAGTATCATTCATAACAATATGCCCTCTACAAACAAGTTATTCCCATACCAGTCATAACAGTAGGCCAATTAAAAACAAGATTTTACAATTTCATTCATAACAATAGGTCTTTTCAAAACAAGTTACCACACTAGTGGGCCTATTCAAAAATTTGTATCACGGTGTCAGTCATAACAATAGGCCATATCATAAAAAGTTATCACAGTATCGATCATAAAATGTGCCCTTTCTAATCAAGTTTTTTTCATTCATTCATTGGTTATTTATTTGAGCAATTACAATATCATTCATATCAATAGGTCTGTGGATACTGGCAAAGCAAGTTATTTGAGAATCATAACAATCAGTCATAACAATGGGCCATTTCAAAGCAAGTGGTTACAGTACCAGTCATATCAATAGGCCATATTAAAACAAGTGATTACAATACCAGTCATAACAATATGACCAGTCAAAACAAGTTATTGCAGTAAGAGTTGAAACAGGTTTCTACAGCATCAGTCATAAAGCTATGCCCTATCAAAACAATTATTATAGTATCAATCAATAGGTAGTATTAAAGAAGTTATAATACAATCAGGCATAATTTTAGGCCAATTAAAACAACTGGAAAATCACAATAGTCATAACAGTAGGCCTGACTAAACAAGGTATTATAGTATCAGTCATCAATTTAAAACAAGAGGTTACATATGAATAGGTCAGTTGCAGTATTTACCTCCCCCGATGGGAAGGATAAAGATCAGAGCTGTTTAAAAATCCAGTTCCTCAGCCTGTTTCCCTTAGTTGCCAGATCTGTCTCTTTGCAGCTACTTTGGGTTTTTGCAAATTATTCAATTATAAAGTCTCTATTCATGTGAAAAATACATATATGTTCTTTAAATATGTATTACACAGCGACAAGTTTACTCAATTCTATAAGTCAACCACCTTTAAAGCCTTTTTTAAAACATGAATATTTTGGAACATTTATACAGTATTAGCATAGTAGACAACATTTTTTTTTTCATTATTTTGTAGTAGGTACATGGAACTCAACCCTTCATGTGTGGATTATTTTGGATTCTAATGCAAAAGATGCCAAAATAAAGATTCTGAGACTCTTGGTTCAGACCTGGTTTAGTCCTTTTTAGCCTTGAAACCCCATCTTCATTTACCCCTTTAACATTCAGACAATCCATCCATCCATCCGTGGCGTTTTGCTTTTCCGTTTTCCTGTAGCGTTTTACTTAAGCCGTGCATGTGATGGACTCTGCTTTCGGTCAAAGTGATGGGAGTTAAGGGAAATAAACAGTCTTCTCTTGTGGTGATTAGTGCGAGTGCGGCGCATCGATCGCGGTCATACGATAAACAGCGCAGGAAAAGCTATGCGCGCAGATCGTTGGGGCCCATTAGGAGAGGCCGGGATTGGGTTTGATTAGTGCTGAGAAAGCGAGCTGCTGCTGACGGCTCTTTACTGCACGACACACAACTGCTTTCAGGCTCTTTGGACTTAAATGAGAGACGCAATAGGAGCAGGGGTCAGTGTCACGGGCTCAGACGAAACAATAGGCAAGGATTAAGATGTATGCAGAATGTGGTGCAATTGAAAAGGTAAAAGATGCTATAGGATTACTCTTCCTTCATGCACTAAGCATTTCTTTTGTAATTGTAATAGCGAAAATGTGCTCTGAAATATAAAAAAATATCAGCAGACTATTGGTTTCTTTGGATTCAAATCCCTGTTTTTTATACAGTTACAGCAATTTAAGCCGTGACTTGCTGTGGGCGAAAGGTCTCTGTTTATTCATTGGAAAACACAACCTTTGCCACAATTGTATGACTTTTCTGGACGATTTTAACATATTTTACACAGAACTAATTCAGTGTTTATGTGTTTGTTTGTTTGCTTGTTTATGTAGATCTATGTGGAAGGATGTGGTCTGGATTAAGATGTGTTTATAATGTATATTTAATTCATCTTTATGCTTCTTTTTGTTTTGTTTTGGGATGTTAAAGTGCTAATGACAGGCTACACTAATCAATTTAATGAAACACAGTTAAGTTATATGGATCTTTTGCAATTTTTTTCCATTTTAACCTTTTTATTACATTCAAATTGTACTTGTTATAAATGATTACATGAGGACAATGGTAATTGGATTGTCTATTATTTCAAAGGAAACAAAACGTGACTCACCTCACATTAAATAGTTGATTCTGAAGGAATATTTGATGTATTTCAGTTCCCTATGACAGGGGTCCCCAACCACCGGTCTGGGGCCAAAACCAGGCTGCAGGCCTTCTGCTACTGGGCTCCAGATGAACTTATAAAATGTTTTTTTATCTATAGTCTATCACAACTTCATGGTGATTTACAATGAAAATTTAGCGTCACTTAACCCAATAAACAACAAATTAAGCGATAAAAGTTGAAAATACACACAATAACCAGTTATGAGTATTTTATAAAGCTGTTATTGGAGATACCCAACCTCACCTGGTCCCTGGAAAAGTAAAGTGTGACTGCACTGGTCCTTACAAGAAAAAAGGTTGGGAATGATATGCTTTTGTTGTTGTTGTTGTTTATCCTTATAAGCAGCCATGTTTGCTTTCACAAGAGACACAAGACTGCCCCTGATTGGCTGATATATCTATCAATAACTCTCATTGAAACAAAGAAATGCTCATATTTCTCTAATGTAACATATTTGTCTTTTCTTTGACAAGTAAAAATGCATACATTATTTATTAGGATGCACAAAATGTATTTTTTGTAGGAAAATTAAATATTACTTGCCCTCCTCATGTGGTATCATCAAATTTCTACTTTGCTTTTTATCCAATGAAAATTTTGACTGACAAAAGAATTGTCTTTTTTTTCTATTATTTTTAGCAAAGCAATACATTGTATTGTTCCATTCAGAATTTGTATTTTGGGCACTATATACTTAAGTTATTTCAATGCTTATTCACTCATTGTCTGAATCAACGTCACTTTCTCCAGTGTATTGGTTTGTTAATGAAAATCTATATTTCTCACTTTCTAAATACTCAACTTGTAGTCCTTGACAATACCTGGTTCAGCCTCCTTCATTCTCTGTTTTGAACTTTGACGAGTCTTTGGTTGGTCTTGATTTTTATGTAAGGATTGGTCTAGCCACATAAAATAAAGCTAGGTCTTTGTATGCACTGTAGAGTTTGCATGTTCTCCTGTTGTCTCCATCAACATAAAACTTGGACAATAAACTAATCATCCAACTAATCCTGACTACAATGTACGGATAAAAAAACACCACTTTAGAATTTGAGTTCACACTCCCAAGCTCTATCCTTATCATAATAATACAATGTTCATGTATTTATTATTGTAGAACCTTGTCCTCCTTGTCTCTCCCTTCTGTTTCCAGTCTCACTGCGTCATTTGCTCCCATTTTGCACTCGCGTCTGTCTGAGGCACTTAATAATTCAAATGAGCGCTGGCGGATCAGTGGTGTTCAAAGTCTGCGATCTTCTGCGTGCTGCGTTCTCTTTTTGTCATGTGGAATCAAAGCCCGAACCCCCCTTCTCCTCAGCCGTCTCTCCACCAATTAGAGACAGATCAACAACTGCAACACCAGGCCCGGGAGTTCATCAGCGCAACTGGAAGCAGAGTCAGGCAGTAACTATGAGAAGTACTGTATGTCTGCCTTGGCTGGATAAAAAAAAAAAAAAAAGATTCAAATAAAAGTGATATTTCTGCACTTTAGTGAAACCTACTGACTTTATCCAATACATTTACAAGCATAATGAAGCACGTTTCAAACAGTTTGCAAGAATATTGTTTCGGCAATGCTAAAGTTGGAGAGAAGGACAGCATCAATAGGACACATATCACTGTGTTACGACCAGAAACAGCTCATGAACTAATTTCAACCTGGATAGACTCAAACAGACAGAACGATTCAATTAATTCAAATATTTATTATACAGGTTTGGCGCTAAGGCCCTGGCAGGAAAACGAAGCATGTGATTGATCGGCGAGAATGCGATGTGAACAACCTGCTCTTACAAGAGTCCGTAAAGTCAGCAAACTAAGGGATTTCAGCTGCTCTTTTGAATTTAGTTCTGATGCCCCGGTAGACTCAAGGAAGCGAGGAGAAGATGAGAGCTGCAGTGTGATTGGCTGAGCTGGGCAGGGGATGAGCCATGGGCCAGGATGTGATTGGATACATTGCACTTGTGTTTTGGCTACCAAATATCTTGGTTTGGAGGGGAAAAAAAAGGAAATGGCAGAGCATTATATATGACTCATTGTTTGTGTATACTTTCTGTAGTGCTGTGGTCGACCAAATATGTTGGAAAAATAATTATTGGTGTGGAGTGCACTGTAGTATTGTTAGAGCTCTGGCTTTCCAAAAAAGAGATTGTGTGTTCGACTCTCAAGTTGGACCATATCAACATCTCACGATCTCTCTGGGTGGAGTTTGCATGTTCTCCCCGTGTCACTGTGGGTTTCCTCCACCTCCAAAAACATGTTTAGGTTAATTGAGCATCACTGTAAATTTCTCTTAGTGAATGACTGAGAGAGTGAATGGTTGTCTGTCTAACCCTGCGACAAGTTGGCCACTGTCCAGTGTGTTCCCCCGCCTAAGGCCTAAAGTCACTGGAATAGGCTCCAGTCACCCTCAACCCTCTAACGAGAACAACCAGTAGAAAATTAATGAATTAATCCCTGCAAGCTCACATTTCTTCACAAACCACATCAAATTTAATCTTGAATGATTCATGGACTTCTACCTGAATTCGACCAGGTCAGAATTAAAAGAACAGAACCAAACCAAGTCAAATTAGGTTCCAAGTGACAACCATATCAGTCACAAATCCAAACTGACCTCAAACTAATACCTTTTTTTTTCCAATTCACTGTTTAAAATGCATCTATCTCGTTTTGTATTTTTTTGCCTTCTAGTTGGCCGGCTTTCCTGGATCACCCTTTTGTTTAATCAATACCGGAGGGTTCAAAGGTCAACCCATTCCATTACGGCTTGGACCGATCCCTCTTGGACCTGTCTCCGTCTCAGTTAGACTCTTGATGTGGCTATCAGTCTCAGTTTACTCACTCCCACGACTAAAGCTCGCCACCCAACGTTCCCCGAAATACACCAGGCTTTTTTTTTTTTCTGCAACGACAAACTTGAAACGGACCCAGCTTTTCTAATTGTTTTGAAATCTGGGCTAAATGTATCGATGTTGTCTAAATTTGACTTTGGGATTTGGCGCGTTGCACAAACACACAAAGAGCAGATGTGCCTTCTTTTCTCGAAAGCTCATTAAATATTTGGTGCGTCCTTACTTATTCAAAACAAGCTTGACACAGATTCTCGCACACCTCCAGACACAGGCAGCGTTTGCAAAAATGATCTGGGATATTTTTAAGCCTGACTCTTGTTTTTTTCCACGTGTTGTTTTTCTTTCTAAGTTGGATTTGTGTTGTTTAAAGGTGCACTGTATATGATTTTAGTTTGTTTTTTTCTTCTTTTTCTCTATTGGAGGCTACACAGTATGGTTAAGCTTCTTTATCTCCATGGAGACAACTAGTTGGCACTAGCCGGTCAAGTTAAAAGTCAGATCTGTGGAGTGGACTTACTGCTATAAAGCATGTTTTTTCAAGAGATTTCTACCAATAGAGCTTGAAAATTTGACATCACACATCAACAGATTGTTCAGTTGGTCTAAAGTTAAACCAATTATTTAAAGCATATTCTGACACTGCAGATAGATAGCTACATTTACCAGTCTGACCCAGCAGTTTATTGGGTTGTTTGTTTGTTTTTTATGTTGTTTAGGCAATTTTTTCTACACTAAAGCTTGACTGACTTGCAACATTTGCCTTTATTTCCATGTTTTGTTTTGTTTTTAGGTTGCTTTCTGAGCTCTAGTGTAAATAAATTCTCCAGCACCATCTACTGGCTGCAAAATAAATTACACAAGGGAAACAGATCTGGTCTGACATGCTAATGCTGTAGCAGTGTTTCCCAACCAGGGTTAACTAAGCAGTAGTACTTGATATGATTTTACATATTAAGGAACATATGTACGATTTTGATTTGTTTAAAGGACTGACTCGATTTTTTGCAACAAGATAATAAAAGCAATTTCCCCAGCACTGATATCTTGTTAATGTATCTAATCAGGTGGAAATTAGTCCCAAATATGTCTATGTCTAATAAA
The DNA here is from genome assembly GCA_038363315.1 of Mugilogobius chulae. Classification (NCBI taxonomy): domain Eukaryota; kingdom Metazoa; phylum Chordata; class Actinopteri; order Gobiiformes; family Gobiidae; genus Mugilogobius; species Mugilogobius chulae. Next base: position 41,101,960 of record CM076396.1, on the reverse strand, counting down.
TCCGTTTGTGTGCAGCTTTTTCTGTTTTTTTTTTTTTTAGCATTGTGGCTAACTGTTGTAGCATAGTGTCACCTCGCTTTTAAAAGCTGTGAAAAACATTAAAACTCATCATGATGAACAATCTGAAGCTATAATGCATTAGCTAAGTGAGGAAATCATGTAGCTGAAGGAAAAGGTTAAAATAATTATTTCTGTTTGTTACATTTTAGGATCAAAAATCAGGTACAGTCCTTTAACTGTGTTGTTACTTTTAATCAAAGTTTTTGTTAAGTTACTCTTAATGAAAAAAAAAAAAAAGCTTTTGACGTGGTTTTCATTTCCTGATAAGTGGCTGCCATGTGTTTACCCATAATTCATAGCAAGCCTTGTCCTGATTGGTCAGTCATTTTTAATATTCAAAACATAGGTCATTTCACTCTCTGGCAACCCAAGTTCATGTAATTCCTTTCAAAAAAAGCTAGTTGTGCATCTTACATACGGTCCCTTGAAAAAAAAAAAAGTGTAATGGAACATTATCTTAATTTAAGATTCTTATTCATTCATTTCATAATATTTAGACATTTTGATCATACATTTCTTGAAAAGAAGAAAATTCCACAGACACAACTGACTATCTTATACTATGGCAACCCATTAATTTAGCTTAAATTCCCAAGAAGAAGTGTGAAACAAAATTTAGAGGGTACTCAGTCAGGACAAAATTTGAGAACCACTTTGCTGCATTAGCATGATGCTAATACTATTATCAGTGTTTTCTGAGGTTCAGAGGAGAACAGAAAATATCTTGCAGATAAAAAAAGGCCTTTAAAATAGAGACGGCTGCAACAGAATTCACTGTGAAAATGTAGATGTTTTAAATCTGATATATAAATAACATCTTTGTAGGACTGAAACAAACAAATAATAATAATTAATAATAATACATAATTTAATAATCATTGGTTTAGCTAATATCCAGGGCCTGACATGAGCTGAGAAAAGAGGTTTTATTACTCAGACAAAATTTATTAGTGCAAAATGACTCATGTCTCTCTCTCTTTAACTCAATATCAATCAAATTAAACAAAAAGCTCATAGTCCTGGACCTTTCACAATTTAATTACAAATCGGGAAACAAAATGGAGAAAGCCAAGTTTAAAAGTATTGATTCATTTATGTTGACGTCTTAAAAACTAAGAATTTTACAGAGAAGATTTTGACTGAATTAGATTGACACATATTCAAAGGTTGATGCATTTTAGACTTTCAAGTTTAAAAGAAATTGTTCAGCAAAAACAAAAGTTGCAATGTTCTATTCAAATCTATGGATAAATTGGATTAAATTAAGTAGTAATACATCTTTATTGGCGCAGATTGGACAATGTTCGCTTCCACATGAGTCTATACACTCTTACACAAAACAGAACATTTCAAAAGAAGTTTCACCTTTAAGATAAGATAAAATGCAGCCATTTTTCTGATCATTTACGTCAAATTCTATAAACTGCTGAATGTATGGAGCTGCAGATGTAATTAGCTAACAACCCGGCTGTAAAGAGACGAGAAAATGAACTAAAATGGCCTTCCTGGTCGTGTATGCAGACCTTTTGAAATGAGAATTAGCTCCGAGCGTGGATGGACAAATCACATTAAGAAAACACGTATCGGGCGTTTGTAAAGGGAACAATGGCTTTGCAAAGCATCAGCAGGTTCAGACGTCCACAGGTGTATGTTTCTGTGTTTAAGTCACATGTCTTTACAATCATTTTAACTTCATTTGGTAGATGAATACATGTTGTAATATACATGAGAGTTTTACGTGAATCGAGAACAAAAACAACTTGAAAATATGTTGACAAAAACAGAAAGTAAAGCAGAGTCGTAAACTGATGACATCACAATAGGAAAACAAGAACATTTTCAAATTTTATGACCTTTTAATTATAACAGAATGACTTTGTATTTCTCAGTTGATTAAGTGTGTTATATTAAAGGTGTTTTGGCCCATTTTATGACGTGATTGATAAGCGACTTCTTGGTGTGATGTCATCATTTTTGAACAGGACGTATTGACCTTATTTTGCCCTGCCTACTTTTTTTTTAGTTGCATTAAGCCTGTATAATTCAGTCGATGGGTTTCTTTTAACTGTCATAACATCAGTTTGAAATTGCTCCACAAGACAGACAAACAAACATTTAGCTACGTTAACAGACCTAAACAGGAAGTGCACTTCCTAAAAAAGTGGGCGGGACAAAATAGGGTCATAAAGTGGCTGAACTGGAATGAAGATTGTAAAATATTGAGAATTGTAAATAAAATTATAATAATAATAATATTTCAGTGAAATGAGTAGTAACCTGTATTGGGTACTTTAAATATTTGAATCTTAAATTTGAAGAAAAGAGAACAAATAATACATTTTCTTTTTTTATCATATATATATATTTTTTTCTTTTATAAAATATTGCCTATACAACAAAGGCGGCCAATTGCATTCATTAAAAATCAGTCTTCATTGTTCAATTTTTTTTAAGGCATTGTACCTTTCACATCAAATAACTTAAGCAGAGTTTAATTTGATGACATCACATAATGGAAATTATGAGAATGTACTCCAAAGACAAGACGACGTGGCTCAGTGTAAAATATAATGGCAATCTATATTCAGAAAGTGGACATTTAAGCCTACGAAAAAAGAAAAGAAAGTTACACCGTGCTTCTTTGAAAATGTTTTATTAAAGCGTGTTTTAGGCATTTTAACTCACCAGTAATTAAATGTTGCAAAGCCACATTTGCTTAGTTTGAACACTGGAAAGAGCTGCTTTTGCATCTAAGTACGTGGCCATCGCAATATGGGACTTACTCAAAAATGTATTTATTTGTTTTGCCTACCACTTTAGCTATTTCTAATGCAACAAAGGTTTATCATTAACCAGCCTTACAAATCCAAACATGTCCGCTTCCTCTGTATTTATTGATTTCCACATGAATTTGCAATGCAAGATGCCCTCCCTCATGCACTCTTTATTCATTTATTTAGGCCTCAGACAGAAACAAGAAAAGCACAATGCCTTTAGACCCTCAGGAATTTCCCACAAGCCCCTTAAAACCTCTTTAAAACATCATAGCCAGCGAGATAAAAGACCTTGCTTAAAATTTAATCAAAACAATTCAACATGCGAACGAGACAAATAATCCAATCTGTGTTCTTTTTGAGCTGAATAAAGACCAATGCATTCATCAAACAGGCCTGCAAATTACCCACAATGACTTGCAATAAAGATGGCGGCCGCTGCAGGTGAGCATTCATCGTGGTTAGTGTCGCTTTGTGTTACGCGGCCTGGGTTTTTAGCTCTGAAAGGTGTAATTACAGGTCGACCCGCCTCCCCCTGGTGCATGCTGGGACTTATTTAATCTTCCGAGGGTTTGGTTCCATGGAGAGTTAATTCACTTCCATTGTGCGAGAGTCCTTCCACTGCTGGGGCCGGGTTATTAGCGTCAGCGCGGACACGAGCTAGCCGCTAACGCACCTGCGATAGCTTTAGCCTGACCCTTTGTGTGAACCGAGAGCTCTCCTGGTAATTACTGGACACGCTCTCGATGTGTTTGGACGATACAGACGTTTTGGGGCTGGTTTAAGCTGCTATTGAGACCAAGGCTATTAGGATCTTTCACCAATTTCAGTTCAGACCTACTTTTGTCAGATTGAAAGAGCCGGACCTGAATAGTGGCTGGTTTTACAGGTCAAACGTAAGACTCATTCCCAAACGCTACAAATCCCACAAGAGGATTTCTTTTGTGCAGTTACAGTATTGTGTGTGAAGCCAGTTTAGTTACAACTGTGAGAGGTAAGTTACAAACTGAAAATGTGTTGCATAAAAATTGCAGTTAAAATTCAATTAATATTTGAGTCAAAGTCAACATTTTAGTTTATTGATCATGCTTTTTTGCCTGTCCTGATACAATTTTGGTATTGGTATCGGCTGATGATTTCTTTTTTTCAGTATTGCGTAGTATCAGAACACCAGATTAGCTTAAATACTGACTGAAATGCTCACGATGGAAGCTCTAAAGCAGCCAAAACATAGGGGAGCACTACCAGTTAGATTGCATAGTTCTGCTTTAAAACCAGCTCGTTGGCTTGTTTATTTTAGCCTGTTTGCATCAGTTGTTGCTCACTTACCCATGCAAGCACCCATCCATAAACTTGTATAATTTTTTACAAACTTTCACAAAAGAGCTTTGCTGGTTTCATAGACAAATAAACTCTTAAAGTAGTTTTGATGGACTAAATAGTTTCTAACCCTGACAAAAAGAAGTCAAACTTTTTATCTGCCGAAACTAAACCTAATCCTCACCCTAATCCTAACCTTAACTCTAATTTAACTTAAAACCATAAAACCATGTTGCTGTTCTCATATGAAGGTTTGACATCGTTGGGACTGACAACTGCTATTTTGATATATCTGACTACATTTGATTATGCTGTGTGTCCTGCACTCTGATTGGGTAACAGGTTAACACAAAGATGTGTTGTTGGTAGGGATGGGACGAGACAAGGTAAATTAAAATAAAATGATTTGTATTATTTATTTTTGTTAGTTATATATACCCGCCCACACATTTTATTTTAAAAAAATATTTACAGTTCTGACTATTTGAAAAGTCTGTTAGACTGCTACTTACCTCTTTGTCACATGTGACAATATGTGGCCAAAAGAAGTATTAGTGAAGAGGGCCGCCTCCTGCTTATTTCCAGGGCAAAATTGCCCCTTTATAGTTATTTGTTTAACATTACGACATAACATACAATTATCTCAATTAACAATGCTTGAAAAATGTAATTTTAAACTTGGTTAATGTGGTCGGTCCAGAGGGTTAGTGATTAAGTTTAAGGTAAAGGTAAAAACACAATATATCTACCAACAATAATAATAAAACACATTTTAGGACAGTTTCTCATCACAACTAACGTCATTTCCATGGCAACCAGCTACTAACCTTCACATGTATTTATTTTACATTATATACTTATCTACTGAATTTCTGTATTTGATTTTTGAACTCATTAAAACAAACCAAGTTAAATAATTGCCTGCATTTGTTATAGTTTAAGATTAAAAGCTAATAAAATGCTGCCATGTCTTTGTTAATCTCTTTAAAAATGTGAATCTAAAGTGTAAAAATGTAACTGTGCACTGCAAATTCCATTATGTCCTTTAGGGGAATGAATATCCAGCATTATCTCCGTCCAAACTGCTATTTTTGACTGGCACATGTCTCTCAAATTCCCCTCAATTATTTCCTGTTTGAGACACATTAGATTTCACCCTCATGATTTCTTTCTTCCTGCTGTAACGCGACGCGGCGGAGGTGGTGGAGGTGACATGGCAAAATGGGACACTTTGGCAATTAGCGAGTCATTTTCCAGCTGGATACATGCGCTAGCCCAGCCAACTACAACTCGTTAGTGCTCCAGCATCTACAGCAGCCCTGCGGTCCTGTGATTTAATTAAACGGCCCATATCACAATCTCACCAAAAAACTTCAGGTCAGCACATTTCGCCGCAAAATGGATTGTCCGCGGCCCTACCTCGCCCTCTGCCAAGTTTAGCTAAAAGTGCTTCTGCGCGCCGCTTCTTTTGGGGCCTCCGTCGTGTCATTTTGGGATTAGAAAGCAGAAAGGGACAAAGTATGCAACAGGGTTTAGTGGTGTAGTGCAGGAGAGGGAGTTTGGACAGGGTTTTTTGGGTAATGTGTGAAATTGTTGGGGAGAAGTGTTGAGCTAACTTGGATTGTGTTTATTCAGTTATGTTTGTTACTAATAAAAACAGACATTGTTATAGTTTGTGGTATTCATTACAACAACAAAAATTGCATTTGTTTTTGTAAAGAGTCTCAAATCCATACAAGTGAAGCCCATTTCAGTCAAAATTTAGGCTCTATTAGTTTGATCATAGCTAAGTCATTCAAATGAAATAAAAAATGTGCTGAAGACCTGATCAAAACAGGTTGAGGACCCCATCTGGAACCTGGGACACTGTTGCTTTGGTCTGATTTTTACAATATATTATATTTAAGAGTGTTATGCACAGGCATTTCATAAAGCTCCTAAATATTGTGACTGAGTGGTAAATATATTTTCTCCAAAAACCTTAGTTTGGGGAGATTTTAATGTTATATTTCAATTCAAATTCGGAGGTTAGCATATTATTTTAAATAAGGAGATTTATTTCCGTGTCAATATTTGTGTTCACCTTAGTGCACTTCCTGTTTAGCTGCAGATAGCCTGTGGAATTAATTTGCTGGATTTATTTTAACTGTTGTTATGCCTGTTTAAGATTTCCCTTTAAGACAAGTAAACAAACATTTTAGTACCGTAACACTGCCAAGAAAAGTTGGCGGTAAAAATAAGGTGAATAGATTCCGTCAGCATCAGAGGCCACGCCCACTAACAAACCATTAACTTTACATGGGAGTTCAGCTTTATCGCTCACTACTCAACAACTGCAAATGTGGATTTAGGGAAATATATTGTGCCAAATATAGATACAAAAACATGAAGATGAATACTGTGATGCAACAGTTCAAATATGTAAAATATCCAACAATGCTAACAATACCTACATGCTAAATGCTAATGTGATGCTAGCGACGCCTGGCTTGTTTTAGCATCTTTTTTTTTTACTTTGTTTACTTTTTTGACAAAGCACCACATCAACAACCTTCATTTAAACTTTTTTTATTGTGTTAAAAATACACTTAATTTGCCACAAACCAAAAGCATATTTTCTCATGTTTCTTCTCAATTATTCAAATCAAAAATTGAGATAAAGAAACTCATTTCTGATTATTTTCTTCCCCAGATTGTCCAGCCCTACTTAATATTCAAACTTATTTCTGTTGTACTTTCAGCTGCTAATATTTAAAATGTTAAAATACATACCCTCTTCACATTTGCTGTCAACCCAAACGTCCTGCTGGTTCAGTCTCCATTCACATCTTAACATTTTCTTTGTCCATTTAGTGGTGGTCTTGTTCTATTGGATTTAGCTCTATTCTTTACCACTGCCAGTATATCACATTGCATTACACTGTGCAGGCCTAATGCATTGCTGCAGTAATATTAGATAAAAGTTACCTTAAGTAGAAGAATCCGAGTCCTCATTCAGTGCTTTATCATGGATGGCGCTTCTTAGAATTACACATCTTTTGATCGAGTTAAGCAGTGAGAACCATTAAAACGCTTTGGCCCTGGATCAGAAATAACTTGGATTTTAAAGGATATATGTTGTGTTTTGTACTTGTGTTATTTAGTAAAAAATATCTACTTAATAGAAAAATAAACAAAACATTTTTGTTTACATTCCATGGATTACTCTGTCGTAATTTTTAAGCAATGACAAGTATACTGACAAGTGGGAAGTGATAGGTGAAAACAGGGATTTTCTGAGCATTCGATTATCAGCTGCATAAGGTTACCACAAAATCATGTTTAAGAGTTACATTTAGTGTTAGGGGGAAAACAAATCACAATTTATTTTATATTCACCATTACTGGGACCAGTAAGAGTAAAATCTGGTTTGTCTTTAAGCTGTATTGCCTGTCTTTGTTGTAAATGACCCACAAATACATTGAGATAAAAAGGGGAAAAAAATGTGCATCTGTATTTTTGTTTAGCCTTTTGTTTGTCTGCCTACAATCTAACATGGTCCACCCTATGGACATACTGTATGTCAAACTCCAAATTAAGTTTGTCCACCGTATTCAACCAAATCTTCACCCTCTGAAGGTGGTACGTTTAATGAGATATTTCGAGCTGATTGGATAACTTTAATGTGTATTTCTGCTAAAACAGAAGATATACAAGAAAATGTGAAAAAGGTACAATCAGCATGTTTTCCCTCCTTTTTTTTAACGTCAACATATGAAAAGCCAAAATAAAAAATAACCACAAATGTTGGTTGAAGTCACGAGACTTCCTTTTCTTACGCCTTTAATCAAAATGTATGGTTATTTTATGTTTTGGCTTTTTGGAACATATTGATGAAAAAAGGGACCTCAAAACGTGCTTTTTGTACCTTTTCCACATTTCGTTGCATATGTACGTTTTCTTCTTTCTAGGCGGAGAAAAACGTGCATCCACAAGAGCTGCCATCTTTGTTTTGTTTGATCCAGACTCTACTTGCTGCCGTCTTTTCTAACAACCCCCTTTAACTCGCCCTGATGCAATGTTGGGCCTGTTAAACCGGTGGTTCAATCTGCAAACCAATCGGGCTGATGGGATTCTCTCGAGTTTGTGAATGAACAAATATGTCCTCCTTTTCTGCAAGACAATACACCATTATCCAAACATGCATGAATCAATCTAAATACAACCTTGAGAAAAAATTGTTATGACATGGTTACAAACTTACAAAAGTGTATTTTACGTAACGTATCCACTTTAAGTTAATCAACACTTTGACCTCTTCGATGTGAGCGATCCTTACTTCACTTCGCTCTTTTGTCTGCGTCTTTTTAAGAAAACTATCAAGCACAATCCATCATAAAAACACACGACATTAGAGCGTTGCCACAGACTTGTTTAGCTCGTACAGTTCTCCATTCGCTCGGCTCCGGTTTTGATATTTACAACTCACAGACCTGGAGATGTAACAACACCCCACACACCGCCTTCCCACCCCTCGACCCATCCACTTTACATATAAATACAATCAGGACATGCACAGCCCACTGTCCATTATGGGATGTATCCGGAGGTAGACGCAGTAATAGAGGCACAGAAAACAGTGTATGGGTATTTGACATGCTTTATATACATGCATGAGCAGGCCTGCGGTTTGGGCATTTGCATACGCTCGGAATGCAGGAGGCTCGCGTAGAGTTTGTGTTTTTAATATTACCTCTGTATAGCTGGGTTGTGTCGACTTTAGATGCATCTTTTGATTTCTGAAAGGAGAATGTAGCTGGGAAAAAGGACGTTTGGTTGGATAAACTTGTGACAGAAAATGTAGCGTTCAAGTTAGAGGATGTGGTGAAGTCGTAAGGTCGGATTTGGGGCAAGAGGCAAATTTGTTTGCTTAAAGGTTGTATGTTATTCTCATTTTTCACTCTTCATAATGATGTCATTGTCAAAAACATATACCTAAAGTTGTGTTTTGATTGGTCCAAAATAATTTCAGCACATAAGTCCAGCATGTTCAGGGTGTATTCTTTCTTCAGTCTGAAAAAAATGCAATTCCGCCAATGATGTCATTAAGTGAAAATACAGGAAGTGTCCCACTGTGTGTTTTAACCTTCACTATAGTCAACTGATTACTTTCTTCAGCCTTGGTTGTGCTCAGCTTACAAACTTGAAGCTACAGCTATTGTATTAACCTTGTTTAAACTGCTCCATTTCACAGTTTAACACAAACTGACACATTTTTTATGCAAATCTCAAAAAAGACCAAAATCATTAACCAAAAAGGAATCTACTTAAGCTTCTTCAGGTATTATCAGGAAAAACAGTTCAGTTGAGGCTTAAAAGAAAACAACCACTTCATGACATCATAAGGTGGAACAGAGCCTTTTCTTCTCTGAAGATGCAGACAGTTTAACAATCTAGAATTCTTTAAACATTTGTGAATGAAACTAAACATAACTTTGGGGATGTTTTGGGTGAAGTAACAGCATTCTAAAATGACTAAGAGCTTAAAAAGTAAATTTCGCGTAATTCGGCACCTTTAATAAAATTGTGCTCTTTCTGGTGATTTCGAGTTACATGTAGACCCATTTATTTTTCGTACTAAAACAAATGTCAATTACTAATTGATAATTATAGCTGCCCTGGGTGTCAAACTGGTGACCCTGGAGCCAAATGCAGCCAAAAGATGTTTTTCATGAATTCTGATTATTATTGATAGTGGCCCCCTATAAGCATGCAACAATTTGAAGCAAACGCTTAGTAAATCTGGGCATCAGTGTATTAACGTCTGTATAGTGAACATTTTACATTTTGCACAACCTAAAAACATTTATTCTATGCATCACTTCTTTAACCTTTGATGCTTTTCTTAGAATCTGAACTGTGACCAAAGCTAATCCATACTAATCATTCATCTGCTTTTATTGACAGGCTTTTCATTTGTTTAAAAGAGATAATCAATTCCTCTGGTCCAGGTGATCCAAATGAAATGTTTTGTTAAAGAGCCTTAAGTGACAACTGACATTTTGCACATATAGATACATTTTTTTAAATATCTGGACTAAGATTGCTAAGACTATTTTCAACAATTCACAAATGTTTGCTTTTAAAGTCTGTCAATAGGAACAGATAGATTAGCTTTTGTATGAGATGCAGAACAGAACTTTACTTTAGCTGCATCAGTTATGAAAGATGCCGAGAGTGTCAGCTAATACAAACCTACCGACCACATTTAGCAGAGGTCAAAGGTCCGAGCGTAGCTACACCTTACTGTTGAGTTTACAAACTTTTTAGTGATTTATTATAGGTAAAAAGTGTGTATAAATTTGCGATTAGTGAACTTCAAATAGAGATTTCTGGTCTAGTGCATCATTTAAGACTTTTGTGAAAACGGCAGAAAAATGACATAAACATCACCAAATAAAAGTTGTACACATCTTCACTTCTCTGTGGAGTGGCGAGTGATAGGTTTGTACAGCATTTCCTTTCTATGAATGTATCAGTTTGGGCAATATAATATAACATTGCCAGTGTTGTTTAATAAAGCACAAACCCGTTCGTTTTGCTCATGGTTTTGTTGAAATCACTTGTTTTAGCTTGTTTTTCCGTAAAAGTGCAACTTCTGCCATTGTGTTCAATTGATTTTGTGTTGGCATCTCTACCGGAGGAATATGACATTGCACTGTTTGTGTTAGCAACAAACCAGAGCTGCTGACTTCACGTCTACTAATTCAATGTCTATGTTCTAGTTTATGTAGATATGTTTTGGATTTGTCTGGAAGACTCACAACTTGCACTAGAAAGAAGAGATGGTCTGCGCAGCAAGTGTAGCTCTCGTAGTCATTTATTTGCTTAACACAGTGAAGTTTCGGGCGTCTAGCCCTTCATCAAACATGAATGAGCTAAGACACACCTGAATCATATAAGATCATTAACCAGGTCACGTGAACAATATGTGACCCCATTGGTCAAACGAAATATGTTTTTCACAATATAGAAAATGTTATACACATGTGTACATATTACATAGAAAATAACACTTTGCAAAGACTCACGATGCTCTACACACTTTACATTATACATTATATATACATAGTATTGAATGATGATTTTTGATAACCTGTTAGGCGCCAGACTTTTTCAATTGAAATACATTTGTGTAAATATAAAGTCTTAAAAGCTTCCCCTGGAGAATCCAAACTGATATTTCTCTGTATTATTTATAAAATTACTGGTACAGATTAAGTTTGCTCATTTTCAAGCTTCTGAATCTTATCAAAAACATAAAAGAGCCTGAAATATTTGATAACAACTGCATTTTAATTTAAAAAAATGGAAGCAAGAACACTTTTGTGGTGGCACCAATTTTGATGATTTTTGGATTTTTAAAAATAATATTGAAGACACATTAAACTGGACAACTTCCACTACACATGTTCAAACATACCTTTTTTTTGTCTTGCAAAATAGTAATGCAACATAGTTATTGTCATTTGAACTGATAATATACAGTTATTCGTGTTATTTTTCCTGATGAAGTTCCGTTCTTTGCTCGAGGTGAGAGGTGAATACATTTAGACTCAGGTCTCTATCCAATCGCCGGCGTGCAGCAGCTGGATGTATATTTATAAGTGTTCATATGCTGCTGTATACATAAATGCATGCTCGCCACTGTGTCCTTGAGCTCCTTGTATGTCGTCCACATAAAGGTATTTCGCACTGGGGGGGCAAAGGTTCGTGTGTGTGTGTGTGTGGGTGGATGGGGAGGGATACGTACGTATGCGTGTGTGAGGAGAAGGAGGGGGGGCAATTAAACGCTAGCACGCAGGATCCCGCGAGATGCTAACGCGTCGGCTCAGCTGTTCTTATGTCATTCGCGAGGCTGTTTTGGTTTGACGCAGGAATCCACACGGGACGACATTAGCAAACAGGACCCCCGAAGAGCCGGCCGGCGCCGTTACAAAGCCTGCGTTGTGTCACATCTGTAGAGGCCTTTTTAGGTGATTTTGGATTATCAGTGTATGTTATGTTGTGATGTGAATAACTTTTGCTAACACAGTGATGGGTCGGACTTTGATTATGATGATTTAATTAAAAGAATATGGACCCCTCGAAAAAGAGATGGTACATCTCAAGGGGCACTCCATAAATAAATAAATAAATATTATGAATTTTTTGTTTGTTTGACATTTTATACATTTCCATGATGCATGATGGTTATGCACTAAGACAATGTTGAATAAATGTTACTTAGGCCTAGAACATAAAAATAGCCCAGTCTTCGAAGAAAACGTAGATATACAACGTAATGTCAAAAACGTTGAATGGCTAAATCTTAACCACCCCAAGCCCCAGTCCTACACCTAGACATTTTAGAAATGGAAGCCTAAATTTACCCATTAAACTCGAAGAAAATATTGCCACTTCCACCAAAATTTGTGGTTTTTTACTCTTTGGCTTTTCATAAACTATTGACAAGAAAAAAATAAAAATAGTGTACGTTTTTGACATTTCGTTGATCTATGTTTTGAAACGGTTCTGAGACTGTTCTACATAAATAAGCTTGAAGTATTATTATTAATACAACAAACTTGTATAAATACTGATAAGTGAAATAAGTAATTTTTGAGTATGAGCCTGTTAGGCCTTTTTTTGTTCCAGTCCCCAATTTTCTACTCTGTTCACACAGAGTATGAACTATGGACTGGGGACACACTTTAGGGACTTTTTAGCTCCTACTCTAGGACAGGTACTTTTCATTCAGACTAGGAACCTATTGGTGACAAAAGGACATTTATAATGGAAACATGTTTTTTACATTCTCACATTTATGTAAACTTTCCTTATCCTTAAGAAAAAAATCATTTAGAAGCGGTAACTCCCAAGATATAGTTATTTAAATTGTAAAAAGGAGCCTAACTATGATTAGGAATTACAGTGAATACCAGTAATGTTGTTTTATTTTTAATTTCAGTGGTGTTTTTTAGATTTTGTAGATCATCGTTTTATGTGGAATAGAAAAAGACAACCTTTGTTTGCCTACCACTTAACGGCGTATTTAAATGTTTCAGACTACACAGATGGTTACTGACTAAATAGGGACTAGAGGAATGTTGGGACTAGTTCTTGGTACTTTCATGTGCAAAAACACCTAATGCTTAGGTACAAGTCCGGAACCATTGCTCTGGGGGAAAATATGTTGTAGGTTATTTATAATATTTGTCTTTTTAATTGTGCTAAAACAATATTTATATAATGGATTTTAAATGATCAAAGATAGCTATACAAATGTATAACAATTGTAAAAGGCAAGGCAGTGCATCGTGTCCATGGGATATCTTGTCCATGAGACAAGAAAGTAGACAAAGGCTTTTAAACAGCTGAACTATTTGGATAAATATAAACCTATTGGCCTATGATGCAATTGTCCGTATTGTAAAACAGTTACACATCATTTGAATTAAAACAATATCTAACACAATTTGTTTATAATCCTTGTATCTCTCTCTATAGAAAAAAAAAAAAAAAAAAAGTGACAAATTCGCATTAATTCATCAATAAATTCCAACAAGAATACACATTATTTCTTATAATCCTCAGTCAAGAATAGCAGATGCTTTTTTTTCACCATTTATTTTGTTGATATTTAAAAAGCATCAATTTACAAGAGAACAAAGTCTGACAAATAAATTAATTCACTTTGCTGCTTATTAACTCTGAAAACAGCCGTACATTTTCCATCCGAAAAAGAAGAAAAAAGCTGCTTCAAATTTGACTTTCCTGGTCCCGTCCTATTGTCGAATCATGGCTGAATTAGTTGCGGTCATGTGACTTTCTCTCCGTGTGTGTTTTGATGTATGAATTCACACGGGACATCATCAGCAGCAGCAGCACTCCTCCTCCTCCCTCTCTCTCTTTCTCTCTCTCTCTTCTCTCACCATCACCAGCAGCAGCAGCAGCCAGGCATCCCCCCATGCACACTCTCACTACTTACCTCCCCCACCCACCCGCCGACCCCTCCTACTCCCCCTCCATCCGTGCCGTCCGCCTCCTCCTTCCAACCAGCACACTGCGAACCTCCCTCTCTCTCCTCCTCTCCATCGCTCGCCCGCGCTGCCTTTTCCAACCAAAGTAAACACATCGCGAGTGTGTGCGAGTGCGCTCCAATAAGAGACACAAAGACAGAATAAAAAGAGAGAAAGAAAAGAAAGAAAGTGGGAAAACGAGGACTTCAACAGCGGCAGCAGTAGCAGCAGCGGCGGAAGAAAAAAGAAGAAGAAGAAGAAGCAGTTGTGGAGAGATAGTGTTTGGAGCTGGAACATGCACACTGCCTGCGCTCGGCTCTAAAGAAAGACAGAAACTGAAAGGACGCGAGAAGAGAGGAAGAGATCAAGGAGCATCGACAGCTTAAACCAGGCAAGAAAAAAAAAAAAGAAGAAGAAGAAGCGTCCAGGATCCCCCTTGCTAAATGCGCAAAGCGTCCCGACATCCCACATTGAGCTCCATGGCCAACTCCGGCTGCCTGCTCCTCTCCAGCGCTGGGATGCTTCCTCATTCTCTCCAGTGTCCTCCGGCGTTCCTATACCTTCCCGAGGTAAGGAGATTCCCAAATTTCACCCCTTCCTAAACCGCTTTGTGTTTCTCTATCCATACGCTTTCTTTTTTACTTCTCTCGCGTTCGATCGCTGACTCTCTACAATCGGCACGTGACAGCTCTTTTGGAAAACAACGTCAGTTGTGGTTTTAACCCTTGACCCTCTCGCTTTTGTTAAGTCGCTAAAAGATTTGGGAAGAAGGAGAAGGAAGAGGAGGAGGAGGGAATCCCATTCTTTTAATACCTCCGCGCGGCTTTCTCCATCTCTCCGCTTCCTCGCTTGCTTGCTCTCTCTCTTTCTCTCTCTCGCCGCAACTACTCCAAGTGAATTAAAACCATGAATTACTATGACGTTCCTGCGTAGCTTTCCGTAGCGTCTTTAGCTTGTTTCTTCTTCCAACTTCTTCTTTTTTTTCCCACGTGGGACTCTTGCCAACTTTTCCCCGTCCTACCTCACCTAACCCCCCGAGAGATCCAAGAGATTTTTTTCATTTAGACGGTCTCGGACGATGTTGTTAGCTGAAGAATTGATCAATCTTTCTTCTTCTTTTCTCATTCTGTGCTGTTTTGAAGGCGTCAGCAACACTGGAAGCACACATTTATATAGAATTCATTCAGCGCTGTACGCCAAAATCTCCCGGGCTTAGAGTGAGATCGGTGCGGTCGCCAAGCGTGCCCCATCTCGCTTCATCTTTTTAATGGCCATCACTGCGAGCTGACAACACTTTGAATAATTTTAAATGTCTCCAAATGAACATTGATTCTCTCCTTTTTTCCCTCTCCCTCCGTCTCTCTCTTTCCTCTTTTTGGAAATTGATTCTGTCACTGATATCCAGCCCCGTTTTCGATGGGCGATGCAATTTTTGAGCAAATTCTCACACAACAAGGTGACTTCTTCTTAACAAGGCTGTCAATCTGCGTCCAAACGTTTTGTAATTGTTTTAGTTTTGCAAAAGGTTCGGTTGTGAGATGAGGTGTGTTTTGGCTCGAGCTGCGTTCACACTTGAACTTACACCGCAAACAAAATATATTTCGAGATCAGCTAAAATGATAGAATTTGAATCTTATTTTCACTTGTTTTGATTATGAAGATGTGACTACTTAACAGACATATACTTTTCTTTATATGAATACGTTTCTGTTCAGGCTGGAGTGAGAATGTCTAACTTAGTTGTACATGAGGCACAAATATAAAGAAGAAGAAAGGCAAAGCAAGGCTCAGGCTGAGTTCACACTACTTGGTTTTACCCTGCTAACAAAATATATTTCTAAATACGTGACTTAATTTAGAATTTTAATCTTAAATTCAACAACTTTTATTTGTAAATGTGTAAGTAGTTAAAAACAGATAATTTGAAGATGTTTCTGGCCAAAATTCATGTTCTATATTACCTCATGGAGAACACTTTTCTTATTACTATAAAGAAAAAAATGAATCCATGAAACAAAGAAAGACAAGGCATCTGTAGTTGCCTTGCACAAATTCATTCAAAGAGCTTTAGTTAACAGGAAAAAGTGTGTTTGTAAAACGGGATTGTGACCTATTCTGTGATAGACTAATCGGACAAAGTCAAAACTACACTGCAAAAAGAACAGAACTAGCTTTGCTTAACATGACTTGGATGCAGAACCTTTTATCAGCATGAGATGTAAATGTTAACTTCATGTACGGTATTTTGTTTGATTCAAGACATTTGATTGTAGAAGTAAAGAGGTTTGTAAGAAGTAATGTCTTGAAAAGAGTTAGAAATATTGAGAGTGGAGGAGGGCTGCTGTGTGAAGCACTTTGGAAGACTTATGTCTGTGTGCTAAAGAAATAAACCATTCATTCATATTTTTGAAACAGGAAAAAAAAATCCAGGTCAGTCAAAAACAGAGCTTACAAAATCTAAAATCAAGACGTTCTAGTTGTTTTGAAAATAATATAATAAAGCTGTGCAATTTAGAAAAAAATATTGAGTGTGTGTTGTGATTGTGGTTTCATTTGTGATTTTAGTGTAGTTGTTGTAATCTGTTCTGAGTTGTAGGTGTGTCTGGAAGCAAATCAAATGTCAGTGAGCTGACAATGTCATAAAATAATAGTCACATGTAAGCTCTTTTAAGACAGATCCAAGACACACAATTTCAGGACATTGCAGCCCGGTCAAAGCTACCCGAATTTGGATTTTATGTTCCTCAATTTAAATCATTCTAAGCAAGGCCAGACTTGTGTTTTAAGCAGTGGATGTCTTACTGGTTTAGCCTTGACTTCAATTACTCATAATGTAGTCTCATTTTACATGGAAGTGTGATGTGGGGTTTGTTGTTTTGATGCAGAAAATCACAAGGTATTTAGTACTTTTGTAAAGACATTTTGATCCATCATGCAGCCAACTTAGATTACACAGTATGTTTATAATTGAAGTCATTTTGCACAAGGCCAGATCTCTGTTTCAAGACGTTAAATGTCTTCCTGGTTTAGCCTTGTCACAGACTAAGGTATGTCCCATTTTAGTTACGTTTTATGCTTTTAAAAATGACTTTCAACACCAGATAAAACTGCTTGATTTGAAGATTCTAACCCTAATGTCCGAGATATTGAGAAAGTTAAGAACTAGAATATTTTCAGACAAAGCCTTGAAACATTCTTTGCAAGCAGTGTAATAATATCTTGTAAAAAATTCTGAATCCAAGTCATTTTAAGCAGGTCTAAATAAATACATGTTTTGCTGTGTAGTTTTATTTTACATTTACATTCAACGTGGTGCAAGTGTCGCTTAAACCAACAGCTTAAGTTGCAGAAAAAAACGTTCTTACGTAACGTCAAAAGGCCCGGAAACATCCCATTTAACATTGCATCACGGTAACGACTCTACCCACCTCCCTCCCATCTGTCCCGGAGCACATTTTGAGCCTGGACAGGTGCAAAAACTCCCCCCCAAAAACAGAAAATGTACATCAAACACACCCCTTTTCTCTCTCCTCCTTTCTTCCCCTTTTTTCTTTCTTTGCTTTCCTCATTTTGCGCAGTTGAATTAGTCGATAAATATCTCACTTTTGGCTCTGGCGCTGCCTCAAATTAGTGCAATAAATCAGCCGGCGGCTCGGTGATCGCTAACAAATCATACTCCACATCATAAAGCATGTTTAGGCCTTGTTTTATTTAATTAGGAAACCATTTTTCTCTCTCAGAAATACCTTTAGTTTTTAAGCACAGCGCAGGCTCGGAGCAGAAGGTGTAATTTAACAGACGGATGTTGGAGGAAAGCGGAAAGGGGGATTTGAGTTTAGGGTTTAATAATGCTTTTTGTGGGATTTTTTTGGTGCTGGATGGAAATGTGTGAAAGGTGTTTTGTTAGAATTGTGGTGGAAGTGGAGAAATGGTTAATTCTGCTTTGAAAAGATGTTTGGGTTGTTGATTTTTGACAGTTTTGCATGACTTGTAATGTCGACTTTGAATGAAAATGTAACGTGAGAAAATAAAGAAGGACATTTTATTTAATGCCAAGTTTCTGCTTTAGCATCAAGTTAAAGTATCTACCAATGGAGCAAGATTCTTGATTCTGTTTTTAGTTGTTATATAATTGAAGCGACAGTATATGTTTTCTTACTGTCTTTTTTAAATAAAAAATTGTGCAAGATGTAATTTTTCTATTTTAAATGCATAACTTCTGGTCTTTTATCGTCATTATGTTCGACATAGTGCTGTTAGTGTTTCATAAGAAGGTCCTGGGATAGACTCTCGAGGAGCCTGCAGGGTCTTTCTATGTGGATTTGGATGTTCTGCATGTGTCTGTGTAGCTTTCCACTACCACTAAAAATATGTCCAGGATTACAGATGGAAATCAGAGTTGTCCAAACTTTTTTTACAGTGGGCCACATTTTGAAACTTTTATGAAGTGAAGGGCCTTACAATACACGGATGTGAAGTGAGTCATTAAAAATGTTGCATTGTACCAATTTATTTAAGAACCATAAGTACTGTTAAAGGTAAGGTAGCTGCTTTTCAAACTGCAAACACAATTTAGGTTTTAAATCTGACAACTTCTTCTCATAAAGCCTTTGACAATTGTGGCTTAAATACCACTTTTTACAAACAGAAAACTGAAACTGGAGAGGACCACTCAAGCACAACCAATCAGAGAGCTGCGTTCAGGTCCTGAGAACTAAAATTATTTATTACTTGTTCTATCCCAAACGGACATTGGATACACCATTACGATTTGTTGCTGTGATTGGTTAAGCACAAATAAGGTCGGCCGATCACCCAATCAGCTCGACGTATTTCACTGAACGTTCCCGCCTTTTCCCAAACGCTTTCAGCGAGCCAAGTTCCAGATGAAAACTGCAGAAGAAGTTTGGTGTATGTCACCACTTTTAGTACAATTTGGATTTACACAATATATTCCCCTCATTAAATTAGTTTGAACATTGAAACAAAACTAATGCTTCATTAGGTTTATGTGGAAAATCAAAATACAAACGACTACAAACATTTAAGGCTGGGTGATCTTGGAAAAATATAATCACATTTTTTTTCCTCTCTTTAATTGATTGATCTTCGATTTTACTTAACTTTTTTCAAAACCAAATGAAAAATGCCATTAATAAATATAAACTAAACTAAAACTTTTAGTTTGTCCCATTTTTTAGATGTTTTTTGAAATTTTAAATACATGTTTTGCCTACAAATGTGTAGCTTGACATTTGCTTCAAGCTACACATTTGTATTGACAAAATATTGGTTTTCGATCTTTTGGTTCAAAACCCACCACCAAATAATTGACAATTCTGTTTGATTCAATCTCTTGATTTTTCAATTAATGGCCCAGCCCTACCAACATATGGATGCAGAACAGGATCTAAATGAGAGATTAAGACTAGACTAGACAAAATCAAGCCAGGTCTAAGCAAGTACAAACCTCAAATTATATAAAACAAATATATTCTCTGATATTTGGATGATGGTTCAAGGGCCGGATTTATTTGGTCATATTGAAAAGCCCTGGTTTATTTGTACCTATGCTTAAAATTGAAATAGGAGAGAAGTGTAATTTACAAAAACAAAATTACAAGTATTTTGTTGAACCATGGACTCTTTAAAGGCCAGTTCATTAGATAGTTTGTTTGCGATTCGACTGCACTTTCATTAGACTCTAGAAGACCTTTTTATAGGAATAAATCTGTATCCACATTTTAGGAAATACACTACAAACCCACTATTTTGCAGTAATAAAGTCTCCTTTTCCACATCTCTATCCACAAACCCAGGCCTGTTCAGCGTCGTGAAGTCATCTGAAGCCAAGTCTCAGTCGCGGCGTTTAGCTTAGCGCCGCTTTTTCTTGGATAGACAAATCATCGTGTGTTTTGAGAGCAGCGGAAAGAAAAAGTGTAGAAAACTCAACGACAAAGGCCTTGGATTCCTGCTGACAACACTTCCACACGACCTGCAGCGAAGTTTAGGAGAGAAAAGGAAAGAGAAAGAGAGGAAATGGAGTAAAAGGATGAGGTGAATCTGTGGTGTCGTCAGAAACAGTTAAACGATGACGTAAATCTCTGCAACGTTAGCTCGTGTTTCCGGTTACAGTTTTCTGAAATGACTAAACAATTCTAACAAATCTCACATTATAAATAATCTTTTTTTTTTTTTTTTTCTGATAAGTGAAAAAAGAGACACAGATTTGGTCAAACATAAGGTTGAAAATGTTTGGCTGCAACTAAAAATGTATGATTCTTTCTTCGATTCGTTGGATATGGCCTATTTTATCTTGGTTTGAGCAGAAACTGTTCTGCCGTAGCATCATGTAGGCTTTTTGATTTTACAAAAATACAATCATTTTAGTTAAAATAGTTGACTTTTTTTTTTTTTTTTGGAGAACAAGATGTGTATGACCACAATAAGTTGCTTCACATTCCAAAGTTTGACAATGTCATGAGACTCGACACAGCAGGAAGGAGTTTTCCTATTAATTACATTGTACTTTGCAACACTAAATCATAATTTATAAATGTATTTTCATAATTATGATACATCCTTGTGGTAATTATATGTACATCAGTAAGAAATTGACAATAACTTTGAAAATGACTGGAGTAATTTGATCTCCATACCTGCTTATCAAAGCCTGATTTCAGAAGCTAAGCAAGTTAGGGTCTGGTGAGTACTTGGATGGACTGTTATTGTGTCCTTGGGCAGAACACTTAACCCACATTGTCTCAGTGTACACTGCATGAGTGGATTCTTGTTTGTAAAGCACTTGGAGTGTCTTGTAAGTGTGCTATATAAATACAGATCTGTCCACATGTGTCTTCAACAAACTCCAAAGTGCAAAGACACAGTAGTGGCCTCTTTATCAAGCCAGGTACAAATTGTATTGCAAACTGTTAAAAAAAAATAAATAAAAAATAATGTTATGCATACTTAAGTATTGGAAGATGTACATTAAACATATTACACAAAACAGATATGCACCACCTCAAACTCTGCATTTTAGGTGGTGTAAAGAAAAAGTCTGTCACGCCAAGTTTTTGCTCCTCCTAACTTGTTTGCACATGAGCAAATGCTTGATGAATCGGGCCCTAGGAGTTTAAACAATCATTTAACAAAATGAACATGTTGCAAGATGTTATTTTTGTCAAATCATAACGTCTTTGTCATTCATGTGGATTTTGACCCATTTCCAATGGTCGCTAGGTAACAGTTGTGGATTCCTCTACTATGTACCCTGTGACATAGAGTGGATGGACAAAATGCAAGTATAAACCTCCTCAAAACAGACAAATTGACAGAAAACAAGCTCAATGTTCCATGGAATCTTAAATATAATCATTTACTGAAACATTTTGTCTAACCTGTCACACTCCCTTAAAAACAATATTTTTAGCTTTATTTATGTAGAAAATTTCAATCAACTGTGCACCTTTACTTTATAATGCTCAAATATTCTGCTGCTTGGTTCTTCATCCAAACACTTGACGTTAGTTTATGTCGAGATATTTCCACAGTTCAAACTTCTCTCCCTGATCTCTCTGAAGACATGTTTACCTTGTTGTAGATCCGTCTAAATCCTGCCCATCGCCCATAAGCCCTCTCTTTCTTTCTCTCTGCTGTATTGTTTCTATACGTTTGTGTGTGTGTGTAAATGTGTGTGTGTGTTTCCCTTTGCACTCGTCCGCTCGCTCATCTCGCGTTTCTTCAAAGCGCAGGGGCAGCTTTTGTTTTGCATCCATCCTCCTTCTTTATGCCTTTTTTCCTTTTTCTTTCCTTCGTGGTAATTCCTATTTGCCCGGAGCAAGAGAAGCAGTAGAAAGAGAAGGAGAAAAGAGAGAAAAAGTCAGACGCAATTTGCTCTAGTTGGCTCACACCCATTTGTATTTTATTTGGCAAATTCATAGTTTGAACTTATCAAAAAGCTAATCAACAAATCAGGCTCTCCAACCTATTAAATCCAGCCTAAATGCATAAAAATAGACAGTATTTGTTTTGTTCTGTTTAAACCTGGGTCACTATAAGTCTCGCAGTTCTAGCCAGATGTCTTTTGTATTTTATTTTTTCACAAACATCTAAAGAAAAAGTAGTTGTTTTACAATGTGGAAGCAGATCTAATGGTGAACATTGAATACAAATTATAATTTCTTACTAAGACTTTTAAAATGTTTTTTTAGACAAATGAAAGTTGAAATATGGTGACACAAAGCTTATAGTTGAAGATTTTTTTGTTTTACAAATAATGTTTTACTGCTGAAAATTGCTGACTTTTTATCTTTGGTTTTTGTATATCAGTGATCATTGCTATTAAAAAAAGTGTTTTGACATGAACTTTAAAGCCTGTTAAGCAGTCCTGTTGTTGATTACAATGATCAAAGTTAGTCGATTAATTGTTGCAGCCCTGGCTTGTTGTGTATATTTGATGCAGAAGTCACTACTACTTTCCAAAAAATCTGGCCTTCGGGAGAAAAAATAAACTGGATTATAAAGAAAGAGGGTGTGTCAGTGTTCACAATTTGAAAATATAAAATATAGACTTAAGTTAACTTACAGCAAAACAAGGAACTGAGGCACCCAGGGATTTTTCCAAAATGTAAAAGCCTTTACTACACATGGCAAAGAGTTAAAAACGCCAACGCGTTTCAGCCTGCTCGGCCTTCATCAGGGCAAGTTAGACTTAAGTTAATTTTACTGTTGGGACAGCTTGATACATCAGCAAGAACCACGAGAGTGGAGAGTCATTTTTACAGACAAGTAAATCACTAAAACCATGCCTAAATATGGTTGGTAGGCCTGCGAAATAAATACAAATGTTGACAATAATACAGTGAACAAAGACCTGTGTGGGAGAATTCGGCCCGAGTCACTCGCATACAACAGGCTGCCTGCGTTTATGGAGGCAATCTCAGAGAATTTACTAAACATCATGTCACAAATCCAAGCAAGTGTGGACTGTATTTTTGATATATCTCAACTTTCAACGTGTTCTCATGGATTGCGTAAAATAGCACGCCATGACAAATTGCATGTCACGACGATGCCCTCTGCCTGTTTTGGCGTGCAATTACATGCTCGATTTTTCTGGCGTGGTCTGGACACGCCTAGTGGTTGACGACAAACACGAGGTTTTTCAAGGGATTAAAGGCTAAATTTAAGTCTGAAATTACAAAAACGGGTAAGTTTAGCTCTTTCGCTTGGAGTTGGTTAAGTTTAAGATTAGGATTGTGTTATTCTTCATGAATAATAACACGTCTTAACATTCACCATTGAAATGAACTGGGACAGAAACACGTCAAATACACACGCACAAAATAGAAGTAGCGTTCATATGACACGCTGTTTACAATAGCGTGGTATTGGACACGTTTATCCATGAGAACAGGCTGCAACTTTGAGCATTTTAACTTGCACAATGCACCTTTAAAATACAGTTAAGTTTCAAAGCTTGAATCAGTCTTAACCATCTCCTCATTGTTCTTGATTAAGTCACATGTTTTACTTTTCTTGACTATTGTTCTCTCTCTCCCTCTCTCTCTTTCTCTCTACTCTCTCCTTCTCCCTCCCTCTCTTTCTCTCTGCGGTGGTAAAAACAACAGCCAGCCGAACAGAAGGGGCGGTAGATTGAGGTGATAGCCCCCCTTTTGCGTGGCACTTTGTTTGCATTTCAAATAAGACAGTGGATTAAATTGGGTCCCGGGAACAGCTTTGCTTATTATGTGTGTGCTTGTCGCGGCGCGCTACGCTACGCTATCGCAGGAAGTCAGCACTTTGTTACACAGCAGCATGTTAGCCTGGCGTACCTTAGCCACGTTAACCAAGAGAGAGAGAGAGAGAGAGAAAGAGAGAGAGAGAGAGAGAGAGAGACAAACTAAAGAAAGAGAGACAAAGACCAAAGTGAGAGTGGGGCAGAAAGAGGGAGAAAGTGACCTAAGAGAGAGAAAAAGGCAGAGAAGGAGGGACGGAGGAGAGAGACCGAGAGAGAGAGAAGAAAGAGAAACAGAGAGGCAGAGAGAGAGACAAACACAGAGGAGAGAATGAGAGAGAGACCAAAGAGAGAGAGACAGAGACTAAAGGCCAAAGAGAGAGAGGCTGAGAGAGAGAGATGTAGATAGAAGAAAGAGAGAGAGAGAGAGAGAGAGAGAGAGAGAGATAGAGACCAATTAAAGAGAAAGGCAGAGAGAGAGGGACAGAGGAGAGAGACAGAGAGAAGAAAGAGAGGCAGAGAGAGAGAGATAAACAGAGGAGCGAAAGAGAGAGAGAGAGAGAGGACCAGAGAAGAGAGAGAGAGAGAGCGACTAAAGGCCAATAAGAGAGAGAGGCAGAGAGAGAAGGAAGATAGACAGATAGATAGAGAGAGCCCAAGATAGAGAGAGTGGGAAAGAGAGAAGAGAGAGCGAGACAGACAGAGAAAAAGGCAAAGAGAAAGAGAGAGACACAGGGAGACAGAGGAGAGAGATAGAGAGACAAGAAAGAGAAAGAGGAAAGACCAAAGAAAGAGAAAGGCAGAGAGAGAGAAGAAAGACACAGAGAGAGACACAGAAAAAAAGAGATACAGAGAGAGAGAGAGAGAGGAGAGATGTTTCAATAGGTTCAAATAAAGTTGGTTCATTAAAGACTTCTCTGAACTCATGTGGGGAGGTTTGTAAATGGATTGAATTATTCATGATGTTTTATTACCATTAGTTTCATCAATAATTCCCTGCAAGATATTTATGGTTCTCTGAGTTCAACTTTACATTAAGACTATAGTATTATAGTTTTAATGTTCCCATGGCTCATTTACTTACCTCTGCAAAGTAGATTTTAAAAATATCATAGAACATTCATAAAAAAGCTGACTTACTTTAATAAAGGTCAATAAATTAAATTATCCTGTTATACAATAGATATTTTGCAGGCTGATTTTGCTTGGTAAAAGTCTGTCATCGTTTATAATCAGGAAGTCAACATTTCTAAAACAGACCTATGTGTATGTATATGAGGTCCAATGTAATAAACTAAATTTATATAAATGGTTTAGAATAAGTTTAAATAGAAGCAAGTATCTCAGAAATCAGCAGTTTATTACGAGCAGATTAGCGTAGCGTACCTTAGCGACGTTAGCGGTGTGTTGTTGTGTCTCCGGCCTCTGTGCCTTTGATGCTCTTTGTAGCGGCGACAGCGTGGGTAAATCCGGGCTAAATGTTTGTTTTGGTTAAGGCGTCGAGGCCCCCTGTGGAGCGCCGGGACACTGGGAGCGTGTGATTACGTAAAGAGGGAAAAAAGAGAGAGAGGGAGCGCTGAGGGCCGAGTCGAAGGAAGGGAAAAAGAAGACTGATGCAAGATAGGGCGCTGTCCAAACTTTTGAGATTCTGGAGGCAGTGATGATTCCATTCAGCAAATAAACTAAAAGCCCAAGACATTGATTTTAAACAAAGAGGAACTATGTGTTAAACAACATGAGATTCAAACTCAACCTGTGAGTCGAAAGAGCTGCAGCTGTCTGTACCAGGAATATATATTATACCAGTGTCAATGTGTTAATGTTTACCATCAGTACGAAGCCTCTTTGCAAGCACATAAACCAGGCCTATTTAACTTAAGGCCTGGGGGCAAAATTGACCCTCCAAAGATCTGATTCGGCCCTCAGTTGGTCAACTATTCATTATTTCCTGTTTGCAGAGTTGATTCTAGTTGTTTTTTAGACCTGAGTTGGTAAGTGTAATGCTGCTTTAAACTAGACCTGGTTTTGGCTTAATGATGGTTACTTTTGATTCAGATTTGGTTAGTACTGGTCTAGTCCTTGTTTAATTCTGGTTCAGTGCTGGTTTAGACATTTTGTAGAGCAATTCAAACCAGAGGCCTAGCACCAATGGCGAACATTATTGAAATAGATGAATATTTTGTACAACAAACCTAACTTTTGGCAACAAGTTCAAGTGCTGTAAACTAGCCAGCCGGAAAAATCTGGCCCTTAGGAAAAATGTGTTGAATAGCCTTGACATGAACGTGGTCTGACTACGGCAACACCTACGACAGCGAATATACTGTAAAATGTACTTTTTGAAGATATTTATTGTAGGTGACATGGGCTCAACATCCAACTTCAAGGTCACGAACATTAGAGTTAAATAGTTTTTCTGTAAAACTAAATCCTTCTGCATACTCACTGAGTTTTGGGCCCTCTAAGAGTTTGAGGAAGCAAGAGTAAGGATTTTTGCAACAGATTTTTTGTCATTTCTCTCCCTATCTCTGTGACTCTGTTACGACTGCTTGTCCAGAGCATCATCGTGAGGTTCAAAGTGCTGCACAAGCGTGAGGACCTTTACAACAGAAGCATCTGGTGCATCTGCCTTGTGATGTTGCGTCATCATCTGTAAATAAATGTAAAGTTTTGTGCACCTAGTCGAAGTGCGAGATTCTTTTTTTTTATACACGTCATCTCCAACACACCTGCTCCTTGAAAAAATGTGCGAAGCAACTTTTCTAGACAATAGAGCATGGCCAATATGGAGTTTGTTGGAACTTTTTCATTTAGGCCCACAATGCATCAGTGTAACTGCTTTAATCCACTCATGTTTCACTTTTATAACGCGCACATGAAAGAAACACTGCACTCGATCACGTGACGTTCACTGTTCTCTGTTCACTGCTGCGCTCAAGTCTGTGTCGTCTCTGTTCTTCTGCCACATGATACAACTTTGAGACTAATAATGGAAATATCCTTATGTCTGTGATCTCAAACTCTCTAATGGCAGTCGACTTAACTCAAGTAACTGAACTCCAAACTAAACCTTCCATTAGCTTTGCTTCTTTCCACTTTCCAATGAACGCTGACGATTTCTTTGAAGGCTATCAATCCATCAACATTTTTACAACAAATACAACATCCTCACGTAATCACACATCCTTCAAATCAAATCAAATCAAATCAAACTTTATTTATAAAGCGCTTTTCATACATGCATGTAACACAAAGTGCTTTACATTAATTAAAAACAATCCACATGCCTCCACCCTCCACCCGTCCCCGCCAGACAACCCCCATATTACAAGCACCCCCCACCCCCACCCCCAACACACACACACACACACCCTTCCACAGACATTAAACACATTTTGCTCCTTTCATATACATACGTTGGCTGGGTACAGATGAACCAAAGGCAGCATCATCAGAGGAGCTGTCTGCACCAGGAGCAAAGTCGCCTGCAGCCACAGGACACCAGCCCAGGGCCCAAAGAAGAGATGAGGTCAAGACCAAACCTCCAGGGCCCATGAGCCAGAACCCAGCAACCACAGCCGACCACAGCTCCTGGTGCAGAGGCTCCTCAGAGGAAACACTGGAGAAGCTAAAAGTGATAAGAAAATTAAGATAAGTATAAAAAGATAAATACAAGCAAACTAAGAACTAAAAATAATATTATCAAAAACTTAAGAACAAAAGTCAGATAAAACTAATTATAAATAAATATAATAAGTAAATAATAGCATGTAAGATGAAAAGCTAAGCTAAAAAGATGGGTCTTGAGCCTGCTCTTAAAAACCTGAATGTTCTCTGCGGCCCTGAGGTCCTCCGCAGACTGTTCCATAGACGGGGGCCGTAAAACTGGAAAGACGCCTCGCCGTGAGTGTGTGTCCTGACTTTGGGAATGACTAGGAGCCTGCTGCCGGAGAGCGCAGGTCCGCGAGGGTTCATAAGGTACAAGCAGTTCTGAAAGATAAGAAGGCCCAAGACCATTAAGACACTTAAAAACCAGTAAAAGAACTTTAAAATCGATCCTAAAACACACAGGGAGCCAATGCAGCGATTTTAAAACCGGTGTAATGTGGTCCGCCCCCTGGTCTTAGTCAGGACACGTGCTGCTGAATTTTGTAATAATTGTAAACCTGAAATGGTCTTTTTGGGAGACCAGAGAGCAGGGCATTACAGTAGTCTATTCGACTGGTGATAAAAGCATGCATCAGCGTCTCTGTGTTGGCCCGAGAGAGAATGGAACGGACTCTGGCGATGTTTTTGAGATGGTAAAAACCTATTTTGTAATATTTTAATGTGAGGAATAAAAGTCAGCTCAGAGTCAAAAATAACGCCCAAGTTTCTAACTTGTGAAGATGGATAAAAAGATTGTGTTTGTAATTTGGATAAAAGTTTCTCTCTCTGGGCCTCAGGACCGATGACTAAAACCTCAGTTTTGTCTGGTTAAGCTGGAGAAATTTTCTGCCATCCAGATTTGATGTCTAAAATGCAGTTAAAAAGACGTCCATGGCCTGGTTCATCAGAACATGGAGATTAAAGCTGTGATCGTTGCATAACTGTGGAAGTTGATTCCATGTTCCCGATGACACACAAGAGGAGATGTACAGGTTAAAAAGTACAGGACCTAAATGAACCCTGGGGCACACCACATGTGATTTCATGAACCAGAGAGGACAGTATCTAAACTTACATAAAATTCTGTCTGTGAGATAGGACTAAACCATTTGTCACAGTACCAGAGACAACCAGGTGTTTGAGTCTGTGTAAAAGAATATTGGTTACTGTATCAAGCACGCTTAGATCCAGTAAACCAACACCGTCACTGTTTAGAATCATAATTTAGTCTAAAATCATTTAAATCTTTGTCAAGGCTGTCTCGTACTGTGGTTTACCCTAAACAGACTGACATTTCAAGGTTTGGAGTTAAAAAATAATTTAGTGTTAAAACAGTTTCCTCCCTCTCCTCTCTCTCTCTCTCTCTCTCTCTTTCTCTCTCCTGCGCAGTGATCTCACCCTCCTTCCCTCTCGTCTTGTCAATCCAAAGGTGAATTATGGCTCTGGATATTGGAGAGCGATAAATTTCAGCACCAGGCCAGTTGCAGTGATGGACCACTCACTGCTGGAGGCCTGTAATAAAGTAAAAGTATATTTATTTGCACTCCGGCGGGGGGCATTACAGTTTGCTGTCTGTCAAAAGAAGCATGTCTCTTTTTTATGATACAAGCCTCGTAAATGTCAAAAAAATTGTAAAAAGTTTAGCCAAAAGTGCCACATATCTTCGCTCGACTCGGGGAAGTGGATTTATTTTGGTTTTGTCTTGCTGTTTAGCAAAATACAACAAATATGCACAAAGATAATGAAGCCACACCTTAAACAAAATATAATGTCTTGTTTGAAGACATTTCTTTTTACTTTGAGTCATAATTCCTAGTTTAATCCAATTTCTTTTAGAACATGTCAGAAATGTCTTGAAACCAGTGCAATATCAGCCTGATGTATCAGCGGTTTAATTTCATTTGAAACCGTCTGCATCTCAGCATTGGAGCTTGTTCTGTAGTGATTGGTTATTGCATTAACCAATCACTTGCGTTTGTTCGTTACTAGAGATTACTGCGATCAACACATACGTTGTAGTTAGGGAGTAAAGCGTAAACATGGACGTTAGTGATTGTTGCCGTTTCTGTGATGCAAACTTATATACGGTAGTATCAAATTGTGTAATTATTAATATTTGACACGAGGTCAGAGGAGAACACATTCAGTCTGCTATCGCTACTTTAACAATTTTAATTTAATTGACCTTTATTTAACCAGGGAAGTCCCACTGAGATTCAGAATCTCTTTTGCAGGGGAGCCCTGGGGAAGGGTCAGGGGAGGCATTAATGGACATGTTTTAGCTGTAGGATAAACATGCAAAACTACAAACAGACGCTTGAATCATTTTCAAGCAGCAACTAAGTGAAATAAAATGGAGTTGAGGCTAGCCTGGCTAACAAAATTCTACATTATGTGAACTCACAAAATTCTACATTATGTGAGCTAAAATGCCTCAACTCCAAATTAAAAGCTTAATATTATACATTAAACAATTCCACAACTGTTACCTAGCAACCCTATTTTAGTCAAAGTAAAATACAGTCAAGATCATTATATATTTAAATTGTATAGGCAAACTTAGACAAAAACGAACTGTTTTTTTTTTTTTTTTAAGGATTCATGTTTTGCCTCCTAATAATAAATGATGACATAATTGGAAAGTTGCCCAGAACAGACTCAAAATTGTTCAGACCACGAACCCTTTGGTGATTTAAACATTTCCCTTGAACCTTCCTCAATAACATCACAATTAAATTAGGAAAATCACACCACATTTTTACAATTTATTTTTTTTTTTCCTTTCTTTCTTTGTTTTGTGTTGGTTAAATTATTTTAATTCATATCAGGATAACAGACTATAAACACAAAGTTGTATTATTATAAACCCATTTTCCTGACTGACAGGAAAATGGGTTTGACTCGCTTAGAGAAAGTGGTAAATGAACAACGTTAATGTTTAGACACAGACACATTTTGGTCTTTTGGTTCAAGTTGTGTGAGAAAACAAATCACAACTCACTGTTCACTGCCATATCTTATAGTATTAAACCTCATAGAAATGAACTAAACAGGAAATGAACATGCCTGCATTCTGTGCTCGGAGTCAATTTGAGATAACAGCTTTACAACTTTGAGTAACCTAATGACAAGAGAATGTTTAAAAACATAAAAGTGGGTTTTTACATCACACTTCCTGGTCTGCTCATACTGTATAAATCCACGTACATCTGGTTGTGTAGTGAAAGTTTCCCGTGCAGCCGTATAGACGCTCCAGGTTCGGCTTCCTTCTCATCGCTCTTATTGTTTGCTTCCATCGATTTGGTTTTTGTGGCTTTGGTCCTGGTCTGTCCCGCCTCCTCGCCTTTCACCGGAGCGGGAGGAAGAGTGATGGTGCTGCGGAGGTTGAACCAAAGAGAGAGAGAGAGAGAGAGAGAGAGAAGAAAGGAGGTGGATATATGGGTGGAAGGGAGCAGAGAGAGAAACAGAGAAAGGAAAAAAAGAGAGAGAGAGAAGAGAGAGACAGGAGGAGAGAGACAAACAGATGGGGAGAAAGAAAAAGAGAGAGGTGAAAGAGTGAAAAAGAGACAAACTAACAGAATGGGGAAAGACAAAGAGAGAGCTACAAAGAGAGGAAAGAGAGGGGGTGAAGAGAGAGACAGGAAGCAAGAGACAACAGAGTGAAAGAGTAAGAAGAAAGAAAAAAGAATGAAAGAAAGACAAACAGAGGTAAAAAGGAAAAGGAGAAAAAGATGCAGAAAAAGAGTGAGGGAAACATTGAAAACGACAGAAAGAGGGGAAGGGAAATAGAAGAAGAGACAGGAAGAAAGAGGGAAAGAGAGAGAGGCAAAGGAAGAGAAAGCAAGAGAAAGAGAGATACAGAGAGAAAGAGGGACACAGAGAGAAAGAGAGATAAGAGAGAGAAAGAGTGAGAGGGGAGACAAACAGAAAGTGATGAGGAGAGCGAAAAAGAGACACATATAGAAAGAGAGATAGAGAGAGAAATAGAAGAGAGAAAGAGCGAGGGAGAGAGTAACAAATAGAAAAAAAGATTAGAAAGAAAGCGACACTACAGAGCGAAACAGAGAGGAAGAGAGACACAGAGAGGGAGAGAGAAAGAAAAAGAGAGCTTGAAAGAGTGAACAAGAGAGAGAAAGAGAGAGAGGGAAAGGGAAATGTAGAGTAAGAGAAAGACAGAGAGAGAGAGGGGTAAAGAGAAAGAGACAAGAAGAAAAGAGAGAGAGGCAAAGGGAGGAGGAGAGAAAGACAACCACAGGAGAGAAAAATGCACAGATAGAGGGTACAGCTTATTGAGGGAGAGAGAGGGGGGGGTAGGAAATAGAGAAAGAAAGAGATGAGGAGAGAGACAGAGAGAGAGAAAGAGAGAGAGAGAGAGAGAGGAGGAATCACCCTGGATCCACGTCGGCCTGCTCCTGTGTCTTCAGTACAATCCCAGTCTCCAGAAATAAGACTCTTATGTAACGGAAGAAAGACTTTACCCAGGACTGAGCAGGGCTTCCGGCAACGCAACAACAACAACACGGATCATATCTTCATCTGACGAAACACACACACAACACCACACGCAACACACACACGCTACAACACACACACGATAATCAATACGTCTATGTTAACCACTGCCATATTGTGTTAGGGTTAAAGTAGAGAGAGAGACGAGAGAGAGAGACTAGAAATGTTATGTCATTGTTTAATGCAAATCACAACGGAAAGCTGAATTTTTGGAAATATCACATTAATAGCTTGTGATTTGTGTATTGTTTTCTTTTAAAATTATGTATAGATATAAAGATATGTATTTGAAAATCTAATAGCAATACAAACAAATCAGAGCAGCTATTCAATGAAAGTGCTACAAAAGTAAAATTAAATTTAATTTGCAAAGTCAGCTCTAATTTAACTAATGCTGAAAAAATATTAACACATTTTGCAACAAAGAGGAAAAAAAAAGTCTTAAGTTAGGCACAGAAACTCAGCTTGATATCAACAAATTCAAGTTGTTTCAATTGTTATACAGTAGTTGACACATTTCTCAATTTGCATTTCAATTAAATTTTCGTGTGCATTTTAAGATGACCTTTTTCTTATTTTAAAAACACTGCAAAATCTACAAATTCCTTCAAGGTTCCAACAACATTGCAAACTTTATTTATAGTCTCTTAAATGTGCACTAGGTAATAAATAAATTACAAACACATGCATCAAATACACCACATCATACTTACCTATTAAACAATGTCCTATTTTAAAGGAGGGGCCCATTGTGATTTTTCCATATATTTAGAAGGAAACTATGGCATATGCAGATCAATAATTCACAAAACCTCTTCATTATAAAATTTGAATATAAAAAGACAAAGATAAGATTTTAAATGACTTTTTGTTGTGGTTGGAAAATGAATGGCCACATGATTGATGAACCTTGGAATCTGAAGTTTTGAGTAATTGCAATAATTACACACAATTGGGCGGAGATAGGTGGTAGGTGAGAACAGTTTTTTTCTAAACACAGGACATCTGCTCTAATACAACTTTAGGTAAACTAATGATGAAACACACTGCTGTAAAGGGTTAAATAGGTTTATTATAGTTATAGCTATTGTATCTCTCGCGTACCATTGCCAATTGTTCTGTATTCATTTGTCTAAACCAGCATGTCAAACTGGCCCGGGGCAATGCAGCCCTTGGATCATTTTTTTGCCCTCAGACTTCATACTTGATAGGCCAAATTAAAAAGTGTAGTTTTTACTGTCAAATTTGAGCAATTCCTCTATCATAGTTGAAATGACAATCATTTGATGTTTACAGCCTAAATATTTTTATGTCTTCTAAAACGTTTGGTTCATTAAAATTAGGTCAAATGCAAAATTTTTAATGATTCACTTCACTAGACTAGATGTACTGTACATTTATGGCCCGCCGCTCCATATATGTTTGAAAATGCGCCACTGTGAAAATTTGGACACCCTGGTCTAAACGATACACTGTAATCAGAAACCTTCATCACTGTTGCTTGTGTATTGAAGACAAAATTTGATTGTACACAGAAACAAAACATGTTTGAAACATAAACGATTCAAAACCAGTACAGCCTATTCTTCATAAAATCATAAATTACCATTCATTTTATGTCTTTAGTTTGAAATAAAATACTATTGGTGTTATTAAAAGTGCTTAATTAATGAGTATAACCCTGTTTCATAAAGAATCTTCTAAAACCAGTCACAGTCATTTAAATGCTGTAATGACACATTTTCTTATTTTCACACTGTGAATCCAACATCTCTCTCTACACTGCTCTCTAAACGCTTTACATGAACATCTCCATTTTCTCTCTCCCTGTCCCCTCCTCCCCTCCCTCCTGCCCCGCTCCAAACGCCTGGGACCGGGACTGGGAGGTGACACACTCCCCTCAGCTGTGAGCTTTGATCCCGGCGCTCCTCCTCTCTGGTCTGGGATGCTGCGGTGGCGTGTGTCTCTCCCGGGATGAGGCTGGGGGACGGGGAGGAGGGCCTCAGGGATCATTATTGTGGGCCAAGCTGTACTATTGACAGCTGTAAGCGGAGAAGGGGAGGCCTAATAGGTCTGTGTCCCTACATGGGCCCTCGTTAGGCCGACCGAGGGGGGAGGAGAGTGAGGAATGAGCAGTCCCAGCGCCCCTCACCTCCCGGGACAGGCACACGTTCACTTTTGTACATGCAGTGAATGAGTGTAGAAGCAGATGTGTTACTCTAATGGTATTTATATTACTGCAGACTTTAGTTTAAATTTTTGTTATTGTGGAATGGTAAAAAATTAATGACTTGACTTCACACTGTTGAATCTGTATTTTATCCAGTTTGATCTTATTAAAGCAGACTTTAGTTTATATTTTATTTGATTAATTTTGGAGTGTCAAAGAAAAAGGCTTGTAAATATTTTAATCATTTCAATTGATGATATCATAATTGAATCCACATTTTGTAACTGTTTTGTCTTATTTATATTGTTTATTACATTAATTAATTAATGTGACAATTGAATATAAGGCCTTTTTTTACATATTGTACAGCAGACTTTTGTTTTGTATTCAATTTTATTTTTGAATGCCAAGAGAGAACACATAGGCCTAAATGAATACATACATAAATAAATGAATACAAAATATATAAAGAAAATAATTAAAAATACATAAATGAATGAATATCCAAATAAATAAATAACAATAAGTGTGTTTAAATTGATGACATCATACTGTCGAGATGGCATTTGATTTTTCTCAAGAAATACATTTTGTAAACTTAAAAAAATATTGTATTTAGTGTATTTTATTTTTTATTTTCTCGAGCTAAACAATTATTTAACATTTTGGCCTGTTTTAGTACATGATCGCTAGCAACTTCCCAATAAGATGTCATCATTTATAAAGAAGAAGTCAATTTTAATCATTAAAAAATGGCTAAACTGGG
The DNA here is from genome assembly GCA_038363315.1 of Mugilogobius chulae. Lineage (NCBI taxonomy): Eukaryota > Metazoa > Chordata > Actinopteri > Gobiiformes > Gobiidae > Mugilogobius > Mugilogobius chulae. The sequence goes on along the minus strand of CM076396.1, from coordinate 41,066,930 downwards.
AAGAAATTTGCTAAAGTTTTGCTACAATTTAAATTTGCTTAACTTAACTTTTGTTAAATAGAAATAACTAGTTAATCTTCTAAGCATTTTAAATACCAATTGCAAACAAAGTGATATTTTGTACATTTGTTTGTGTCTACAGTGCACTTACTCAAAACAAACAAAACATCAGATTCCATGTAGGACTCAAAATGGTCTTTCTAACAATAAAAACCAAACAACTATCAAAATCTGTGCTACAATATAGCAGAGCATTAAAAAAACATTGTTGATTTGGGCTGCTGATGCTAGCTTACTAAAAGTATGCTAACGCTAACTATCTTCAGCACATTGTCCAGTACGGCAGCAGCAGCAGGGCTTTGTCTTATCTTCCTCCCGGTGCAGAGAGCAAATATTTAAGTGGAGATTGCCATGTTTTGTGGCTGTTGACTTTAGCTTTCCCATTCTTTGCTGATCCCTGCTGCGCTCTGCTAAATCGAGTGGATCCAGATAATTTTGACAAATGTCTGAAAACATTGGGACTCGATGGTGGAAGACCTCGGCGGTCCCAGTTCACCACAGCGACATGAACGCTACTGTCTCCACTGCTTTTGGCTGGGTTCATGTTGTGTCAGTTTATCTGCGTAGATTACAGTGGAGACACAAAAACATGAAAGTCTAAACACAGCTGTTTTGATTTGATTTATGGTTCATATCTTATATTTCAAATCTAATACTGCAACATAGTGATTTCTTTCACAAAAATAGGCTGTGTTACATGTGTTAGTGGTGATAGTGTGGTCTTGTACAGACTTAATATTTGTTTAAATAAATGTGTTATAGATACTGATATAACATGTCATACTTAAGGTGGAGAAATTAATAGAGATGGTCTAATTAATCGTTCTTTTAAGACATTTCCTGGTGATTTATGTGTATTTTGAGCACAGCTAAACCGATCACACTGAAACACCTCATGTAGAGCAGTACTTACAATGTTAGCATAGCATGCAGCTGCTTTAGCATTGTTGTACAGTATTTACACATTTGGAACGTTGGATCATTTTATTTGATGAGTTTCCTTCGCAAAGGATGGGGACTTCTTAGAGAAGGCTGACTCCAGGTGAATCAGAGTCTATCTCTTGGACAAAGCCTCTTGGTGAGGTGTTCATGTCTTACTGGAAGAAGACCTCAAGGATGACCCAGGACACACTGGAGGGACTGTGTCTCTCTACTGGCGTGTTAACACTTTAGAATTCCTCCTAAAATGGCTGAAGGAGGAAGAGTATGGACAGAGAAATCTGGAAAGTCTTCGTGACCCAACATTGGATAAGTGGAAGAAAATGAATGGATGAATATTTTGAATTGAAGTCACTTTAGTCAAGACAAATATTATTTTTGGCAATATTCAGGCCCACCATTGAAATGGCAAAATTTAAAAAAATAATCAGAAACATAATATGGGTTTCACCGTAATGAAAATTGTATTGCTAATCGACAATAGTAAAGTATATAAAAGAAACTATTCTTTCAAATAATGACACATCCTCAAGGCAATACAACTTAGTCTTCCTTAGAACCAGATTTTCTAAAAGGCTATGGTCTCTGGCTGGGTAGTTTCACAAAATATCAGCACTTTTGACAACAGTTTGGGGATGCATAATGGTAAAAAAATAATGTTATGGCTTATTAGTCTCTACAGGGTTTCCAAATCACAAATAAACAATTTAGTAGACTACTTACTTTACTAGAAGTCTGAATCAGAAGTAAGACTGGGCTAAATCAAGTCCTAGCATCTAAGTAGACCATCATATTTGTACAATATTAGGAAGATGGTTTAGGGGCTGATTTGGGTCACGGGCCTTAAGTTGAATAGCCAATGTGTCTTAAACTTTCACACCACATATGGATTTCAGTTCCAGCTTATTATCCTTGAAATTTTGTCTAAAACCAGTTCTACAATGAAAGTAATTTGTAGATAAGTTAGTTCTTCGTGATGATTTACTTCAAGAAGACTTCAGTCCAAATGAATCAATTATTCAAATTACAGATGGTTTCAAACACCACCAGAAGTAGCCTACATACTAACAAGTATTACACGTATCACAGTTTGAGAAACACAGCTCCAGGCAGCAGTTCTAAACAGCAAACTTGAAAACACACTTGAACTTGGAGAGGCTGGTGGACTGGTGCCATCTCTGCCACTTGCCCTGGACACTTCTCCTGCCCGGCTATACTTCTGCTGCCGTGGGTGATATATATTTTCTTTACCGTCAGCAAATCCGGCGAGCAGGAAATTGATCTGCTAACAAGTGGAGCTCACCTCTGCAGCCTGATGTATGGGCCATTGTTGTCCGCAAACCATTAAAAACGCATCAGAGAAGACGCACGGTAACTAGCACTGCACAACACCCGTCCAAATATACAGAACAGGGGCTTTACGTGTAGTAAGCGATAAAATGGCACATATGTAGACAAGGAATTTACATTTTGTTCATTGTTAGACACAAAATTGACCTAAAATGGTTTAGACATATATGCAAGTGGCTCCAGTGACAGTATTCTGCAACCTATGTTTTACGCGAAATCTGACTTTTTGAGCAGTCACAAGTAAATGCTGCAAGTGGATAACACGAGAATGATGGAGGCCTGTCATTTTCTTGTTTTTACAGACGTTATTCTGGAAATGGCGACAGATACAACTTGATTTATAACAATAGCCTTTTGTTTCATTCATGTCTTGAGCATTTCTTGTGTTTTTGGTTGGTTTTATCTTGAATGACCTGAGCTGCAGCAATGTGACTCCTGCACTACACAGAGTACTAGTTTGGTGCGGGTCAAGAGTCGCGCAAGTCCCATGTGTCCCACAAAGACTTAGAAAGTGCTTCAAACCACTGTGCTCTTGTACACAGACCTCGGAGCAGAGCAGGTGCACATTCGAGAGTCGTGTGAGTGTTCAGAAAGAATCTGTAGAGAGGCTATTTTTCCCAGAGGTCGCAGTGATCTAATGCAACTTCCAAGTCATAATACGAGCATTCTCGTGGGAATCCTTGTGAATCCAAGTGACTTTGGGCAAATATGGACCACACTAGAGCTGGTGTTCAAGGCACTTCGCAAGAAATGCGTATGTGTCTCAAACCAACTCACCTCACAGTCAGTGTACAGGAGGAGTAAATGTGACTCCTTATCACATTGTTGCGTTCCTCGATCAGAATCACAGCCACACGAACAGATTTCCATTTGTAGTCTCTCTCTTTTAATCCCTTCATACAACTTTGTAGTTCTCTATCAAAATTTCCCTAAATTCAACTTTCTGCGTGCTGTCTCCAAGGAAATTGTAGATACAAAAAATGTCAAAATGTACATTTTGTTACGTCAAGTGTTTGGTTGAAGTCACGTGATGACTTTTTCTTTGGTTAATGGATAATCTTAACCTACCTAAGCCCCAGCTCTAAAACTTCCTTGCGACCTGCCATTACCACGGCAACAAGGTTACTTCTGGTTCGATTGGATTGTACTTGTTTCATTTTTAGCTTTTTATTGTAGAAGTAAACGACAAGAAGATGACTTGGAAAATGGTCAGTGAGAAAAGAAAATAGAATTTGTTCAAAACTGAAGGTAAAATAGGCACAGAGTCATTGTAAGTATGTTTTTACAGTTCATGATTGAAGAACGTAACCAAACATCACATTCGCACGGGATGAAAATTCAGAAGACATTGAGTTTGGTTAATTGCATGAGGTAAAATTCAGGAAACTTTACAGGATTTTTTAAAACATGGATCAATTATTACAATTACATGGTCCGAACAACAATTACAACTGTGCAAATTTGTCTTAAATTGCACATACACCCTCTTAAACCACTATTGTAAGACACCGCATCAATACCAAAGCGATTGAGACGCAAAAACAGAAATCATAATCCTATAAAACACGTCGAGCTAGCAGCCTGAATGCATTTTGAATTGTTTTATATTAACCGCGCCACTTATTTCATCAAGTCTTATGAGATATCGTCTTGTGCGGCCCAAATTTTCTCACACGTAACATCTGTCACTCCGTTCACGCACTGTATTTCCAACACTTTCATCACGTCTGCGAGCTGCTGTTTTGTCAGTCAATTTGGTGGAGCAGCAATTCACTTGGATTCAATCAAGCACAAATCAAAACGCGAGAGGGGAAACTGCGTCTGAGAGAAGCGAGCCGGCAATACGACCTGACTATAGTTTATTTATTTTGCTAAAAGAGCTGATTCATAGCAACAACAAAAGCCTGGATGGAAATGTTTTCTCAGTTTTGCCGCAAGCTGAGTTGAGTCGTAGTAAATCACTGTTTTGGATGCATAAGTGTGGGATTGAGAGAACTGGACATAACTGTGGTCTATGTTTGCAGTGTTTGTACAAGTATAGAGGGGTTTTCCTGTGGATTTAAAACAACCATTTATGCAGCGAGAGTCTTATGTGCTCTGGTGATATGGACCGGCCTGGAGTCAGAGGAATTAGATGAAATGCTACAAGTACGTTTCACTAAGAACGGAAAAAGCTTTCTTTAGTGTGTCTGCGTTGGTGTTGTCTAAGTTATGTTTGAGGATTCTAATTATAACCTTGTACATAGCTTTAAAAAACACACGTGTGATTGTCTGAGACAACATCAATGGGCCTCTGTCATGAACTTGTCTTAAAAACTGTTTTACTTTCAATTGAATAAGATGATGAGGAAACTCCATATACAATTTACCAAGTGTTCTTAAGCAGCAAGTCTTTTTATGGTGTGCTAAGATCCATTTTGACTGCTCTTTTTCAATGATTTTTTTATTATTTTTTGTCTAATTTTGTTTTGTTTTAAAATACATAATTTGCAAAGATAATTTCCTTACAACCATGTAAGAATGTTATAATAATTAAAACTAGGAGTTATACAGTTCAAACTGTTCATTTTTGTTGATTGATTTGGCTGTTCATTGTTATTACAAGAACATTTTCAGTTAGCACAGCACTGTGTAAACTTTCTGGAGGTGAAAAGTTAAAGTTAAAAACATACTGGGACTTCGATGGGACATTGGAGGCCCTCTTCTAGGCCAAATAAGCATTGATGCAAACATGCTCAAAGGAAAAACATATATTATATTATTTATATATATATATATGTATTATATATATAATTTTATGTAGTAAAAGAATTCTAATGACAAAAATTTTTTTTTTTTGTTTTTTTTTTTTTTTTTTTTTTTTTTTAAACTACACAGTGCGAATCTAAGGGTAAAGTTTGTGAAAATGTGTGTAAGAAGACCCTACAAACACATTTTTTCATATAATGTGTCATGAATAAGGCCCATTGTCTTCATCTACTACTCTAAACCAGGCATGTACAAACTACGGCCAAATGCTGTTTTGTGTATGAATTTAAAAGAGGCTGTGAGTATTTTAAACAGTGCTACTACTAATTTGCCTACATTTTTGTTTTTGCAAAAAGAAACATTTGAAGTAAAATGTACCATAAGTTGTAACATTATTTTTATGTAAAACAAACTTTTTTTTATTGGATTTTTCAGTGACGTTGAGAATATTGATTTTTCGTAAACACAAAAAGATCTTGTTTTTTGCTTTCAGAAGCCAAACACAGTGTCTAAACATTACTTTAAAATAGTTCACTTTCCAAAGGCAGTTAAATTCTGTGCTATACACTGACAAGTATCTTCCTTGCTCCTGTAATTCCTTCTCTCTCTGTTCAAACCTCGTCTAAGCCCGTCTCACAAAACCATTCGCTCCTAATTCACTTTCCTCCAAGTCATTTTCTCCTAATTATGCCGCGTGAAATATTACAAGCGAACTTATATTTTAATTCGACTGCTCAGCGTGAATCTGCCGGGACACGTGTGACTCATCGTAATCACAGGACTTACAATAGGAAGAAGTGGATCCAGAAAGTTTAGACGCAAATTAAAAGGTTCATTAGCTTCTGGTAGATTTGAAGGCTTCTCTTAGAAAATAAGCATTAAATGTTGTGTAGGTGAGAGAGAGAGGAGAGGAGAGAGGAGAGAGGGAGAGAGATAGATGGAGAGAGAGAGAGAGAGAGAGAGAGAGAGAGAGAAAGAGAGAAGGGAGAGAGAGAGAGAGAGAGAGAGAGACAGAGAGAGAGAGAGGAGAGAGCATGCAAGAGGAGAAGATGGAGAAAGAGAGAGAGGGGAGAGAGAGAGAGAGAGGGGAGGAGCTGCAGAGGAGGGGAGAGAGAAAAAGACACAAAGAGAAAGACGGAGAGAGAAGAGAGATGAAGAGAAAAAGAGAGAACAAGAGGAGAGAGAAAGAGGCAGAGAGACAAAGACAGACAGAGAGACAAAGATAAAAAGAGAGGGAAAGTGAGAGAAAATGAGGTGACAAAGAGGGAAAGAGACAGAGATACACAGCGAGACAAAACACAGAGAGAGAGAGAAGAGGGAGAGAAAGAAAGAGGGGAGAGAGAGAGAGAAAGACAGAGAGAGGGACAAAGACAAAGAAGAGAAAGGGAATAGATGAAGAGAAAAAGAGAGAACAGAGGGAGAGAGAAAAAGGCAGAGAGACAAAGAGAGAGACAAGATAGAGAGATGGAGAGGGAGAGAAAATGAGATGGAGACAGAGAGAGAAAGAGGGTGAGGGCAAAGAGAACTAGAGTGGGGTGGAGACAAAGACAGAGAGAGGGACAAAGACACAAAAAGAGAGAGAGATGAAGAGAAAAAGAGAGAGTCACATAGAGGGAGAGAGAAAGAGACAGAGATAGAGAGAATGATGAAGATAAAGAGAGAGAGATGTATACAGAGAGAGATAAAGAAATTTTGTTTTGGCCGAGTCAGTTTGCACAATTAACCCGACTCAAAGAGTAATTGAAAAAATAAATAAATAAAATGAATAATAACAATAATAAATAACATTACTTTTATCTGCTATATATTTATAATTTCTGATCAAACTAAAATTGTAAATGTAGTTTATTAACATTGTTTATGTAATTGTTGTATTGATTACAGCGATTTCCATTGGCATTGTTCACTTTAAAATTTTGAAGTTGCCAGAATGTTACCAGCACAATTACATCAACAAACAACATTTTGAAAAAACTCATTAACTTTGATCAACATTTCCACAAGTTAGAGTTCCTCGTTTTGATGAGTAGAACAGTGAGTGAGTGTCTGGAGACGATTAGCATGTAGCGCGCGGCGAATGCTAATGCTAACGTCCTGGATATATAGACAGAGCCGGGGCCGGTTTAATGACTGCGGGATATTTAGCATTATTGGCAAAATGGAAATCCACTTTTATCGATGCGGCGCACAGAGGCTGCAGGCAAACAAGGCACCTGTGTGAGGACTGAGTTTACAGCAGCACATTCTGGATCAGTTTGGCTAGTTACAAGCCAAAGTTAGCTAAAAAGAGATGACAAATTAGCAGCAAGGATGTAGAAGATTAAAAAAAGTCCACAATACAAACATTTTCTGAACCGTGTGAGACTCTTAGCTTGTTAGCTTCATATTTCTGAATCTTGCTTTTAAAACATAGAACATAAATATATTCATAGCCAAAGGGAGTTTCTGAATTTACATGGTTTTGCGATTGGAAAAATCCTCCAGCAAAAGGTAGACTTAATCAAGCCGAGCTCGCAGATGTGTAACTCACTTTAGGCAGACTCTTTTACTGTTGTCTGCTTTCAAAGAAAAAATAAAATAAAAATAATAATAAAAAGAAGAAGACGCAAATTTAAAAATACAAACTAACAAATAAACTATAAAGTTATATAAATAAAGTTAAATAAAACAAAACATAATAATTACAGAAATAATAAAACTAAAAATTAACAATAAAATAATAATAATAATAATAAATGATAATACATTAAAAAGAAATACAAACTAAACAAACAAACAAATAAATAAAGAAAGAAAGATAAAGCAACAAAAAATAATTAAAGAAATAATAAATCTAACTAAATGAATACATAAATAATACAATTAATAAACAAACAAATAAAGATACATAAAACAAAATTAAATAAAATTGAATAATTAACAGACAAATAAATAATGAAAAATGATATATAAGTAAAAATAAATACATACATACATTAATTAATACATACATAAATACATAAATAATACAAATAAAATAATAAATAAACAACCCTTTCCAACTGTAATATTCTCCGCTTCGTTTTCATTCATTCATTTTCTATTGCTTGATTCCTTCAGGAGTGGTGACTTTGGGCTTTAGGCGGGAAACACTCTGGACAGTGGCCAACTCGTCACAGGGTTAACACATAGACACAGACAGACAATCATTCACTCTCTCATTCATTCAGTGGTTCTTAGATTACATAACATGTTAAACTATTTAATTTACTAAACATTATGTTAGTTTTGAAGCATTAAAAAAACTGGATCAGTGGAAACATTATGTCATGTAATCTGTATCTTTTGTACATTTTTGGTCAGATGTGCCTTCTGGGTCAGTATGACACAAATAACTGTGAACAGACAAAGTAATATTATAATGTTAGACTTGTTCAAGGTTCATGATGTCCTGGCCATCCGGATGCCAGATAGTAAAGGGGATCAGATTAAGAAATGTTTAAATACTGAGGGGTTTGTACCAGTTCGACACTTGCAGTACCATCCTGCTTGTCAATAAACACACCGAAGAACCGGTCCGAGCTTCTCCAGACTCTCGGGAAATTTGGAGTGCAGCCAAATGATCTATGCACGTTTTTGAAGGTGAACCTATGTGGTAACACAGGGAGAACATGCAAACTCCTGTTTTAACAATTTACAAAGAAATAAGATCACTTACATCAGGAAGACATCTAGAGTTACTGAATATTGAAGTAGCTTTTTTTTTCTTTGTTTTTACATGTGTAATATGCTGGCAAATAGAACATGAATTTTTTCAGTTGATGTTCTCATTTCTGGATCTGTTTTGATAAATTAAGACCCAGGTGTGTAGAAGAATAGACTAATAATTACAGAACATGCTACATAATTTGTTAAAAACCCTCCTCTTTCTGTTTTATTCTTCATCAGAGCATGTGAAGCTCTTTCCACATAATCACTTTAAAGCCTTTTGCTAATGACCTTTTGAAAGTCCACGTTTGGCCTGAAGTCTTGTTTGTCTGCGCTGATGCTTTCTCTCAGCTCTACCATACACATATTACTTTTTACACTGGGAATAAAGAATGTTATAGTCATTTACAGAAACGACTTTTTCTTGGAAAGATTAAATAATGGAGCTTGTTATTTCCTGTTGCTGTCTCACTTCTGACGTAATCAAACTTCTGCAATCTCTCACGCCATCTTTCCTCGGTTCAGTTCGGTTCAGTTCCAGTTCCTGTATAGTCTCTCTTTTCGTCTGGTTTTGGGCCGTGTCAGCGGAGTTCTAATGCGTCTCATTTGAGAGGTCCCCGCCGAGGCCTGAAGGACGAGCAGAGACTGACACTCCATTATAAACATCATAATCGCAGCTGGCTCTGATACCGCTCCACAACAAGTAATTGGACTCAAGCTGCTGCGCCTGTTTAAGCATTACACACACTGGAGAGAGAGAGAAAGAGAGAGAAAGAAAGAGAAAAAGAAAGAGAGAGAGAGAACAGACAGAGAAAAAAAGAGTGAGAGAGTCTTTTGTGCTTGGTTAAACAGTGGACTTTACAGATGACACATTGTGATACTAACTCGCTGATACTACATGAGGACAGTGTTTAACACAAGGTGATACAATTGGGTTAAATCCAAGTGCTAAAGGAATGTACACTACAAAAAAATCCAAGCAATTCATTTAGATTGTATTTATTATTTTTTTTTTAACCCTCATGTTATCTTTGGGGTGTTTTGATCCAGTTTTGATTTTTGTTTGTCAATAAAACTAAATTATCTGATCCTATCTAACTTTCATGGGTGGTCCTGATGTTAATCAGTGCAAATTTTGAAAAAAGTACGTTAAACAATACACCACCTATAAAATCTGTTGTCTTCCCTGGTAATTTTGACCCAAGAGGACCAGATGTGTGAATTTTTTTTTTTCACAAAAAACAAACAAAAAAACGTAACAACCACTGCTGTGCTAACCTTAACTAGTTTGTTTCCCTTTATTAATATTTTTAAATAGATATTTCCCCCACAATAAGTCAAATTTAAGGTCCTTGAAATGACATTTTTTTTAATTACCACAATTTTCCCAAAAAGAAGAAAAAAAAAAACAATATGTGCAAAAAAAAAAAAAAAAAAAAAAAGCTTGACATTATTGCAACAGACGCACAAAGTTTGAGTCAATATGATCAGGAGAGGAACAAAAGTTTGTAGCCTTTACGATGAAAACATGACTGTTAAGCATATAACAAAAATATACATTCTGAATATTTTTTATTATTAGTGTAAAAAAAAATATTTAAAAGTACTCTTGTTGTTGTTTTGTTATTATACTTTCATGAATGTTAATGCTATTTATTATTATTGGTATTTTCTATTTACTTATTTCATTTATTTATTGATTTACTATTATGTTATTTTTCATCATTCATTTGAATTTATTTAGATTATTGTCATTTTATACAAATATCATAGTTTGAAACGATGCTAAATATAAATAAATGTCTAGTTATTTTATTAAAAAATCATCAGGAAACAATTTAAATTTGACTTTTGCTACCATTAAACTTGTTTCCGAATCAATTCTCTACATGCTAATTTATCTCACAAAACTGCAGAAAGAAAATACTGAATACTGAGACCAAATATATTAACTGATCTGATTAAAAACACTTAAATGTAATTTTTGGTAACACTTTTTATTAACTACATCTTGATTAGCCTTAATACACTCTTAATTAAGCATGAATAATGAATTTAATTTTTAATGAACAAATGAGAAGTTAATGAACAAAATAGGCTATTAATGCTTAGTAATATAACTTAATAACTACAAGCCCCACCCCTCAACCCTAAATCCTAATTAAGCTCCTTTATTTAGTGGTAACTAAGCCTTAATAAACACTTCCATTCATTTATTGATGATTTGTCCATTAATTGTTAACTCTTCATTCATGCTTTATTAAAGCTTTAGTAAGGCTAAATAAGGTATAATTAATGATACCTATTTTTTCTTTTAAACTTAATTCACTTGTGAATGTTAACATAACCACACCTTTCCATAGCATTTCTAAAGTCTACGCCTTTTTTTTTTTCTTCCAATCAGGAATAGGTTAAGCCACTTTAATATTCCCCGTGTTATATATTGCTATAATTATCATTTCCTTTATTATCATCCGAGTCTGGGAGCTTGTTGAACCTCGTGAGCAGATTCCAGTTTCAAACACATCACACACAAATGAAGTCATCTCATTTCGTTTGAGTAGAAATGGTTTTTGTGTTGAGTGGAGTCACACACGGCTCATTTGCACTAAAAGCTCAAATTTGCTGACTCCACCGAAGCCGCCGCACTGACGTAATCCTCGTTTTTGTTTTTTTATCTTCCAACTTGGCATAAGAAAACCATTGGCTCGCTGTGATATGAAAAGCACCGACTATTTATTCATGTAGAAGTGTTTTAACGGCCGCACAAATTAAGCATGAGATTCTTTATTGTTTTAATGCAAGCTAAAGTGAGTCGCAAAGTTAAGATTTTTTTGCTGTTTTTTCTATGCCTGTTAAAAATTTTATTCAAGTTTAGAGCAAATTATTAACATTTACAATGAGCAAACATGTCTCATGTCAAACAAATTTCTTTAGCTCAAAAAAGAAATAAGTGGAGGCAAAGCTTAATATCTCCCACCTCTTTTTACTTTCTAGAATTAAAAAAATAATAATAATAAAATGGCTTTTTGATCATATCGTGATTACTGGCCAAACACTTGGCCAAACTTTTATTTTGGAAAATAATAATACATCATAAATGTATTATCAATAAATAGATAAACAAATACAAATGTACTTGTCAAGTTATAAATGATGAGTTATTTGCCATTCTATATTTTTAAAACGTTTCCTTCACAAATGTGAGCAAAATATTTACTCAATCTCATAAGACAGTAATCGTAAACATCCACGTTGTTTCGGCTCTCACTGTCCAAACACTCCGCAGACTCACACATTCTTCTTCTCGTATTCTTCTTCGTATTTTTGTATTCTTCTTCTTCGAATTCTTCTTTTTCGTATTCATCTTCGTATTCTGCTTCTTCTTTTTCTTCTTCGTATTCTTCTTCTTCATATTCTGCTTCTTCTTCTTTTCTTCTTCGTATTCTTCTTCGTATTCTTCTTCTTCGCTTTCTTCTTTTCGTATTCTTCTTCTTGTCTTCGTATTCTTCTTCTTATCTTTATTCTTCGTATTCTTCGTATTCTTCTTCGTATCTTTATTCTTTGTATTCTTCGTATTCTTCTTCGTATCTTTATTCTTTGTATTCTTCGTATTCTTCTTCGTATTCTTCCTTTTCTTCTTCATATTCCTCTTCTTTGTATTCTTCTTTGTTTTCTTCTTCATTGTATTCTTTTTCTTCGTATTCTTCATCGTATTCTTCGTTTTCATCTTCATATTCTTCTTCATATTCTTCTTCATATTCTTAGTTTTCTTCTTATTTGTATTCTTCTTGTTTCTTCTTCTTTGTATTCTTCTTTGTAGTCTTCGTCGTTGTATTCTTCTTTGTAGTCTTCTTCATATTCTTTGTTTTCTTCTTCGTATTCGTCGTATTCTTCTTCTTCATACAGAGGTTTTGCAGGTGACATCACATTAGCGCAGCGACCACCGGAAGCTCACTCTAAAACGTAATTCTGTTGTACTCTGTGACAACGACAATAACAATCTTTTTGTTCTGTTCTGTACATCATCTGCATGTCCAACTGTCATTATAGTGACAGTAAAATTAGACAATCACACAAAACCTGCAAATCTATGTTCTATTGCCTTTCCTAGAAAAGTTACGGCTACTGTATGGAGTCATGGTGTTGTTGTTGACATACAGTATTTGAATGCACTTCCCATTCCTCTCCTTTCACCATATTTGATTTTGAACATATTCTTTCGCTTTAACATAAATCCTTCACCTCGGCCGGCCTCGCCCTCTCTCCTTATTTCACTTTATGCTAATCCAAATCAATGCAGAGACATTTTGAGCTGTTTTTGTGCGATTTTGTGATTTATTTTTGCCCCAGTCTTCATCTTCATGCGTTTGTGGCTTACGTTGGACTGTTTAAGAGAGACGCGGCCCCGGGTCACGAGCTAAAACAGATCAATATTTGAACTATGCAGCCGTGGTCGCCATGTAGGGCCAAATAAAAGCAAATGGGCCTTGAAATTGATTTGAAGTTCTCCTTGAAAGTCGTGTCAGGTTTTGGAAAATGGAAGGAGTAGGAGAGGAAGAGAGAGGATGGTGAATGGAGGAGAGGGGTGTGAGAGAGAGAGATAGAAGAGGGGGCAGATAGAGAAGAAAGAGAAACAGGGAGGAAGAGGAGAGACAAAAAGACAAAAAGAGGAAGTGAGGGAGCGAAACATAGTGAGGGACAAAGAAAGAAACAGGGAAATAAAGAGAAAAAGAGAGAGACCGAGAAAGAGAGGTGGTGAGAAAGAGAGAGAGAGAGAGAAAAACAGGGAAATAAAGAGAGAAATAAAGAAAGATAGAGATTGACAAAGAGAGGTCTTGAGAAAGAGAGTCAGAGAGAAAGAGAGAAAGAAAGAGAGAAACTGAGAAAAAGGGGTGGTGAGAAAGAGACAGAGAGATAGAGAGAGAAAGATAGATAGAAAGAACGAAAAAGAGAGAAAGAGGGAGGAGAGAGAATGAGAAGGGGAGATGAGAAAGAAGGAGACAGCAATAGATCAAGAGAGGAGAAGAGGAAGAAAGCGTGACAGAGAAAGAGAGAGAGGAAGAGGAAGAGATAAAGAGACAGTGGTAGAGAAGAGACAGAAAGAAAGAGAGAGACTGCAAAAGAGGTAGTGAGAAGAGAGAGCGAAAGAAAAAAAGGAAGAGAGAGAGAAAGAGGGAGTAGGTGGAGAGAGAGAATGAGAAGGGGGAGAAGAGGAAGAAAAGAAGACAGCGATAGACGAAGAGCGGGAACGAGAGGAGAGACAGATAGTGAGAGAGCAAGAGAGAGACAGTGAGAGAGAAGAGAGAGGTAATGAGGAAGAGAAAGATAGAGAGATAGAAAGATGGTGTGAGAGAGAAAGAGAGAGAAAAGCATGACCTCAGATAGAGGAGTGTGTAATCAGGTTGTTTGAGCAGGTTAAATGGGCCAGAGTCGTATATGAAAGTAGAATAACAGAAGAAGTGTGAGGAGGAGGAGGAGCTGTGACCTGGATACTCACCGCACGGCTCGGTTCAGTTCTAATGTGATCAACAACAACGTGGAAGTAACTTTGACTTCACTGTTAATTGAAAGACTAGAGTTTACAGTAGAAATATAAGCTGAAAGACTTTCTTTCAAGAAGCATGGCAATATTAATTGTAATGTATATTAAAAAAAATATATATTGAAGTTATATAGCAAAACATGTATGCTATACAAAACACACCTTTCTGAGTTTGTATTTGTGTTCTTAGGGTTTTGAATCGAGAAAGTGATGTGGCGCAAAAAACAACCTTAAGCAGAATATTGTACATATATATAGGAAATTATTAGTTTTATTTATGTTTTTAAAATCATTACTTAACCCTTTAGGCGCCAGGGTTTTTCAGTCAGAATCAAAATTAATATTTATCTGTATTTCTTTGATGAAATTGCTGGTAGAGAGTTGCGGTTGGTGTTTTTCAAGGTTCTGAAATTTAGCCAAAACAGAGAATCTGAAGTCTGAATACGGAGAGACGGAAACGACTTGGTGCAGAACTGCTATTATGGTGCTTAAATAGTTAAAGCTTATTTATTTTGTTTTTGAAAAGGTTAAAAAAAAACAAAAAACAGCCCCTCTCACTGTAGTCGAGTTAAGATGGGGGAAACATATTTTGCTTATAAAACTGACAATGTTATCAAAATGTTCGTAGTCAGCTCGAATGAATATATTTCTATGTATCTATTTCTAGAATCATATCACGCTGAGTAAAACCTTTGCTTTGTCATGTGCATTTTCCTCTCATCACCTTTCGTTTCTAATCTGTGACAAACCCTGCTCTTCTTCTTCCCAGTCTAAACATGGTTCTCTCTCTCTCTCTTCCTCTTATTCCTGGAGTAGTTTGTTAGCGCGGCACGCCTGGCTGTTTCTCTAAAATCATCTATCAAGGTGAGCAGTGTGGGAAAGAGCAGAGCCGCGGGCCTGCTCTGCCTCTGCTTATGAGATGCTATTAGGTCCCGCAGGAATCGTACGGCTTTGGAGAGAGTTAAAAACAAATGGAAGTCACAAATTACACATTACGGTCCGCACTCTTCAGCCTGGAGAGTGTGAGAGAGAGAAGAGGGAGAGAGAGGGAGAGAGGTTTGCACTCTTCAGCCTGGAGAGTGTGAGAGAGAGAAGATCGAGAGAGAGAGGAGGAGAGGAGAGTAGAGAGAGGAGGGCCGCACTCTTCAGCCTGGAGAGTGTGTGAGAGAGAGTGAGAGAGAGAGAGAGAGAGGAGGGCAGCACTCTTCAGCCTGGAGAGTGAGAGAGAGAGAGAGAGAGAGAGGGAGAGAGAGAAGAAGAGGGAGAGCCACTCTTCAGCCTGGAGAGTGTGAGAGAAGAAGAAGAGAGAGCGAGAGAGAGAGAATGAGAGGTCTGCACTCTTCAGCCTGAAGAGTGTGAGAAAGAAAGAGAGAGACGAAGAGAGAGAGGTCTGCACTCTTCAGCCTGGAGAGTGTGAGAGAAGAAGAAGAAGAGTGAGAGAGAGAGAGAGAGAGAGAGAAAGAGAGGTCTGCACTCTTCAGCCTGGAGAGTGTGAGAGAGAGAGAAGAAGAGGGAGAGAGAGAGAGAGAGAGAAAGGAGGGAGAGGGAAAAGAAGAGAGGGAGAGAGAGAGAGACTTGTATCCATTGCCAGAACAACATCTAAAATTAATTAAATAGCTCACCTTATTCTGCCCTGCCCACTTTTACTGACAGAACACTTCCTGTTTGACTGTGTTTAGCCTGTAGATTTTTGTCACTGGGTTAATTTTAAAGGTGTAACTTTACAGAAAAGTCAACTTCACAATTAAGTGAAGCATTTGTTTACTTATTTACTGTCACATAACCATCTAAATTAGAAAAAACATGTTATTATTATTATTATTTTTTTTTTTTGGTCAATATTAACAATTAACTGTCGATATTTATTTGAGATCACCTCACATGTTAACTACCTAACAGGAAGTGGGCAGAGCAGAATAAGATGAACTGTATAACCCCCTCATATTCTCAGTGTTTGTTTCTATTTAGTTAGCATTGTAGTTTTAGCATGTTGACACAAACAATTTGACTAATTATAATATTTCGTAACAATGTAGTTTTGTTAGAGCTTATTTAAAATATACACTTTCAGTGTCATCACTTTCAGTTGAAATTTGGTGCTTTGTGACGACATTAAATAATTCTGTTTTAGAACTTCAATTACTCCTGTCATCTTCAACTTTTATTTCTCAATTTCTTCATGAATTGCAACTTAACTTAACACTTCGAAGAGTGAAAAATCAAATGTATAACCCCATTGAAATAAAAAGTTAATACATTCATTTGGAGTATTCTTCATCGATGGCCTGGCACACTGATGAATATTATAGTTAAAGTAAAAATGTTCCTTAAATGTCTTGTTTTGGAGTTGGACCTGTTGATGCAAATTAAGGAACAATAATCTTTTTTTTTTTTTTTTTTTTTTTTAACTCTGCTGTTTATAGGCAGGAAATTAACCTAGCCTCTTAAACAAATTCCGCAGTAGGTTTTCTTATTCGGGTATTTCCTCGTAATGAAAGGAAGCTAATTGTACCAATTGAAAACACTCGATACTGCGAATGAGCTGAACCCTACACTTAATCAATTCAGCCTCTTATCTCACCACTTACACTCTGCACAGAAGCCCAGTTTTGATTTCTATGGACTCAATTCTTAACAGCACCTCAGAATAACGCCGCCAATTAGCTTAATAGTAACTACTAATTCTATTCAATTTGCCGCAGCCATTTTGCGCCGGGACAAAGTGAACAAGAAGGACTTTTTTTTTTTTTTTTTCCGCGCCTGCCTCTCTCCATTCATCCCTGTTTTAATTGAACGACTCAGAATTGTAAGTCCAACACTGTTATCACTCAGCAATAGCGGCTAATGCACGGCAATTATCTGTGCGGAAGAAGCTGGAGTGGCTTTTCACCCCAAATGTCGGGGCGGGCCGGCGAACTCAGATAGCGCCAATTTGAGAACGACACGGGCTAATTCAAACCGCCCAGCTGTTTTGGTAAATAACATTTTCTCCCATTGAGCCCAAAGTGGTGTTTTCTAATATCCAATGTCTTCAACGGAGCATAATAAATGACTAGCTGGATGGGAGGATTTTTTTTTTTTTTGTGCCGTTAATTAGCTTGAGTGAAAGCAGCGGGGTATCAGATGTGATTGGGTTGGGTTGTTTTTGGTGATTCAGTGAGTAAGTAATTGAAGTAATATTAACTCTTGTGTTGGGTTTAGTCCTTTGTGGGTGATTTGGAGGTTTATTTGTTTGTTTTTAAAGGGACACAATGGTTAAATTAACTTTTCTATATTGTGTCCAGTTTGTTGCTTCTTCACCAGAAACATATACCTGGAGTTGTGTTTTGTTTGATTCACACTTTACCATAAATCCAAAATATTCACGTTGAGTTTTTCTCAGTCTGAAAGCACTTCATTCTACTTTGTGATTTGGCTACCGCTGCTCGCTCTAACTTTCATTCTGATTGGTCAGAACGGTCAGAACTATTATGAGGAACAGAATTATGGGGGAAACACAACTGGCATGTTCCATAGCCTGTAGCGCATCTAGGAAACGGCTAAAGCTAACAACCACGATGGCTACAAATGCCAGAGAGTAAAAGCCATTGACACACAGCGCCCGCCATCTTTGATCACCGGGGCTTGGTGTTTTCAAACTCCACTTTTAGCTTTGTTTAAACTGCTATGCTTTCTTGTGTGATATTGGCGTTTATATCAGCTTTTTAAAGATGGCACCATAAAGTTATTCTAGTTTTGTTATGTTGTGGAGCAGTTCAGTAGATTTCAATTTGAGATAAAGTCCAAAATTAGGGTGTATCTGAAGCAAAGGTGTGGACTTGCAAGTCTGCGACTTCAATCCAAGTCAGACTGAAGTCACTATTTTGTAACTTGATAAAACGGACTAAGACTGAGGACTTGACTTGTAGCTTTATTGGAGATTCTGTTAAAAAAAAAAAATGGATAATTTAGCAATATCATGTCACTCCTCACTTTTGTGTGACTGAAAATGTATTTTAAATGGGATCATTTATATTTAAAACTAACAAGGCTTTGTCGCTCTTTGACTTGGGTCTTGTTTTGGACTTATCTCTCTTAGTCTTGGTTTTTGACATGGACTTGCTTATCTCTGACTTGGACTTGTCTTTAGTCTTGGTTCTTGACTTGGATTTGCTTTTTTCTGATTTGGACATGCTTCTCTTTGACTCGGGACTTGACTTGGACATGTCTCTCTTTCTCTCAGGACTTGACTTGAATTTGCCTCTCTTAGTCTTGATTCTTGACTTGGACTTGTCTCTCTTTGACTTGCTTCTCTCTGACTTGGACTTCTCTCTCTTTGACTTGGTTCTTGATTTGGACTTGTCTCTCTTTGACTTAGGACTTGACTTGGACTTGTCTCTCTTTGACTTGGTTCTTGACTTGGACTTGTCTCTCTTTGACTCGGGACTTGGACTTGACTGAAATCAGTGCTGCGTTTCCTTTGTGTTGTGGGCGAGTGGCAAATTGCTGTGTAAAATGGGAGCTTGTATTTTTGTTGGCTTTACATTTCACGGGTGAGTGTGCAATCTGCCAGGCCAGAGCTCCGGCCTGCACCGACCGTTTGATACGCACAGGTCTGCTCTGTGATACCGCTCTAAAAGCTTCTCCCAAGTCTCTTCTCTCTCTCTCTGTCTCTCTCTCTCTCTCGCTTTCTCTCTCCTCTTATCTCTTTCTTTGTCTTACTTTGTCCTTTCTCCTCTCCTTTATCTCTCCCTCTCTTTCTGTTCTCTCTTGCCCTCTTCACTCTCTCTCTTTCTCACTTATTTTTCTCCACTCTCTCCATCTGTCTCTCCTCTCCATGTCACCCTCTCTGTCCTTTCTCTTTCTTAATTCCTTTTTTTCTTTCTTTCTATTTCCTTGCGCTCCACAACTTTCTTTCTCTCCTTCAACCTCTTTCTTTTCTCACTCCCTCCTCTCTTTCTCCTTCTTCCCTTTCTCTCCTCTCCATTTCTCTTCTCTCCACCTCTCTCCATCTCTTTCTCCTGTTCTTTCTCCCTTTTTTCTTCTTTCCACCTCTCTTCTTCTTTTTCTCTCCACCTCCCTCTGTCTCTCTTCTCCTCTCTCTATTTCTCATCACTCCATGGCTCTTTCCTCTCCCTCTCTCCACCCACCTCTCTCTCTTCATCTCTCCTCTTCACCTTTCTTCTCTTACCTCTTTCTCTCTCTTCTCTCTCTCTCACCCTTTTCTGTTTCTCACTCTCTCTATTCTTATCTCCTCTTTCTCTTTCTATCTCTCTTTCTCCTTCTCTTTCTCCTTCTCTTCCTTTTTTGTTTTTCACTCTCTCTTTTATCTTCTCTCTCTCATTCTCTCTCTCTCTCAATCTATATTGTACCTCTCTCTCTCTTCTCTCAGTCCCTCTCTTTCTCTCTCTCTCTTTCTATCTTTCTTCTCACTCTCTCTCTTGGAAAACCCATTGTCGGTACAAAGTAAACACCGGATACGCCTGGCAGCTTCAGCCATCTTCCAATTCACATGATTTACCGTAACGCTTGTAAACAACACGCCTCTTATCCGGGCCATTGTCCGTCGCTTTTTACATAGTTACCGTTGGCTTTTAGTGAACTTACGATCCGCTGTGTGGCGTCTAAATTGCTGTACTTACTTTAACAGTGTTGGATGGTTTGATACATTATTTAACTTTCGGTAGTCATCCTATAGAAGCAGTATATTTCAACATCAAGTCATTGCAAGCTTTCCGTCTCCAGATGCTCTGTTTTAGTAGCTTGAAAAGTTTCAGACAGAATGACTTCAGTTTGGATTGCCCAGGCTAATTCAAGTGTCTATGTGTAATAGATTGTATTCTTAATGAACAACCCTGATGTCTAAATGATGAAAATAAAATAACATTTGATTAATTTTGCACTAGTTTTTATGAGATCTTTAGTAGACTCTACCTACACAAGATGGCTGCCAGAACTGGACGTTTGTTGCTATAGGTTACCAGGGTTACGATCTCTTAACAAATTTTTTTACTTTCCGTAGTGTATTAAAAAAAGAAAGAAAGGAAGGAAGAGGGAGGCAAAGAGAGAGATGGAGAGAGAAGAAAAGGAGATGAGAAAGAGGACAAAAAGAAGAAATAGAGGTGGAGAGAAGAGAAAGAAGAGACAGCGAGAGAAGAGAGATGGAGAGGGGAGGGAAGGAGGGAGGAAAGAAAGGGGTGGAGAGGAAAGAGAAAAAGGAAATAAAGAGACACACACAGAGAGTGGAATATAAGAGACAAAAAAGGGGAGAGAGAGGTGGAGAGGAACATTTTGAAAGAAAGAAAGGAGAGGTGGAGAGCAGAGAGATGAAAAGAGGAGAAAGGAGATGAGGAAGAGGGAGAGAGGTAGAAAGGAGAAACCATGATAAAGGAGAGATGGAGAAGAGAGAGAAGGAGGGAGGAGAGAAAGAGGAAGGAGAGAGAGAGGAGAGAAATAGGTGGAAGGAGAGAGAGAAAGGGGTGGAGAGGAAAGAGAAAGAAAAGATAGAAATAGTGGAATAAGAGAGAGAAAAGAGAGGTGGAAAGAGAGAGAAAGAGAGACATTTTGACTTTTCGTAGCACATTCATTAAAAAAGGCGTGTAAAAGTGCTTTTTATACATTTTTGTATATCTAGGTTTGTTGTAATAACTACACCATTAGATTCAATAAAGCATGGAAAATGCTTGAATAAGGACTTAGTTATTCATGAAATAATGACCAATTAATGGATGAAAAAGTTGGTTAGGATTTAGGGTTGAGGGGTGTAGCTTGTGTTTGAATAAGTTATTAAGCCTTATTTAACTTCAGTTTGTCGTTTGTTCATAATGATTTAAGTGTTTATTAAGATTAAATAGGATGTAGTTTTTATGTGTTTCGTTACCCAATACACTACTAACCTTCAACTCATTGTTTTTCAGCTTTTTGTCAGCGTCCCTGTTTCACTTCCTTCCGCTTGTGTTACGTCCGTTTTATCTACAGCGTTTTGGGCAGTTTGAGAGAGAAATACGACGACATCGCCGGTGGAAATGATAGGCCCGACGCTGAGATATCTCCGCCTCATAAATTCCACATTGCTAAAGATAATTTATGATCCAAAAGACTCTCTCTGTGTGTGCGAAGATGAAGACTGAACTGACTCTAGTATCTCCGCCACTTCAGACCACGAGACCGTCAATTTATCCCCAAAAAAAAGCAAGATTTATTCTCTACTTCCTGGAGCATCAATTTGACTGATTATGCTAATTTTTCTCCTTTTATTTTCCGCTAAGAATGTGCAGTAGTCTTATTTGTCCTGTCAGGATTATTGCCGATAAAGAGCAGAGGAATATTTCTTTCCGTGAGCTGGTTTTACGGCCTTGGCGATGAGGAATTCGCCGTCGAGAAAGGTCAGTGGTTCCCCTGATTGCGCAAAGGCCGGGCCAAAAGGCACAAAGGAAGGAAGTAGGAGTTTAAGAGTCGTATTTCAGGCGTTTGAGCGAGGTTACTTCTCATTATCGGACTGAAAGGGAAATTGTGAACTCGAGGAGAAAAAGTCTGATTAGTTGCTTCAGTTCAGCGATAAAAGATCTACGGTTCTGTCTTGCAATTTTGAAAATGTTTAAGTTATGTCACTGTGAGGGAATTTAAGAAATGGATGTTATAGGATTTGAAGTGATTAACGATCAAGAATGTTCAGTAATTTGCTCATACTTTAAAAAATCTACTAAAGACAGACTAATAACTCATAACTAACAGCAAGATAGTTTGATCATTTCATTCTGGAGACAGGCTTATTCGACTTATGGCTACAGCAAGTCTTCCGAATTATTGATCTTTCATATATATTATGTTTCTTTTTAATTGGTTTGGACCAGATTCAGACCTTGTTTAATTGCAGGTTTTAATAGTACGGATTTGATCTTTTTTACTCTAAAAATGATGTTCATGAAAATATCTGAGCTGTCGGCAATCACAGATTTGTGTTTATCTGGATGTCACACTATAATCTGATGTCAATATTTCGATGATTCTTGAACACTTTAGCTTTGAACAAACTTGAGTATCTTTCTTGGCAAATATTGAATTTAGGTTAAAAAAGAAAAGACTTCAGCCCATCACTAGTTTTGGACACTTTGTAAAACTCAAAATTCAGTCAAAAACAGTGATGTATTTTGCACCCCTGTACACCACACATAATAACCCAACAAGTAGCCTAAAACAAGCATATTCAAGAATGAAATAGGTCTTCGTCCAACATCTGATTTATCCCCAAATTCATTTTCCAAATGTTGCAAATATACTGTATATATCTTTCTTGCTGCAGGGTTTTTCAGGTTGTACCTTGGACCTTACCTGGAACAATAAATAAAAAAAAAACATCGTGTAGTTGCAATGATAGATTAATAAGCTAATCATGGACATACATCAGCTTCCATATGAAAACCCACATGGCTGCTTACAACAAAATATGAAGCTGAGCAAATTTGTGCTGAGTTAATAAGCAAATAAAAAAAAAAAAAAAAAAAGATTTAATGTGAGGTGAATGAAATTTAGATTTTGGTCTACATGACAGATGACCAATGAGCTTCTTTGTTTCATATTCATCATGTCACTAAACTAACCTGATTGCCCGGAGCATTGTGGAGTTGCTCTGAAACGCAGGCGGTTGGAGTGGTGACCAGACCCACTCTTCACAATTTGTTGAAGCTTGAGCTCTCAATCCTAGGTAACCTTAGACCTTTTTTGTTTTGGCGATATTCTGATATAGACAAGGCCTGGTTTTGTCCTGAATGATGGTTCAGACTTGGCTAGGACTGATGTTTGACCATTTGTAGAAGAATACAATAGCAGAAGCTATAGCAGTAGTTACTAATATTACTCAAACAGATTCTGTACATTGGATACTATGTACAACCCAAGATTTTGGCAAAATTGGTTACAGGTTGTGTAAAAATTAGGCTGAGAAAACACTTGTATGAACTAATGAAAACACCACAAAGAAATACCACCATGCTGTAAGTGATAGCAAAACCATATTCAATTAAACTACATTTAACATATAAACAATTCCAGTTCTAAAACGCTTTAATAAAACAGCAAATAAGAATAATAATTTAAAAAATCCACAAAGCGTAAACACAGCCAGTCTTTTGTCCTCTATATTCTCCATTTACGCGCTGCTACCACTCATTACTACCTGAAGAGAAAAAGTTTGCTCACCAAAAAGAAAACCTGATTAGCTCCACTTTGTAAAGTTTGTATTCCCCTCTTTAAAAAACTTCCAAACGCATTGATATTGCTGCCTGAAAGGGGAAATTGGATTTGTCCCTTATTTAGTTTGCATTGCTGTTTGCTCCGCGCCGCCTCTGTGTATATGTGAAGGTATATTTGAGCGTGTGGATGCGCTCTCCCGTGCTGCGGCTGATTCGATGAGCCGAGTATGGCTGCGGCCCTTGGGCAATAGAACTTTACAACTCAGTTAGCGCAGCTCGATCCAGTTTAGCCCCAGTATTTTACCTGCCTCCAGACTGTTGGCTGTGAGAGATCGTCTGTACGACAGTCTGACACCTGCATGTTCAGAAACAAAATGGATGCTCATCTTATGAAGCAAATACTGTGAAAAATTAGAGTTTTTAACCTTGTTAATAGTTCTCTCATCATTAGCGCTCCTTAAATGCAGAGACTGAAAAGATCCAATGAAATGGGTGAGATATCTTATGAAAATGGACCGTTGTAAATGTTTCTGCAATTGTAAACTTTTACAACTCAAGAAAATATTTGAGCACTAACAAACAAACCCACTTATGAATCGCAGTTAATAACCATGATTACACCAATTACACAATTTTTGTAAACGGTTACAGCAATATTCATAATTGAAATTGAAACTTGATAATTGCACAACCCTTGGAAAAACTTAACCTATCACTGAATTAGGGCTATTCAACATAATCTGTCTTTGCCCACTCACTATTGGATGACACCTTTAGCTTTACTTCACTCACATTGTTTATTCGATTTGAGATTTAAATTTAACAAAATGTACACACAAAACTTCCTTATAGACTTCAACCAAGCAAACAAATCTAAAGTGGCATTAACACTGTGTCAAAGCCACAAATAGCTAGCTTCAGCTGCTAGCAGTTTGCTTAAAATGGAAGAAATTAAGTTGGAGCTTTCTATTGGCAAACGTTTGTTCATAAATATACTGTAATACAGATGAATAAGTGTTTAACAACCTTTTGGAGTCACAGCACACATTTTTGGTAAAAAATTTAATGAGGCACATCACCGACTCACAAAATGGCCAACAAAAGCTTTTAGAACAACATATCACACTTGTTAATGTTGGAAATATTGCCCATTACACTTTAACTTGTTTTGGTCTTGTAATTTGTCTTCATATGATTTTTTTTTTTTTTTTTAATAGATACCTTTTTTGAAGGCACACCTGTGTTACCCAGCACAATGGTTGAAAATCATTGAGATAAAACAGCATGTCATTTTGGTCTGTGCATGCATATTTACAACATATCCCCACCACTAAACCTGCTTCAATAATGATGAGATAACTACTGTTGCATAATTGTTGAAAAATATAAACCAACCATAATTTCTAAAGTGTTTTGGGACAGATTTCATTGGTTGGAAGGCCCTGATCTGGTCCCGGTCCTTATGTTGAACAGCCCTGTTTAGAACACTGTTTATCCTCTACTCATCTGAGCAGTTTCACTCCTAAAGACTTCACAGTTGAATCAAATGCATTCCCTCCGTCTCTCTCTTGGACACAAAGACTTCTGGACAGCCCAAAATGGCCTCTCTTCTCTGGGCTTAACGCTTGTGACAGTGCGTCTGTGTGGGAGCTGTACCTGATCCAGTCACGTAGAATCACTCTCCATCTCCCGCTCATTGCTCTTGAGACTTCAACGCTCCTCCTGCGTGTTTGTGGTCCTCCGATTGCCCCGCGGACCGGCCAATCACGGGGCGTATTCCCAACACGCCCGCCGTGTCAGCGCACCTGTTTATTACCTGCGCCGTTTTAACTAGACAGAATGCACAATGCAACTCGACAAGCCTCTTTCACCGGGGACTTAATCTAATCCACTGCCGCACTCCACTTGGACATTGGCTGTCACTAAAACGGAGCCCAGGGCAAAGCGATTTCGAGTCGTATACCAACCACATCACGTACCCTCTGCCGCCACCGCAGCTTAGATCTAGTTCCCCAATCACCAAATAATAAGGGGACAATAAAGTTTACTTATATGGAGCAACAAAGAGTGTTACGAGACAATTCTATTAAAAAGAATGAGAAGAGAAACATATTGAGTTTGGGTTGTTTTGAAATCTCGAGTGACGGATTGTAATGAACAGGCTTTTTGAATGTCGCTTAAAAAATCTAATCATATTCAGTGCAAAACTAAAATGTGTTTGAATGCACAGACATACTAACATGGCTATATATCTACTTCTTAAGTCTGCAAAGGTTATGCACTGAAATATGTCATTTGTAAATTGCTACTCAACATCTAATACAGCAAATGAAAGCTGAAAGTAGTTTTTTGTTGTCATGACGATTGTGTACAGCTTTGCTAGCATGTTAGCTGGAGAATTGGGACATTTTAACTGCTCTACAACAAACATTTTCTTCATCTAACAGAGTCAAAACATTGTATTTAACCACGGTAATAACTTTAAGTGTGAGTGATCCAAAAGTCTTTGTTATTTTGTGAGAAATGTAGCAATCTTCAGTGTTCCTGTTGTTCATTTGGTTTTCTACTACAGTTTACTTTTTTTTTTCTCATACAAACTCACCATAGTAGTTACTCTTTTTTTTCTTTAGTTTTTTGCTGCTCTGCTTTAGAATTGTCATTTGCAAAACCTTTACAACAAGTTTTCCTCATTCACCAGATAGACACAATCGGCATAAGTGACCACGCCCACAAACGGACGTCCGAGTGAATCAGAATAACAGCTTTATAACTCACTGCTCAACAACTGCAAATGTGGACTTAAGGAAATATGTGTCAAATATAGAAACAAACACATGGAGATTAACAAAATGATCCAATGTTCCAATTACATATCCATCAATGGTAATGGTAGCTGGAGCTAAATGCTAAGCTTTTTTAAGCATCTTTCATTAACTTTCTGTTTACTTTTCAAACATAACTCCACATCAACCACCTCCATTAAAACATGGTTGTGACTCGACCTGAATTAGCCAGAAAAAGTCATAAAAGAAGTAAAAGATTTAGCTTAACAAATCTTAAATTTATATTCCCCTATAACTATCCGGCACAGCAGGCCACGCCCCTAAATATGACGCGTTGCCGGCTATATCTATGCAATATTTAGTTTTAAACGGTTAATCACTATGGCAACAGTCGCCGTTTGTCGTCATCCCAGCATGAAATTAAAAACATTTGAAAATCAGACGCTTCTGGGCATACGCACATCGACTTTTGACTCAAATTCGGCACTGACTCCAATTTTGGAGTGACAACCACCATCAAGTTTGTAACAATAATTTAACTTCCACCTATCCCCGCCCACTTAATTTGTTTTACTTACTATTGTTCAAAAAAACTCAGATTCCAAG
The DNA here is from genome assembly GCA_038363315.1 of Mugilogobius chulae. Lineage (NCBI taxonomy): Eukaryota > Metazoa > Chordata > Actinopteri > Gobiiformes > Gobiidae > Mugilogobius > Mugilogobius chulae. The sequence goes on along the minus strand of CM076396.1, from coordinate 41,040,042 downwards.
TGCAACATATATGTAGCCATGTTTGTCCCCCTAAAATGTGTAAATTTTTCATTATTTGCTGCTAAGTTCAATTTTGCATTGAAGAGGCGGAGCTTATCAAGTCTGTAGTTTTGAACAGGAAGTCAGTGCACCAGTTTATATCAATCAATCTCAAACTTTATTTCAGACTCAAGGTCCATGTAAAACATTTAAAAGACCATTTATATATTTTATGAACATAATAATAATGAACATAATGTATATTTCTGATCTACAGATGTTCAAATTTAATACAAAATACATTGAAAAACATAATAGATCTCCTTTAAATAATTATTTAAAACCTGTCAGTGGATTACAAACTTATTGCAGACAAAAATACAGCTTTCCAAATGGATCAATCTGTTTACGTTCAATTCCAGTGGTTTACATTCCTGTAGACTTTCTTTCTCACACTGTATGGATTCAGACATTGATCCCGCCGACAAGTTTGTAACAATAAACTTTTTAGCACTCATTTTGTTCTCGCCTGTAGCCCGTGAGCCATAAGCCATCCATCTCTCTCTCTCTTCGTGTTGTGGAGGTGTCGTTCCTAATGCAGCGCCGGTGAACAGGTGACTCCACTGCAGCTTATTTCCTATGAACCGCGGCCCTTATTTAATGGTAATTGTAGCAATTAGCATCTGAATGAGGCAGGAATTGGATAATAGAACTAAGATAAATATTGATGTTAATTCGCGTTGGAGGAGTGGAGAGACAGAGGCGTACGAGCCCGGTAAATTTGTCCCCGGCTCTCATTTGCATGCATTAGCCGAGCGGTAATTACAACTGTGACGGGGAAAAAACAAAAACATCATTCTCGAGGTCATTTTCCAGGACTTTCCAGGGCATTATCGGCCATCGTTTAGTAGTGGGTAATAAACGCAGGATATGAGATGGATAGAAACAAAGAAGTGTGTTAAAGGGCACGCGTAAAAATAGCTTTTCTGGGTTTTGAATCATGTTATAGCAGTGCACTCTCTGTTAGTTTAGTCTAAGTTCTGTTTGGATTGATTCAAGCGTGTTTGTGTAATCGTGTGTTCTCCTGCAGAGCTAAAAAAAAAGTCCAGTTTTCACCTACCACCTATCCCCACCCTGTTGTTTTAATTACTATGATTATTCCAAAAAAATCGATTCTTGTGGGGCTCAAAAAAGTTAGAACCTGCTTGTAACTGTTAAATTCTGCAAAAAAGAGGCGGGACTTATCGATAATGCAGTTTTAAAGAGAAAGTCAATGGCCTGATAAAAAGGTAAGGTATGTGTATTAAGGACAATGAACAATTTTATTAAGCACAATGACAGAGATGCTTGTCCCAGATTCTAGCTTTTACTGCTAAATTCGACTGTAGACTTAGGGAGGGCAGGCACATTGGACATAGTGCTAGGAGGAAACCGGAGCAGACACAATGAGAACATGCAAACCAATAGAAAGGCCCTGGGCAGCTCTGGGAGTCTAACCCAGGACATTCTTGCTATGCGGCCAGATTGCTAACAGCCATTGTGCTGCGTTTGTTTTAGCCTAATTGTTCATTTTTGTCTTTAAGCTTTAATCTGTTCAAAATTGCACATTTCATATTTGATAACAAATTGGGACTGCTACATGTTGTTGACCTACCTGGAAACAAAAATAAAAAGGTTATATATATTGATAAAAATATAAAAGACTAGACAATCTCCTTTTAAAATATTGACACGCACATTGTAAATATCGGCCAATTTCAAATAGTTATATCGATATATCGCCAATACCTAATTCCTATTCGATTTAGGTCACTTTTGTGTTTTACAATGAACAAAATAGATGTTACTGATCAACATATGTCATGAATAATTACAGTACATGAAAAATGCAGGTCTCCTGGCTATCTAAAAGATGCATGTGTGCTACACTGTTTTCAGTGAAATGTGTTTAGGGTAATGGTTAAGTTTAGGTCTGGGGCTTATTCGCCAACAATAACACATATTATATCATAGAAATGAACAATACTTATCATAGACACACAAAAAATGAAAATTATGTGGTATTTGTTCATATTTTTGTGAGATGATCGGGTTGATGTATGGTGTCAGGCTGAAGGATTGGCTCATTGTTGTAGCTCAACGTGGGACAGTGAGAAACTAGTCAAGACCTAAAATCAATCAATTACTCAGCAGAACCTAAATGGATCCGCAGTTCGGAGAGTAAGGTGTTGTTATGGACTTGTTTGGAGTTGGGACGCGGGCCTATTTGTGAACCCAGGACCAGCTGTGGAGGAGGTTAAGTGACATCCATCAGCTGTCACGCTCTGACCCGGCGTCGAGGCTTCTGTTTGGGGCTCCGTAATAGCCTGGGCTCTCTTCATAAAATGAGACGGATGACCTTGTGTGGGGGGTTTGAGTGGGTTTTTCCCCCAGTATTTGCTCCACCAGTGTCGGGGTGAAGCAGGCGGGATGGAGTCGTGATCTGCTCCAAAATGTGAACTGAAAGGTGGTGTGAAAGAGCCCGGGAAAGTAAGAGAAATGGCTGTTTGTTGTTGATGGTATCTAGAGCTATCCACTGAGTAACTATGGTGAAACCGTATGATATGCTGACTGTTTGGTCAGTATAAAATGTTCTACAGATTAAAAAAAAAAGTTGGTTGCATTATGTTTAAGAAAGTTAATCCTTCTTATAGAAGCTGCAATACCCATTTTTTGTGGTTAATTTGGGTGAAATTGAAAAAAAAAATAAAAAATAGATGGATGGATGAGCCATGTTGATAAAATACTTGTTAGTTTGTTTTTTATATTTGGCAAATTATTGTGGTTTGTTTCGGTTTATGGTCAAGCACTTCTTCCATTATTGTCAATAACATAAACAATAATACTTATATATACGGCTTTTCAACACCCAGCAATGGTAAACTAATAATGGAAAAATGAATGAACTTTAAAAGTTGAAGTTGCTTTATTCTAGGATTTAAATCTACTTTCAAACATTTTGATTTATTTAACCTCGTTTTATTGTAGAGACATAGGTATTTTCCTTGTTTCAAAGTGTTTCAAACTGATTTCAAGACATTGCTTCTTTTTCAAGCTACATGATTTGCCAATGGGTTAAGAAAACTTCTATCCCTTTGGCAATTGTTTGTTCTTTATTTAAGCCAAAAGTCTCTTATAACTAGTTAAAAATTTTGCAGAGAAATATTCTACATTACATAAGCAATTAAATCGTATCCAGTTAAAACAGTTCAAATCTGGATTAAAATTCATTCTCATTTATGCAAGTATAGATATAACATTTTTGCAGAGCCACAGCTGCCTGGAATTTTTTGTTTTTCCGACACCACCAACCATTCACACTCACACCAGATCCATACTGGGCAAAGGGAGTACAGTGTCTTGCATAAAGACACAACGACAGTCGTCCCAATGTGGCTCCTGAGGTTCCAGCGGTCTCCCATCCAAGTTCTGCCCCAGGCTGTATACGGAAAAATACACAAAAACTCAATATTAAAACTAAATCTAAAAAAAAAATAAATTCAAATAAAATATCATTTACAGGACTTAAGACAAGTTGAACACAAGACAAGTTAAGATTTTCATAATTCAGAAACACATTTCATCCAGTTTGACCGTTTTTTATGAATACAAATGTACTTCCTGTTTACAAATGATGACATCACAGGAGGAAGTTAGGCAACCGTGTCATAATTTTTGCCAAAACTTCTCCTTAGAACACAGTCATTGTGTTAAATGTATGTCTACAAGGTCATAAAATGTGTTATTCGTGAAAAAAAAAAAAAGTTAAATCCTCTTGTCTCCCAGTGTGATGTCATCAGTTTAGATCCCTTCCTGTTACTGTCGACATAGTTTCAAGCTTTTCTTCTCAAGCTTGTTCTTGATTCATCTAAAACTATTATTTATATTTACATCAGGTGTCATTCTACCAAAATAAGAGACAATTAGAAAATTGTAAAAAACTTGTCATTTGCACTTTAACTTTTTGTGTACAGTAAAAGATCTACTGTTGGTGTAAATTCCCATCTCATATCGCTTTGAAATGCGTCTAAAACATCCACATAATGAGTCCTATCTGCGCGTCAGCTTGTCTCACACTTAGCTCCGGCGTCAACTCCACTTTGAATATAAAATATGCAGAGCAGATGTCTCTTTATGGCCCTACATCTGCTCGATAGGTTGGAGCACGCGAGGTAAGACCCAAAACAGTGGCATGTACGTGGATCCGTGTGCATGCGACCCTGGTTCACTCCGGGTCAATAATAACATGTCTCGCGTCATTTCGCTTTTATTACTTTCATCATTTCCTGACATATCTCTGGGGTTTCAATCTCGCGCAAAGATGACAGAAAACAATAAATGGAAATAGGAACTCTCCTAAACCAGATGCCAATAAAAAACGCCGAGCAATTTTGTTCGTTTATGAGACGCTTTTTTTTTTTTTTTTTTTTTTTTGGTGGGAACAGGACTCGACTTGAGAGACAAAAAAAGATTATTAATCTTTTAAAAGTGCGTTATTGTCTGGGATGCTTTGGACAGTTATTGTTTTTGATGGAATTGAGTTTATGTGAGATTTTAAAAAGGGTCAACACACGTCAAAAAAGACAGTTTAGAATTCAAATTAGGGTTTCAACTACCAAATACAGACGTCACACCAACAAAAAAGTAAATACAGTTGTTTGGCAACTAACTAAATGTTTAAATGCATTTTTGTTGTTGTTGGAATATGCAAAAAAAAAGTTAATAGGTTTCCCATAAGAGGAGTTGTGAAAATCTTGATTTCAAAATGTATTTTGACTTGGCATTTAATCAATTATTTTTGGCTAACTGGTTTTATATAAAGCAATACACTATAAAAATAAACACAATTCAACCTAATTTAAATGGGTTTGTAACTTAAAATTATTACAAAAGTATATATATATTTTTGCTGGGTGGTCGTAAGTTGGTTGCATGGTTATTTGGGGGTTTTGCATGGGCTGAAAAGTTTGGGCACCTCTGAAATATAATTGCTTCACGATTAATCAAAATCAAATTGAAATCACAATTTCTGTTGATTCAAATATAAAAACCGCATGAGCAGTTATATTTCAAGTATTATAATTTTCTTTACAAACCGTAAAATATGTGATTGTCTGCGTAAACTTTTCTCCTGAACAAACTAACTAACTAACTAACCAACTAACTAACTGCTGTTATTAAAACATGTAAGACATGTTGAATCATTTAAATTGAACTAAATCGTGCAGCTCCAGTCTATGAACTCATTGCATTGGTTTTAAAATGTGTCAAATTGACATTTAGATATTTCATGACAAAGTGCAATGTTATTAATTAAAAAAACAAAAAAAAAACTCATGACATTATGATATGAAGACAACCTATCCCTTGATATTGACTTGTCCAGAGGTTCTCAAAATGCTTCGCCCTGGTCCATGTGATGGAAAAGTCACTATTTGCAACTCAAGTTAGTTTCAAGTCTTTAGCCTCAAGTTCGAGTCAAGTTCCAAGTCAAACAGAGACAAGTCCAAGTCAAAGAGAGACAAGTCCAAGTCAAGTTCCAAGTCAAACAGAGACAAGTACAAGTCAAGTCTGAGTCAAAGAGAGACAAGTCTAAGTCAAGTCTACGTCAAAGAGAGACAAGTCCAAGTCAGGTCCCCCAAGTCAAGACAAGAGACAAGTCTAAGTCAGTCCAAGACAAGAGAGACAAGTCTAAGTCAAGTCCAAGAAAAGAGAGACAAGTCTAAGTCAAGTCAAGAAAAGAGACAAGTCTAAGTCTAGTTCCAAGTCCTCTGATTTTAGCTTCAAGTTTTTTAGTCTTATTAAAATTTACTGAATTCATCTTGTTGTTGTTTTTGTTGTTGTTTGTTCAAGTCCCAAGTCCCCCATTTTATCATATTAAATGAACAGAATATTCACTTAAGTCTGACTCAAGTCTGAGTCACAGCTTGCAAGTTCACACCTCTACATCTACATCTACAAATGTCATAACAGATGAATCATTTGAGCTTTGAAAATATCTGTCAAAAAGGAAAAATAAATACATGTAAATGAAAATGTATTGGTCTGTTAACCTCAGTAACCTAATTCTATTTCCATAGCACTAGATCCTTTCGTTTTCACTATGATACAGTCATTTTAACTCCAACTTGTATTGATCTTTTTATTTCAACTCAATTTGGTTTTGTCGATTAAACGCTCCAGTACAATGCTTCTCTGTTCAACCAATTTGATTCCAGACCTGGGTGAGCATTCGGTCAGGAAATTGAAGTCGGACTCGGGGCCAAAATCACACAACCAAACCTCACGAAACGGACAGAAGCGATCGCAATCATTGGGCGATAATGGCTTCTTCTAATCTATTGTGAACAAGGCTGGGTCGACGGCTTGGTAAATTGCAAAAACGTGCCATCTCTGCATCTTTGCCGCGTCTGCAAAATCTCCTCCAAACGTCTTCAACCGAACCTTCTCCATCTTGTGCCTCTTCTAAACGTGTTAGCGGGCTCTTTGAAAACGGTATCATTGCCTTTTACAAGCAACTTCCCATTTCTCTTCTTCTGTGCGCTGCTTTTTAGAAGAAAAATGTGAAAGACTTGAGTGAAAAAAGCCAAGAGAGAAAGAAAGAAAAAAAAAAAACAGTAGGAATGATACTGAATGGGTGGTTCCAAGCTGCAGGCGATATAGCGATTGTTAGATAAGATGATTATCAATAAAAAAATATAACAATAGGAAAAAAATAAATAAATCCAATTAAAATAATAATAATAATAATAATCAAACGAACCAAAGAAATAAATGTTATAGTTTTTTGCGAGTTTGAGATAAAAAAAAAAAAAAAAGAGGGGGTCACATTTGTCTTTTCATATATCATTATGATTCAATACAGATGTAATTATTATTGTTTATTAGCATTTGTGTTGTTGTAATGCAAATATGAACTAGTCTTGTAAGAAAATGTTCGAAATGACCTTTTAGCAACATGCCCATTTGACCTTATCACCTTATCCTACAGAAACACAAATTACTCCTAAACAAAAAAAAAAAAAAACATTTGAAGTGCCGAAGTAGCTATTCTGCTTTGCTTCTCTAGACTCCAGAGTCATGAAGCAAATGAACAAGCTTGGCGTCTAAAGAACATAGGGCCGGTTCACACAAAAAGTCCCAGCAAGATCTGGACTAGTTCCCAAAGTCCAATTTTGCGTTCACACTGGTCGGGACCAAACTAAGTCCAGCATTTTTTTGCTGACCAAAGGACCAGCTGTTTGATCCAAACCATGGTCCTGAGGAGCATTCCCATCTGGACTTTAGACCAAACCTTACTGGAAAGCTACTAGGTGAAAGCAGCCATAGCATTGTTCTCTAACCTGGTTCACTCCAGCTAGATCTGTGTTGAACTCTGAACCACGTTATCCATCTGGAACTTCCCCAATGAAAGCATTCAGGAAAAAGTGGAAAGTTTAATAAAATAGTTCAACTAGTGCCTGCCTTAGTTTGTGTTTAACCAATCACAGCAACAAATCGTAATGAAGTATCCAATGTGTGCGTTGGATAGAACAAGTGTCACTCTTTCAAAGAGGAATTACTATTTACTATTTCTGCTGAAACTGAATCAATACCAGGAGAAACACGACATCATCAGGAGCTGTCATCTTTGTTTTGCTTGATTTCAACTTTACTTGCTGCTGTTTTTGCTAATGCTTATGCTTTGCTGCCATTAAACCAGTGTTTTTTTTACTACAAATCATTTAGGCTGGTGAGGCTCAGATGGATTCCCTCGAGTTTGTGAATTGACAAATATCGCTAGCATCCATCAGTCATGCTAATCGTTGTTATTTACATATTATTTTTTTGTCAATATCGCCCAGTCCTATGCAATTTCCTATGTCATATGTAGTTCTGTAACTTGCATTTTGATCTTTGCAAACACAAAATTAACCTGAAATGACTTAAAAGATATTCTCTCTCTTCTCCATTTAAACGTGTTAGCCGGCTCTTTGAAAACTGCATCTTTCCCTTTTACAAGCAGCCTCCCATTTCTCTTCTATGTGCTGTTTTTTTTTTTAAAGAAAAATGTGAAAGGCTTGAGTGAAAAAAGCCAGGAAAGAAAGAATCAGTAGGAGTAAAAAAAAAAGCGAGTGTTGGTGCCAGGGGCGGGCGGTGCAGAAAAAGCTCATTCCTTCCGGCGTTGGTGCAGTGCTGGGTTATTGAGGTGCCTGTAATTTGATAAGGAGAGGGAAACTCAATGGAGTGTGAGCAAGTCAGCACTTTGAGGCCAGTCACATTTCTGATGCGACGTGAGAGAGAGAGGGAGAGAGAGGGGGTAGAGGGGGGGTAAAGAAAGAGAGGATGAGAGAACAAGCTGAAGAAAGTAAAGAGAAAAAAGGGGTTTCCTGACGCTGGACAGTGATATGTAATAGAAAAAGGAACAAAGATCAAGTTTAAAGTTGAAAATATATGATTAAAAAAACGTCTGGAATACTGTAATTGTTTGTTTTGTAATTTTTTTTTTTTTTTCATGAACATGACATATGTGTCACAGATAAGGTAAACATATTCAAATGTAATCTTATCTTATATGGTGTGGTTCTCAAAAGGATTGTCCAATCAGAAAGCAGTCTGTGATACAGTAGGTTCAAGCACTTGATTTTACACGCTGGTGAAGTGGTTAGCGCTCTGGCTTCATAGCAAGAACGTCCTGGGTTCAATTCCCAGTTGGCCCGTGGCCTTTCTATGTGGGGTTTGCATGTTCTTCCCATGTCTGTGCAGGTTTTCTCCGGGTCCTCCAGTCATAAAAAGTCAATTATTCAGGACATTTTTTTTTTTTTTTTTTTTTTTGGTTATTACCATAATCTTTCTAGTGTAATATATTATATATTTTTTTACAATCTGCAGCCAAGGTTCACTGTGATTTAATTCCATTAAAATCACTGGTTGTGTATCTTACACTATGGTTCTTTTAAGTGTGAAAAAGTACACTTTTAAATAACTTTCTTGTAGAGACTAATCATGGACAAATTGCGGGATTACGGTGTTTACGTCTTATTATTATTAATGGATATTTTTTAACGTCTAGACCAGTGTTTTGCAAACTGTGGTTCATGCTCTATTGGTAGTACTTGTGCCATGAACTTAGACCTTTTGCAACTTGAATACTTATTCAAATAGCATTACATTATAAACAACATAGCTTACACTGCATCAATAATAATATTACAAATCACAATCTTTATATCCATTTGCATTTGTTATTACACTTTCTGAACTTTCACTAGTATTTTATTTTTCCAATTAAATATAGCTTCTTTGTTTTGACTTCTGATCTGCAAAATAAACATTAACCACAGTGTAGTTCAGCTTTAGCGCAAAAAAAAAAAAAAAAATCCAATCCACCAATGATTCGACTAATGACTAAATAATAGCCTCACCTTCGCCGTGCGTTTAACCTTGCGTTCCACCTTTGTCGCTCTCATATCTGAGTTCTGCAGAGCATCTATTCAATTCAACATCGTCCAACAACCGGCGTGGAGCTACTCGGGGCAGTGCGGCATGCGAGGGACGAGGGCGCACAAAAGACTCAGCCAGGCCTGTCCTAAACCGGCTTTAGTTCTGCTGTAGAAAAAAAATCTGGCGGTGTCCATTTGAGTCCAATACACCGCGGGCCAGTTCTCTTCTTCCTCTTCTTCTTCTTCTGTGGAGCCCGCGACGACCTTTTGAATGGTGGACCCCAGATTGCCGGAGCCGGGGGCCAGATGAGGGTCTGGTCATGTGTGAACAGGACTGACTGGCCCATGCCCCACAGGTCTGATGCAGCATTTTACAGCCTGTTTAACACTGTGTCTGCCACACAACGCGACCCATTTTTCACAGACCCAGACCGACTGAGATACAAGAGACTTAAGCCCTACTCGCACGGATATGATTTACCTCGGGACGTTGGTAAACTTTAAATTACCCGACAACGTTTTTACAAACTTTATTCTGAAATGGCGACAATATGTTTTGATTTATGACAGCAACTTTTGCTTTTTTGTGACTTGAGTATTTCTTGTGTTTTTTTTTTTTTTTTTTTCATTAATGAGCTGAGTGATGCAGTGTAAATGTGGCTCTTTGTCACGTTGTTGTTGCGTTTGTCATCAGAATCTCATCCACACAATAATTATCTATTTTTTTTTTAATATATTTATGATGATAAAATTCCTCTTGTCCAAACTTTCCCCAAATTCCCATCAAATCAACCTTCGTTATCACAACAACTGCGTATGGATAAGGGTTGTTTTTTTTATTTCTGTAAGCTGTTTCAACAACTGGTTCTAAACATATGTTTAATTTCGTGAGACTGATTGTTTTGATCCTTGCAATGTTCAGCTTATTTTTCATGACTCATTGATGATCAATGGAGGATCTAGAAATTTTTCTGTGGAGTGGCCATGAATCTTGCATGGGTGATACAAAAAATGGGGGGCAATGCACACTTTGGCTCTTTGTATAATTATAGTTTATTTTGTGGATTTTTCGTTTATCATCTACAAAAAGTCAAAGCATGAACTTGTGCTGAAGTGCTTAAACGTTAAGGTGCTGCTTACAGGTAATTGAAGACACTCACGGGTGGCTAGCTGTGAGATGGGGGTGGCCTCTGTCCCCTTGGCCTCCCCCTAGATCCGCCACTGTTGATGATTAGATATTAGCTCCTGTTGTACATGTTATTGACCTCAGTGTATATATAATATGTACTGTATCTGGAACCAGCTCCTAACAGTGTGCTTTTTTCTTTCTCTTTCATGCTTTCTGCTGCCTCTTCTCTGGATCCTCACAGGTCAGTCAATGTTTACTTATGTTTTTCATTAGTCACATTAACTTTCTCCGCATCTGCAAAAGCATTTACACACTAAACTAATCACTTCAGTCTCAAAGAGTTCAGAATGTTTGAAGATTTTTACTTAATGAACAAAAGTCAGAGCAATTGGTATAATTTTTGTCAGTGACTTTGACACATTTTATGAAACTTGGTTTAGTTTAATTCAAACATTTATCTGAACAAAGACTGAGGTGGTTGAATCATTTCATCCATTCACACAGTTTCCAGGCTCTTTCAACTCACACAACTTTATCTTATCAGAGACGGGGACTTGAGACTCAAATGAGTCCCATCAAAGTCTTTGTTTCTATACTCATGCCAGGTGTACACTGACTGTGAGGAGGGTTGGGTCGGTACATGTGTGGGTTTCTTGCAAAGTGCCTGTTGCAACTGTCAACTGCGGTCGGTAGTCGTACAGTGCCACGCAGATTCACTTAGATTCCCACGAGAATGCTCATATAAAGACTTGAAGTTTTGAAGTTTCTTTCCACAGACCTGCACGGCTGCTCAGAAATCAGTGTACAAAGGCATGTTGGTTTCTTACCCACACCAAACTCAGATCAGACATGACTTACACTTGTAGCTTGGGACCCGTGAACATTACATTTATGAACACTTTACATTCATTTCTCCTCCTCTCCTCTGTCTCTTCTGCATCAAACACACAGCTGCACCTCACATGAGCTGGAGGGCTGTGATTGGTCAGTGCTCAGCTCGCACTGCTGTTTCTGCCCTATGCCCTCTTTGCTCTGATTGGTTGTCTGTTATATGTGTTCGCAGTGCTGTGCATTTGTTGTCAGTTGTATTACAGAGTGCAGTAATTTGATTGTACCGAAAGCAACGATTGACAAAGTCTGTCTATGTGCGCTAAATACGTTTGTTTATTAGTTGCAGTGCTACTTTAAGCAGTTATAAAAACATAAACAGTTACCTTTTGTATCCCTGTAGTGGTTCTTTTTGCATTGTTTACTTATCTAAGGCATTCTGAGACTCTGACTGCGTTTTAAGCTCATTTTTCAGAGTTGTTAGGAGTGAGACATGTCATTATGTTAATGGCAGTTAGCCACTGTGCTAACAACAACAATAGACAGACTTAGTGGAGTTTGGTGAATAAACAAAACATTATTAGACGTAAAAAGAATGGTGTCTTCACACGACCAAATACTTTACCAAGAGTTTAGCACCTTCAAGTTATTAAAATGCATTTTAAATTGTGCTAAGTCGCTTTAATGACAGAGTAAGAGGCACATATTCAATCAAATGTAGATGCCTTGTAATCAAATAAAGAAATAATTCTTATATAGTAGGCAAACTGTGAACATTGCAGAAATAATTGCATTTTGAAATAATGGACATTGCTTTAAAAAAATTGTTTGTGTTCCATCTGATAGTGATTTTGAGTCCTATTGAAATCTCAAATTCAATTCAAATTATTTAATATGACCTTTGCTTTGCCTTTTGAATAGTCGGATTCATTCCTATGTAAACAGTGGCTTAAAATTTGGGAATTTTGTCACATGAAATCGACTCACACTTTTTGACTTTCAAACTGAAAACTTCCATTCGCAGCTCTATACTCTGGCCTGAGCCGCTTACAACGCAACATGGAGAAACCTCTGACATTTTAGGTCACCATAATTCAAAAACAAAAGTCAGCCTGGCACTGACCAATGGCGGAGACAGAAAATCAAAGAGCTTGCAGCTTGCGGTGCAATATTTCAAAACCCAGCCACTTTTGGGCTTTTAACAATCTCCAGAAATGTTGAGGAGAACTTCGCTTTGGTCAGAGGTTAAGTTTGACCGCTGTGTTTTTAGAGAGAAAGTAAGAATGCTAATGTAAGCTAATGCTACCTTGTTTTAGCCTCTGCTCTTGTAAAGCTAAGCCAGGTTACTCATGTGTGAACAGACTAATCCAATGCCCCTCAGGCTTAAAGCAGACGTGCTGTGTATGTTTTTATACATTATACATGTAGATCTGTAATTTACATTCTGTGGATTGTCGAACACAAATGGATCCAAAACAGCTTGGAAAAAGAAACAGGTCTGTTGATTTCTTGTTAAATACCGCAGAACTGATAACTCAGCCTTTTCATTGTAAAACAGGAGTCTTAAACTCATGGCCCTTGGGCCAAAAGTGGCCCTCTATGATTTTATGCAGCTCCCAGGATGATTTCTGCTTAGTATTGAAAGCAGCCTGCACAGAACAAATTGAACTGATTATGATTTTAGCATTTTTAGCAACCCTGATCCATAAAATCTTTGTAATACACTGAGATGTATCGAACTGCATACATTTTGTCCAAAAAAAAAAGCCCTAGGATGGACTGATCCATTGTGTTCTCATAATGAGAGAGATCGTAGCCATGGTAACCTATAGCGACAAATGTCCAGTTCCGACTGCCATCTTGTGTAGGGAGAAAAGACTAAAGATCTCATACAAACTAATAGGAACCTTTTCGTAATGGTATGTTTATTTATGTTTCTGTTCAACCAAACTAATGTGGAAAAAAATGAAAAACATACTTTTAATTCTAGTAATTATTCTAGTAATTATATTCTTCTAATAGTAATAGTTGTGAACAATGATGATGAATGTTTCTGTTCATATTGTATATTGACACACAAAAATATATAGTTTATTTATTGATTTTTATTTTTTTTTATCCAGCCCAGTGCAGTGTTTTTAGGCTGTAAAATTACCAGAAACAAAGCAGCTTTTTGTAGTGTTTGGACCATAAAGATATCATTATATGTTATTTTTTGTTTGGATGAATTATGTGGCCTTGGTTTAATATTATTTTCAATTTGAATTTTGTGCCTGTCCCCTTTGCAAGATGGCCGCCACAACTGCTATGACAAGAGGCTCCATCCTTTCTCTCGTCATAATAATAACTCAATGGACTGACTCTATTTACTTTTTTTTTTTCATTAGTCACACAAACTATATAAAATGAATGTGGTCATATATTATATATTAATAGGCTTTAAAGCCTAATAGCGTTTTCTATTACTCTGACAATAATAATTTCGACTCGAACCACAAAAAGATTAAATAAAATGTATCCTTAACAAGCTGCAATTTCTAAATTTTGGAAAATATAAACTCCATGTTTTTACTCAGAACCTGAATGTTTGCAGTAAATACAGACAAGTGGGCGGGAATAAATGGTAAGTGAAATATTTATTTTCTGAGCAATTGCACATCAGCTACAGAACAATACGAGATTACTCAAACTTTCAAATACAACTTTGACTAAACTGAAGAGAGAACACTAACATGATTCAAAACATAGAAAAGACTGTACACATTAAGTCTCCTTTAAGCTAACGCTACCTAGCTTTAGCGTCAGCTCTTGTAGTGCCGCTAAGCTACCTGAACCATTCACATCAGCGGTTACTCACGTGTGAACAGACAAATCCGAAGCCTCTAAAGTAGCATTCCCACTTTCCCTTACTCCCCCTTCTCCCCCGTTTACTTCCAGAGAGAGGAAGCGGGGGGAATTCTCACACACCGGCCCCAGCTAGCTCGCGTTCACTGATTGCCCCTGAACGTCTCGCTGATTAAAAAGTCAGCATTGTTCCGTCTTTCTTGTTTTCTCTTTCTTGTGAACCCTGGGAGTACAAACAGCTCGATAGGCGGCGTGTGAAAGTCTTCGGGCCGTGTCTGACGAGGGACCCGTGCTGAGAGCCAGGCCCCAAGTCGGTTTTGGCCCGGCTTTACCAATCCAATAATAGCGCTTTATGCTAGCAAAGGACGTGAGGCTAATCTTTGATCTGAACCAGGAAGAGGCCGGACGATTATTTATGGGAATTTCGAGACTGCATAAAGTAATTTCTAGTAAAGTTATAACATCTTGAATTAAGAAATAATGAAAAAATAAAGAAATAATCTACCAATAGAGCAAGACATTTTTGGTACTTTTTCTACCTAGTATATAAAAAAAATAAATAAATACATACATTAAAAAAACAAACAAAACAAAAAAATAGTGTATTTTGTTAAAACATATATTTTATGTGACCTGAATTAAAAAAACAAACAAAACAAAACACCTTCAATTGGTAGATGTTGTGAGCCAATTCTTCTCAAATCAAGACATGTTCTTAGTTTTAGAAATCTTAAAGGTGCAGTGTGCAACTTTGACCAAAATCAGACTTGAAAAAAGTTGTTTTTGTCATATAGATTTCTTTGTTAGACAACATAAATCGTAAAATTCAGCATTTTTGCTTGCATTGCCCAAAATGAGCTGGAGGCCCTCCTCTATTTTCATATTAAGGCTGTTCATTTAGCTGGATTATGCCATGCTATTGTTCCTATTCCGAATGTCCCAAATTTACTTTCTATTTCTTTTTTTCCTCCAGAAAGTTGCACAGTGCAACTTTAACCCTCCAAGAGCTACATTTGCAGTGAAAATTTGCAATGCAAAAACTGAATTTCTTGATGAGTTAAAATCTCTTAAAACTGGGATATTTATCTCAATTTTTGTTAATTTTCAGTATGATGTATTCAGTTTTGGAAGGCATTGCAATGTATTTCTGTCAAAAACAAACAAAACAAAAAACAATATTTGCCGTAAGAGTAATTTGATTAAAAATACATTAAATATCAGGCTAAAAGCTAGCTCAATTCCTAAAGTTATTGTAGCATTGATAATTAAATGAAGTATACCTTTAGCATTAGATTCGAGAGTCAAACAGCACCATTTATAAACACTTTGATTTTAAAGTATTTACCTCATATGTGAAGGTCCCAACATGCTGTAAATCCATATTTGGCTGTAACTTGTGTCTGTCTTATGTCAATTAAACATTTAATTAATTTAAGACATTTAAGATAACTAATTCTCTAAAGGGAGTCATTTCCAGTCTATTTGCTATCTACAGGTATTTTCAGACTGGAGTGTAAAAGGGTCTTTTGTAGATCCTTAAAACAACAATTTAGTTACATTACTTTAACTTTTGCAGAATAATGGTCAAAACCCAAAACATGCCCAAAAAACGTATAGAGCTCTACTGCTCTGCATATTTAACAACAAAAAAAAGTGGAAATTAGATTCTGTTTTTCTCTTGCAGATCTTGGTCTCACTGATGTTTTGGTCTCACAGATTTCTCTCAGTCATTTGAAGCTAAACATATACAAATTCACAAAGTTTGTCTGTGGTCCAAAGGGTTTCAATTATAGTTTGAACAATTTTATTCATGTGTTTTAAGGAAAAGGCCAAAAAGCTTTAAACAATAATACTGAAGACTACATAAACCCATGCTCCCTCCATAGTTTTACCAATACTGTGTGTGTTTCTTATCTTCCTGCGAGAAACATCCACAACAAGTCACTTTCCGAACAAATTCTGATCACGGAAAAGCGGAAGAAAAAGAGAAACAAGGGAGGGAAAGGTAGGATAAAGTGTTTTGAAACTGGAAAGCTTTGGTGCGATTCTGTGGGGAGATGTGTGGATTACAAGTATACGGGCCCCTTCCTGGGAACGCACCTCGGAAACCCAACCCAATCAGGAAAACCAGGCAAAATCTCAATGAATTATTAAGGTTTCTCCAGCCGTAAAATGGATAAATATCTGGACTGGGGTGTTATCTGCTCGGTGCTTGTTTGTTTTCTCCGTAGGAAGGGTTTTGTAGTGGAACTAAATCCAGGACTTTACGAGCGAGACAAGACTTCACAGAGGTTTAAGGAGCAGTCAATAAAACAGGAACTTCGATAAAACCAGGAGAAAGAAAGAATGGCAATGGCTTGATTAAGTTTGGTGGAATATGGATGCAATTTACAAAGAAGACAAACAAGAACCAATTTATATGACCAAAGTAGAACGGATCAAGAAATGGGTAGATGTTGAAATAATTGGTTTAAAAACTATATACATAATTCAAATGTGGCTTCTTTGGTTTTGTAATCATCCCATTAATGTCTAACCATGTGTAACAAAAACATATCAAGAACTTATTATTCACTATCATTTCCAACCTCATCATTTCTCATATTCACACAAACACAGATTTTCCAGATGTGTGACGTCAAAAGACCATCAGCTCTGTAAATCATTGCAAACTGTAAGTGCACACCTATCTCCAAATGATCGAACGTCTTACGAGTGACAGTCACGTTTGATTTTAGTACATTATTTTAAAATGGGCCTCATGTGTTTTTTGGTGAATTTAGTAGAGAACATATGACTCTTACTTTAATAATAAGTATACGGCTCTGGGAGGTGACAAAAGTAGAATGTTTAGTTGGTCTAATGTTAAACCAATAGAGATTTGCAAATTGTTGAACACTACAAATAATGTTTATTGCGCTGTTCCATGGCTGTTTTTTTGTTTATGCTAATGTAATCCTATGGAAGTTTGACTAAGCTGACAAGAAACTTGGCGGATTTGTCATTATTTCCTTAGTAACTATTACATAGCATTTTATTTTTCTACCTTTCAAGGCACTCAAAGCACTTTACAATCTAGGACTCTCTCACCCAGTTTATGCAGACACTGAGGCAATGTAGGTTAAGTGTCTTGCCCAAGGACGCAACGACAATTCACTCTAGTCGTCCCACTGTGGCACCTGGTGTTCCAGTGGTCTCACATCCAAGTAACTAGGCCCTCAAGTGCTTAGCTTCTGAGATCTGACGGGATCAAGCTTTGACAAGCAGATATGCCCACAAAAATAAAAAAATATATAAATAAAGAAATTAGCATTTTTTTCATTGTAGAACACAAAATTGCAAAGCAGCAAACATGACCCTGGCTTCTACTTCAAAACTGCAAAACTACTCTTTTGTTGTAGAATTTAACTGTAAGAGGCCAATTTAACATTATTGTTTTTTAGACAGTGGCTAAATGATGAAAATCCAGACAAATAGACGGGTATATGTAAGTGGTAGGTGAAAAGAATTTCCTGAGCATCATCTGCAGGACTGTGCAAGATTAATGCCAAGGGACAAGCAACTCACACTGCCTCGCAACAAATCGGGTGTCTCCATTATTTTCTATAAGCATGCACACACCTGTGTGTCCCATAAAAATGTCCCTGCCAACATCCATGTATTAAGGGCTTAGACTTGTTAAAAAATGACGCCAAGCTTTGCAGCAAGGATTGGTGCGCGGACTTGATGTGCCGAATGTGTGTTGGCCTTTTCTCAAACCTACAAATACAACTTTGAGTAGACTAATGATGGGAGAGCACGTGTCTAAAAAGTGGATTTCTCATAACACATCTTTAAACAAGATATGCTAAAGGTTTTTAAGATAAAACATGCAAACTCACAAAGCTACGTTATTATTTAACCTACAATTTAAGCTTTAGAGACATAATTGTAAAGACTACACAAACCCATGCTTACTCCACAGTTTTATCAACCCTGGCTTATGCTACACACTAACACCAGCCTACATTCCTGCTGCGTTTGAACGTGTCACTTGTCTCTTGTTTCAAAGCTCCACTGTGTGAATCTTCTATACGATCCAGTCCTGAAAGACAGCTCCCACTTCTCCACCCATGACCAGCCGTATGGAGATTACCCATATCTGTGCTTGGCAGGAATCTACAAAGACGACATCACCCTCCCCCTTTCTCCTCCCCCATCTCTCCCCCGACCATTAAAACTAAATCATGTCCACCTCCTACTCCGCTACCTGCATTCATTACCCATCAGCCGTCGAGTGTCGCCGTCAACAGTTTTACAGCGACAACATCGTAAACCATTAACGAGACGATTTTAATATCCCACCCTCCTTTTCGCCTGTTTTTTTTTTTCGCGTTTTCACGACAATAGGTAATGCTTAAATCGCTCTGTGCAAGCCTAAATCCTACATGAAGTGGTGTTTGGTGGTGGCAGATGTATTCTCTCGGGATTTGATGTTGGTGTCATGCAAGAGCCAAGCGCGCAAAAGCTCCCACGCACAGATTAGTTCGGTCGAAGCAGTTTTCAATTTTTTACAAGGCCTCTTCTTCTTCTTCTTCTCCCCCCGTTTGAATTATACTTGGTAAACAGTTGAAGCGAAAAGAGGATTTTTACGAGGAAAATGTGATCATGATGAACTCTTTTTATGGCTTGTAAACAATGTAAAGTGTGGTGGATGTTTGGGACGGAGGTGGAGTTTATGGCGATGTTGTGAGATTGGATGAGAAGGGAAGAAGTAGCAAGGTGAATTTGTAGTTTGTAGCCACACAAAGTCATTCAAAGAGCTTTTCAAAATAAAAGAGATGCATTGCAATCACAATGCAAAAATGCAGATACAAAGGTTTTTGAAGAACATGTCAGTGCAGTTACAACTGAAGAGTTTGACCTAAACTAACGATAAAATAAGATGTTTTTTTAAGTAAATGCTTCATATCTGCAAAGGTGACCATAACGGCAAAAATAGTAAAGCAATAACTGTCAGCGGGCTTCAATGTCCACAAAATTGACTTGTTTATGTCTGGGGAAGCCTTGTCTAGATTGTTTCCATGTACATTTTTGTTAACTATAACAAAATCTCTATTGTTCTTCACAGTGACATCAATTGAAAATTCTGAAATGTAAACATTATAGAAGATTTACAAGATTTTATAACATTTTGAATAAACAATAAATGCTTTACTTGTTTCTTGTAATACTTGTTTCTATCAAAAACATCACGTTTTATGATTGCATATAATGGGAAATTGTAATATTGAAATAATGACCAATTTTCTACAATTTAGACCAAGAGTCCCAGTGGGTTCCCAAACCCAATTCTAAGAATCACTGGCCTAAAATGTATCCATCTGCATGGATAACTTCTGTTTTTTAGCTTCAGAAAGTTGCACACAAGTTTTTTTTTTTTTTTTTTTTTTTTTTTTTTTTTTTTTATTAATACGTTAGACTGTGCGTGGTGTCAATCCCCAATTTGAGTCATTTGCCAAAATCAAATCAAAATTATAGTGTGCAGGCAAAGAAGCTGCTGTGAACATTGTTTATTGATTACGGTAAGCCCTACAAGGTAAAAATAACAGAATATGTTCTATTTATCATTTACTTTTTTAAAAATATGTTTATTTTAAGTAAAATATGAGTGCAGCGTTTGTGAAAACACAATATTTAACTGCTAATAAACTTTAGCAAACAGCTCAGGTCAGTGACATTGGCGTCAAATTGAATGTTTTTTATGACTAAGGAAAGTACAAGATGTCATGTGACTATCAAAATAAAGGTTATAAAACTTTTATAACAAACTTCATTTATCTCATATGAGGCGATCAAAAACTACAACTAGCATGACACTAATAGGGAGTGGCACCTGGATCTTACAACAATGCACATCTAAGATAGTTGCCATAGGATTTATCAATTTCAGGAAAAATATCTTGAGCTTGGTATTGGAAACCAATCATAGCTTTACCAAACAATGTAAGTTTTGATCCCAGCTACCACCATCATTGTATCGTTGTACATCAAGCTGCATTTACTTTCTATAGTTATAGATGGTGAGCAAGAGCTGGTTGCCATAAAATATCCAAAGCATTTCTGCACCAATTTACACTGAGAGAAATACTGGTTAGACCCATTAACATTGTCTATCAGAACAAAAAACTGCATTTAAGCAATGTTCATTTTCACTCCAAACATCTGTGTTGAATTTTATTGGCCTGTAGAATGTTGTAATGTCACAAAAAAAAAAACCACACTTTTGCTGACTTTGGACTGTGACTGCTTCATGATCACAGATTGGCAGCAATATAGTTTTAGACACGCAATTAAGACCTCGCTTTATGACAAAATATGCACTGCTTGTTGGACAAATTGCGTTTTTTATGAGTTCCCGTTGTGTACGCTATGACACAAATATCATGTATGTTTTGATGAGCTGTAAAACGACCTATAATTAAACCAAAACAGCAGGGCGAGTGGACATTGTAAAACAGGCGTAGCATGCCGTAGTAAAGCAAGACGAGATGAAGAATATTTCTGTCACGAGCCCGTCTCCCGCCCCGACCTCACCCCATTGCTCCGCTAATTGATAAATGACGACCACTCATCTCATCAAGGTCGGAGTACAATTAAAACATTCATGATTTATCAGCGCCAAATCAGCAACCGGAGCCCCCCGTCGCGCCCCTTCCACGCGCACGTACGCACACAGACACGGGACAGACTGGCAGGTGGAGAGAGAGGAGGGGGGAGGTCGGAGGGAGTCTAGCCCCAGCTCCTCACTCACTCCTGGGGGATATCGGGTGACAGTGACAGCCCTACTGCGGTGGAGGGAGGTGAGCGGCTCATACGTCTCCATGTCACAGCACAGACACCGGGACGATATTTCAATAGATGCTAATGTTTGGGCTGGCTTGTTGGACAGGGCTAAAAACAAAAGAAGGTATTTGTTTGGTGGAAGTTCATTCATTCGTTTTCTAGCTCTTGCAGTTGTGGATGACTGGAGTGTATCCTAGTGACTTTGGGCCTTAGATGGGGAACGCTCACAAAACCACAGCGTTATGCAAGCTCCTAGGCCAGAGCTATTCAACTTAATTTTATTGTGGGCCAGATTTTTCAGCAGGCCCAGGCTTTTGGGCTGTAAACCACCTCCTTAAAAGAAGGCTACTGTGTCTTTTTTCCAATGTTTTAGAAGAACATAGTAAATCCGCAATTTACTTGCCTGACCAGTCAGTCCCTACACGCTTTGACAGACACTTACAAAGACGTGAGGGACTGGGATCAGAACGCCAGGGTTCAATTTCGAGGACGGGCTCTGATCTAAAGAATATTTATTCGTTTTAAACTGATGTAGTGAAAACCTCATTGAAAAAAAACAATTAATACTCTTTAGATCAGACAGTTGTGGTGAATGTTACAGAAAACATGTTAAAGACTTTACATATCAGAAGAATATTTCACTAGAGGGCACTTGTGTGTTTAAAAAGAGACATGATTGTGTCTAAATGCTAACGCTAACAGGAAGTGGTTGTACATACAGAAGTTAGCTATTTTAAACGTACACAGCCAACTGAAATTCCGTGCACAGAGCCCATTGATTGATTCTAAAATCCTTTGGGAGACTTCTGACATAGAGACAGACACAGGCATGTAGTCATTCTCTCTCTCATGCATTCACCAGGAAATTTTACAGTAATGTCAGTTGACTTAAACATATATATTCTGGAGGTGGAAGAAAGTTGGAGTACCTGGAGAGAACCCACGGTAACACAAGCAGAACATCAAGCCCACAATCTCTCACACTATACTGTGCATTTAATTGGTGAAAGTTGGCGTCAGAGGTGCAGTGGTGGACAGTCGGCAATTGTAGTAAATCAAAATTATTCTGCAGTTGAGATTAGCATACATTAAATTCACACCGGACTTAACGTGCTTATGACCACTCACATATGCCATTCATGATATAGGCCTACCAAACAAAAGTACATGTGTTGTTGTATAATTGGAGAATAAAAGCTTTGAAACATCAAATGCCCGTACACATGTTTGTCATGATAGTGGCTATTACGAAAATGTTGGGAATAGGTTTAGACTAACTGTTTTTAATTAGCTTCACAATCTCAAGCCAACGCAAATCTGGTCCATCGCTTTTATAATCACACAAAAACAGCCTGTGCCTAAACATCTTATTCCTCGAAACTACTTTTCTTTGATAAAGTTATCTGCGGCACGTATCTGCGGTTAATTTAATGAGAGAACACTGAAACGGGAAGCCCATTTTAGCGGCGCAATGTGAACTTTGTGATCCCAGTCTGAGGCCGTTGTTGAAACATGAAGCAACTCATTACAGTAGCTGCGGAAACCTCCCAAACACTCTCTCTCTCCCTTCTCTATTTCGGCGTTTTCGTTTTTTTTCCCACTCAAATAACATTAAGTGTGGAGCTGCAGAAGGAGGGAGAGCCCCATTACAGCGGCTTTCCTCTGAGCAGCTGAAAGGACTGAGGTGAACACCCGCATGCTCACCGCTCCAAACCAGACTTTATAATACAACATTAACCTACATATATAAGTACCAAATGAAGAAATAGTGGACTGTAATGGGCAGTTTAGCTTTTTATTTAGATAACTGGATGGACACAAGGTCAGCTTAGTTTGTATGTTTTGTTGTGCATATTTATAATGTGCTATGGATTTGAGTTTTAGTGTTATGTAAACTGACCTTGCACAAGCTGTTTATTTTCAATTTTTATTGACAAACACATCTTTTTATAAACACACTTTGGTTCTTTGGTGAAATATTCTCCACATTTGTAGAGCATTTAACATGTTTTCAGAGAAAACCACCAACTCACTGTTCTCTGCCCAATTTGTATCTATTTTTTTCTCATTTTAGACTGAGGCAGTGAAACCCTATAGAAATGAACTAAACAGGAAATGCCAGCAAGTTGGCATTTAAAAAATAAATAAATAAGTTGAGTGTCTTCTGTGCACAGAGCCAATTGTACATTTTGTTATCTGTTTATTTTTAAATAAATACTAAAGTTAATTTATATATTGCTCTAATAAAATAGCTTGCTAAGTTTTAGAATTGTATCAGTTGATATTGGCAACAAATAGGCAAATCCATTTTTTTAGGTCAGTTTTTATTGTAAATTTAATCTAACAGTTATTTTAAAACTTAAAAAATAAATAAAATACTTTACCCTTTTACTTTTTTTTTTCTTGATCATGCACAACAACTCCCCATTAGAATGTTTTGATTGCAAGCTAAAATCAACTAGTTTGAACGTTAACAAAATAATGTTTCGGGCAGCTTAATGGTTAATTTTTAAAGAATTTTAAAAATACTTTTTTTTGCAATAAAATAACTTTAATTCAATTTTCCAACACAAATCTCTTGATAATGTATCTATTTAAGTGGAAATTAGTCAGCAATGTCTAATAATGTCCTGTTTGTTCACCCTTCGCTGCTTAGTTTGTTGTTTTTGTTAGCTCTGTGGCTAACTGCTGTTAGCATACCAGTACGTCTCGCTTTTAACAGCTTAAAACACATTGTGATGAACATTTTGGAGGCTCAGAATGCATTAGGTAGATGAGTAAAACATGTAGACAGATGAAGGAAGCTTGTTTACATTTTTAAGGAGGCAAAAATTGGGTACAGGACTTTCAACTTGTGTTTAGCTTCTGTTACTCTATGGTAAGCTTACTGTTAGCATATTTTGGTAACAAATCTGAACTTTACTTTGCAATGTGTGGTATTTTTACCAAATATTTTGAAAAAAAAAGCCTTTTTTCTGTGCCAAGATGGGTAAAAATGGAATCAGAGCAAGCTGCTGAAAAAAATATTTAATTTGTCTTGCTAGTTCTTGTCTATGTAGGTTAGGAGGGAATCTGTCACAGCTTCAAGGACACTTTTGAGCCTCAATATGGATTGTATCGTCTAAGTATTGGTCTGAGCAAATATCCGCCGCAGCAGCAGTGTAATAAAATCTATATTAGACCATCCTGAACCACTTAAGCTTTCCAGGAGCATCGCTTTAACAATGTAAAAGAATCTCAAAGAAACTGTCTTCAAAATTATTCAACAGTAGAAATCCTAATGGTCAAAGTCTGTGTGAAACCTGATCTCTGTTCCTTACCTTGTACTTCACCGGGGATTTGCTCGCACGGCCTGAGAAGCGGCAGCCTTTGTAAGATTTAAAACCAAAGACATGACGCCCTGACACCACCCGGCGCACGGTTCTATCCCCCAAACCCAGCTCCTGATTAAATGGAAACAGAACAGCCCATTAAAGTCATTAACATACATGGACAGTGCGCATGGGGGGAAGAAATGTAGCGCATATATTAGCGGCTGTTTCGTAGATAGAACTTGAAAGAGCATATCTTGCAAAAGCTTATATATATTATTTATCATTCTCACATCAAAAAGGAGACTTTGTAATGACCCTGTTTTAATTCATATGCAAAGGTAATGCTAATTTTGGAAAAGGGAGCTAACTACGGTCGAAAAAACGAGCTAGCTAAGTCTCCGCATTTGTCGTAGCATGATTTCTAATTTCACAGCTGCCTTGTATGTTTAATTCAATGTCACAGCGGATATGCTAGCATTTTCATCTGGTATCGCGAAACACTATTTTAATTTTGCAGATTAAGATGTGCCGCTGATCTGGCTCGTGTTAAAAGCGAAGAAACAAGAGAGATAATGGAGGAGCAAAAAAGGCTATTAAGTAAGACAAAAGACGTGCAGATTGGTTAAAAGTGTATTAATGGAAGGGAAATATAGATTAGTTGAGCAAATTTGGTCATCCGTTGTTTTTGGTTTACTTGCTTTTTATATAGATGTCAATACATTCTTTAGCACTTTAAAAGACCACCTTTAATTACCGTAACTTACTAGATCTGCTGTGTTACCTATAGTAGTTACAGTGGTACTTGTATCAGCAGATACTAGTATATAACTCTGATAGTTTGGTACTTAAATTGGTACCTTTAGATACACTTACTTTGTTTTAACCTTTCTTTAAAATTCTTACTGAGATTCAGAATCTCTTTTGGAGGGGAGTTTTGGAAGGGGGGAGGCATTAATGGACATGTTTTTAGAGGTAGTGGAAACCAGAGTACCCAGAGGAAACCTACGCAAACACAGGGAGAATATGCAAATTCCACATAGAAAGGCCCCGGATTGACTGGGAATTGAACCCAGTACCTTCTTGCTTTAAGGCCAGAATGAAACAAAACAACAAAAAATACTTTACAATCATCTTAGCACATTTATTGATAAATACCATTATATATAATGGGAAATAGTGGTACCAAGAAAGTACCTACTGCATTCAAATGTTATAAATTACAGTGGCAAATGATTGTAAAAAAAAAAAAAAAAAAAAAAAAAAAAACAAAAAACATTGTTACTTATAGTGAATAACAGTAAAATATGTGTGCCAGCGAGACTTGTTCTAAAGTGACATTTACCAGTTAACTGTTAGTTACTGTATTAAGTACCACTGAGGTACTAGCATGTGTCACTTTTGTATAGTATTATATAGTTTTATAATTACATATTCTTTGACCTTTTCATTCAGCACCATTAATACCACCACACACACCATTGAAAAAATGTAAGTACCACTACAAGTACTGGCAAGTGTATTAAAAGATACCACTGAAATTACTACCAACAGTCAGTGTTATACCAGTATGTGCTGATACAAGTACCCATCCAAGTACCACTGTTGGTACCAATGTAAGTACCACCAACAGTCAGTGTTATATACCAGTATGTACTGATACAATTACACTTAAGTACCACCAACATTCAGTGTTATACCAGTATTTCCTGATATAACACAGTAGTAACTAGGATGGTACTTGGAGAGGTACTTATTTACAAGTACCTCTCCAATTACCACTCGAGGTACCAACGTTAGAACCACTTAAATACCACTTCAAGTATCGCCAACAATTAGTGGTATCTACCAGCATTTCCTGATACAAGTACCACTCCAAGTAGCACCCAGTTACCACTGTTAGTACCACTGTAAGCAGCAAGTATTACTGGCAGTATTTAGTGACGCGCTAAGTAACTGGTAGATCATGTGGTGGTCTTTAACCTTTAGTTGAATATTACACTGTTAAAATCACTCAAATCTTGATTAAAATTGTCAACTCAGGACATTTTAAAGAAACCTAGTGATGTATATTTAGAAGTGTACATAGAACTCTGATGAACAAACCAATCAATGCATCTCCGGCGTTTCGTTTTCAAACCGGGCCTCGTATTAGTGATGACTGGGGCATCTTTCCCGCTTACTTTTAGCTTTTCTCCGGCTCGGCGCGCTAAGGTGTGGAAAAGATGGGGCAAGTGCTCTCCGCGGATTGGAGTGTTCCCCCAGGGCGGCAGTCCTCATCTCCTCCCCGTTCCCAGCTCTCCGACTGCGGGACAACCAGATTACAGCGGTCCCTGGGGAGAGACTGGGGCCTGGATATGAGAAACAGCACTTTACAGCACAATATGGCTCTGCGGGACCGGGGCTAGGCATCGGAAATCACAGGGAGGTACTGTGTAAGGGGATGTCTGCAAGCTACGGATACATGGGGCCTGATACCTGCGTCTCTGGCACAGTAAATAATGCTTTTATAGGGCGGCCACGGCAGGGAAAGTCAGGGAGGATGTTTACTGGCACTAAACCAGAAGTGTGAGGAGGTAAATGGGTTTGGGATTATCATTTTCTGACTGCAAAGATCGGCTAGTCTGCAATATGGCCTGGCAATACTGAAATGCATAATAACTTGATAATTTAATTTAAATATGACATTTGGATAATGTTTTCTCAATCCAAACATGTCTTCAAATGTATGAGATAATTGTTAAAAGAATGTGAGATTATGTAAAAATCAGTCACACAAGTCCTGCTCCCACTTATGTAACCGGATGAATGAAACACTTTTAATACATTAGCCTTTGTAGGAATTCTACTAAACATATAAACTTGCCTTGTCTATTTGAAAGTTTACGGCAAACTTTAATGAAATGGAGAAAGGATCTTTGTTCTTTGTTGAAGCTTTTTTTTTCTTCATACACATCACTCCAGATCTGGGCAATCTGTGGCCCTCAACTTTCAGGCTTATGGTACCTTTTTGAAAAAACAAACAAACAAACAAACAAAAAAACTTGTTACTTTTTAGATATGTTTTTTCTTCAATGACATAGCTATGGACTATGTGTCTGAACCAGTGATCTTAATTAGCATCACAGTAATTGGACAGTAATAGAGTAAATCATTGAAAATCCTCCAAAAATAAGAGTTTGCATCAGCGATTGTGGTCCAGGCCTCTGCCTTTTTTCTGGATTTTTCTGGCCCTTAGTGAAAAACAATTGCCCACCTCTGCAGTACTCAATAGTCAATTCAAATAATAATAACCAAATTTAAAACTTGATATTCACCTTTTTCTGCCCCGCCCACTTTTTTTTTTTTTTTTTTTTTTTTAAACAAAGATGTTAGGGCAAGTAAGATGTTAGCTTCTCTGTCTCTCAGAGCAATCTCATATAAATATGACATTTGGAAAATTCTCAGTAAAATCTTAATTGCAGTGATCTTAACTTTGGTTTATATTAGTTCAACCTATCATAAGTTGTTTTATGTATCTCTTATGGTTCAACATTATAATAGTACTGTACCTAAAAAATACTACTATTATTTCGTTGTTTTTTTGTTGTTGTTTTTTTACAATGTTAGGAAAACACTACATGTATTTGCTATAACATGGTTGAGATCACCATATGTCCCCTGTAAATTCTAATTCAATTCTCCATTCTGTTGGTAAACCAAAATCCGCATGTTTTTCTTAATATAAGTCTCAACATTAGCATAATTAGCCTGAAAACATTAAGCCTACACATCTTGAGGGTCTTTACAAAAAACCTATAATTTCCTTTAGATTACGCTGTCGTCCTCCACGCGCCAGGCCTGCCCTCCGAAGAAAAAGATCTAATTTTTAAACGAACACGGATTCACGCTCAAACCATTAACCTCTCGGGCGGTCCGCTACACGAAACCCGCCACGGCTACAGAATGATATTAGCTGCACAAGCCGGGGGTCGCGTGTCCTCCTCGTGTATTAACATAGATTGGGATTGCGAAGCAGCCACAACAAAAGGCGTGTCGGTGGTGTGTACGCAGACGGTTATGACAGGAAAGACTCCCATCAGCCACTGGGGCGAGTTGTAAGAGGAGAGATAAATCAATGAGGCGCCATTTATGACACCACACTGTGCAGAAGCAGCAGCAGGAGGAGAGTGCAGGGGAATTAGCAGCGCAAAACCCATGTATCAGGTTCTGAGATGGGCTGTTGGACTCGCAATACAAAAACAATGTGGGTTAAACGACTAGAATTCAGATTATAACTCATTTTGTTATTTCGGAGAGCTAAGGTTAGACCACCTTTTTATTAAGCTTAAGATTACAGTAAATATCTTGAAGTTGGCTAGTCCTTAACAGTTGTATACACTAGTTTAATAAACAAGTAAGCAATAAAAGATGTGTAAGCTCAACAGTATTTTGTAATGACGCTTTGACTTCTGCTAAATGTGATCTGTACCAGCTGACACTCTGGATCGTTCAGGACTTGTGTTTTTGAAGGCTTTTGAATGGCATTAGGGAAATAAGCAGGCGAATGTTCTGGAGTTTTTGGACAAGCACAGATGCTAATGTTGATTAGCATCACAGTCATAGCCCACTTTGTACCTTTTAGCGCAACAAGTGTTTTG
The DNA here is from genome assembly GCA_038363315.1 of Mugilogobius chulae. Classification (NCBI taxonomy): domain Eukaryota; kingdom Metazoa; phylum Chordata; class Actinopteri; order Gobiiformes; family Gobiidae; genus Mugilogobius; species Mugilogobius chulae. Next base: position 41,011,025 of record CM076396.1, on the reverse strand, counting down.
TCTTGAACAGTTTCTTTTATCTGTGTTTAATACATGAAAATGTGAGAAGAAAGCTAAAAGTACAAAGTGGGCTTCCGGTACAGAGTGAGAAATGACAACATCTATACAGTATGACAATTTAGCTATTTTAAGTGTAAACAGGCTCACTGATGTTTCATGCACAGAGCACCTTACAACAACAGTCGTCTCTGAGGACTTCCCAAGATTATTAACTTGGCAAATAAAATAAAACATACACATTCAATAAAACATTCAGAAGTAGTGATTGATCAAGCATGTCAAAGCAGATTATTAGTAGAGCAGAAGAAGAATTGTCCAGAGCATCACCTGTTCTTAGACCTTCCTCTCGCAAGGAAAAACAAAAAAAAAAAAAAAAAAAAACTGAGGGGAAAAAGAGAAACCTGCATTTAAACAAGGGCCAGGACTTCAACATCTGACCAATGTTTAAACCTTGTAGCACTGCCAACGAAATTGTGTGTAAACTGTCTTTTTGCACTTTGGTGCTTTTAGTAGCCAATTTCTTTACAATGTGCAAGTTTATGCTATAAATCTTCAATAAATACAGTGTGTTCCTCAAGGACTATCACACCAAACTATAAACAAGATAATAATAGTAAAAGGCATTTTGTTTCTAATCTCATTATGGTCAAGAGTTTGGATACTCAGAATGCATTAGGTAAGTGAGCAAAATACATATGTAAAAAACATAAAATGTAAGATTTGGAGACCTTTTAGGGCCATATAGATCAATTGTTCTAAGTTTGTGATATGTTAAAGCAGTGTTTTCTCAAAATGAGTTAACTCAAAGTTGTATTTAAATTGATTTATGCCTGTTTTAGTCATTTTGTCGTGTCCTATTTCCACCTTACATCTGTTCCTTGCCCACTTGTCATTATTGACTTGTGGTTACTTCAAAAAATCTGATTCCAAGTACAACATGTGGGTTCAAAAATGTCATGTAGCATTGTTTCTCCCTAAAGTTGAGTAATTTAAAATGTGCTGCTTATTGAAGTTGAGTTTTACAGTGAAAAGGTGAAGCTGATGAATTGTGCAGTTTTGATCAGGGATTCTTTTTGCAGTGCACAGAGAGAGAAGAAGAAGAGATGAGATGGATTTGAGGACAACTCAAACAAGGCTAAGAATATCATGCATTAAAGTTAATTGTTTATCTAATGTACGCACAGCCACTGCAGTTATATGCATGTTTTATGGGCCTTGGTAAAACAATGAGAGGAAAAGCCATAAAGAGAGTTTTGTTATGGATGGATATGTTTAGACGTGAAGAGAGTAAACAGACAGACCATGGACTTAACATATTACAAAGTAAACATGGACATTTCAGAAGGTGGAGTATCATAAAGATTTGTGTGTAGCTGGGTAAAATAGCAGGATCCTTCCTTAGCTTTAAGTAGCAGCCATATTGTAAATTAAGCCAAACTGCACAGATTTGACAAACAATAAAACCTTGTAATTCAATCTTGGTAAACATTTTGCACTTTTCCTGATGCGGCTAGACTGGTTTCGATTTGAAGACACCAACGGATGTCCTTCTTGTTCCTGAAACACTTCGAAATAACAAAACGTTTAACTGACACACAGCGGACACAATTACAATCAGATAATCATTCTCCACACATACGAGGTTAATACTTCACCAGGGAAAATTCATGTGTTTATAAAAAGTAGCGTAGTGTGGTCTTGGTCTCATCTCAGACTCGGGCACATTTGGGCTCAGCTTTGTCTTGGCTCGGTCTTCTTTCATCTATCTAGCCTTGTTTAAAATTCAGAAATCCAATTGGATTTGAGTAATTTTAGCTGAATAAGATTTATTTGCTTAGAATATTTTAGTGGTTTCAACAAGTTTCTGACCAGAGAATTTGTCTCAAAATAGGAAAATAAAATGTTCTTAACCCAACTGGCGCAACATCTTCAAACAAGACCAAAACACTTCTAGGTACATAATTAAATAGATGCTAAATTTATCAACATTTCTGAAAATAAGTTTGAAATCCCAAGACATTTTGTTCAGGTGCATTCCAATACTTGCAGCAGAAGTTCATGGTCCAAGTGCAGAGACCTGTTGTGTTTTAGTCTTGGTTTAGGCGAGTTGACTCTGAGGCCCCAGAGCAGTGACATGCTCCAGGCACAGATTGCAATAAGCACTGCACAACAAGATGATGTCGACACTGATACATGTAAAAAATTACGAATTTAATCTTGATTTGGTCCTAATGGACGGCGGTCACAGTCTTGACTCGGTCTCGACCTGTAAAAGTCTTGGTAAAAGTCTCTGTCTTGGCACTCTGTGGTCTTGGTCTTGATCAGTGTGGTTTGACTATCACATCGAAGCTAATGCAAACCTATATTTGTTTTAATTATCAATACTAAAAGAACTCTACAAACTGAACTAGCTTTATTACTAAGCAATTGGCCTGGCATTGGTTGTGTTTTTATCAAATTGTCTATTTAGTATTTAGTTTGCACCAAGAAAACACACTTTCATAGTCTTTCCCTGGTGAAGTATTTACCTTGTGAAGCTCTGAACTTGCTGTTAATCCGCTGTCTGCTTTCTGATTTCAAGATATTGATAATTTTAACGCATCTAGTCAAATTCTCAAATTAGAAAATGTGTTGGATAGGCTCTGGTATCTAATTATGTCTCCTTTAAGCACATGCAAACTAACTATACACTGCCAAACTGTATTTCTAGATCTGTCAAAAACCTGTAAAATTGTTCTTTTTTACTGGGCAAGACATTTTTCTTTGATGGACATAGATTATAAGACTTTTTCAAGGTATTTCTATCTTGTTTCTGGACAAATACTTGAATACTTAAAGCATTGGGAAGTTTGTTTAAAGGTAAAAATGTAAAAGTGACAAATAGGTGAAATATCCTGCATTACTTCAAGCAAATCTTGTTTTGTCATAACCAAGATGAATATCCTGAAATCTACTCCTTCTAACCGAGACTAGACATTGACTTTTCGCAGTGTAGTTGACAAAAATAGTCAAAGTAAGCAGAAAAGATGCCCCAGTCATCACTAGATCCATCGATTCGTTCGTTAGCGCTGATAGCACCGACCCGAAGAAACCATAGCCGCCGTCGTGGAAATATCTGACGGACTTTAGATATGACTTGCTTATTCGACGCTTCTTTCTCAAACTAAACAAAAAATATAATAGAAGATGGCTGCGGAGCGAACCCAGCGATCCATAGTAAAGAAATTAAAATTGATATTACCATGAAATATATATTGGAATCTTTAAGAGAGCGAGGCAGAAGTTTAAATCAGATTACTCGTGTGAATGGACAATAAGATATGTGCTTGCAGTTACAGAAATGCTTATTTGCGATGTCATGTCCCGTATTTGAATGAATGTTTCGAGAAATTGCAAACAAGTAGAAAATGAAGAGTGGATTAAGCTCGCTGACAAAAGGCTTTTCAAAGAGAATTTCATAACTCTTCCACTTGAGAACGTGTTGTGTAATATGGCCCAGAAGTAAACGGATTTGTCCTGAATAAATGAAAATAACATTATATTTTAAGCTGGTGTTGAGTAATACACAGCTCACCAAAACACTGCAGATTTACGCATAATAAAGTCAAACTTATGTTTGTCTTTAAATAGAAAGCTGTAAACAGGTGTGAAGATAGCAACTGCAAGTTATGAATCTTTTAGGAATTGGCATTTTCAAATGTTTATTTAACTTTTAATTGGCTCGCTTAAGCTTGCTGCACACAAGAGGGTTTTAAAATATGCTGCAGTTTTATAATACGTCCAAAAAGGGCAGATTGCAGATTTTAAAGGGAAGCTATACACAAAATCATATGGATGTTGATTTGTGTATATGTTATTGTCTACCCAAATTTTGGGTCTGAAGGTGTGCAAGCATTTAACAGGAAGTACTTGGAATGGTTTCAGACTTAAGAGGTGAAGTATCTCAATTCATAATGGTCAGTTTTGAATGTTTTTGAGAATGTTCTGCACCAGATTATAGCTAGATAACTAGTTTACACACAGTCCTTGTATGAGTATGAGGTTAGTGTATTAATGAATGAATGGGACGCAACAATGGAAACTTGCTATGCTTGTGGCCTAAACGTCTATTGAAATACATTGTTGTAGTATATTAAATGAATTCCAAGTGTCCTATTGAAATACTGATGCTAGATGAAATACTAAATTGAAGCCGATAACATATTTTTCAAGTTTTGACTTAGTTTTACAGCAGTAAAGTTGCAATTTATGAAACAAATGAAACATTGTAAACATCAGGAAGTAATCCAAGTTCTACGACATAATCTCTACACAAAAAAGAATCTTCACATCTGCATATCTGTGTATTTTAACCTTTTTTATTGTCCCAGTGTAGTTTTAGATAACAGTTGTCATACTATGGAGAAAAGACAAAAACTTCATCTCCAAAATCCATTGCTGCAGTGCTAAGTCAACGCTAACAAACAAAGCAAACTAAGCATTGGGTCTACTTTTTCGAACTCCCCTACACTCTTTGGTCTCATTCGCGCTAATATTATTGCGCAGTAAATACAGGAAAGGGAAAAGCAAGAACGAGCTACAAAACAGACTAGCACCGGTTAAATTTTTAATGACAGAATGAAGTCGGAGGTCATGTCGTGTCATTATCGCCCAGCCGAACCCTTAGGCTACTAAAGCTACACCTCCGATCACTGATTTTCGCTTCCCTCAACGGCAATAGCCAACGTCGAGGGCCAAGCGAGAGTGGACGGTCGCTACTTTCCCGGAAAACAACAACCCAATCTTTAACCTCTTTACAGTGCGCATGATATACTTTGCAAGCGCGGGCCAGGGCTTGATAAATTATGAATGAGACCCATATTACTCCAGGCATTAGCAATGTATGAGATGGGCTTTAGAAACACCAGGTCCGGGTTTTTTTCTGCAACCACTCCTTCTGGTCTTTTGCTTTGCTAGTTTGCTGCTTTTTCCACGTGACGATGGTATCACACGATGCTTGCTTCTGCTGCTGCTGCTCCTTGGCTACAGGCGAAAGATTGGGCCACGCCTAGTCTACAGCTCCCAGAAGGGCCCGAATGGAAATGATGTTAGAGGTTTTTGATCGCGAGGAAGTGGAGGGAGAAGTGAGATGAGAACAGGGTTTTTTATGGGTTAGTTAGAGCAGCAGGAAAAAATAAAAAAGGCGTGAGTGTGTTTGTGATTTGGGAGATTGCAGTAGTGTTGATGATTCAATGCAAAGTCATTTCAAGTGATAATTTATGTCAGCATGTGTTGTCTTTACGTAAAACAATGTAAAAGTGGCAGCAGCAACATTAACGAGGCTATGTGAAGAGGTAATGCAGGCAACATCGCAGGCATTTTAAGTGTCAGCAGTGAGAGGCAAAAATGAATGAGAGTCAATAGAGTGACATTTCTTCTCTTAAGGTTTAAAACGTAACTAAAATATGAAATAAAAAGCTACAACTGATGATATGACGACAGCTAATGCTAAATATGAGTTTGTATGTAGAGAAAAGCAGATAAACAGTGCAGAAAAGCAGAAAAACGACAACAACACTTTTGTTCAGTTACATTTGTTCACTGTCAGACTTAGATCACACACAGAGAAACTTCTTACATCTAGAAGCTTAAACAAGATGTTTTAACCCGTTTGATGAGTGAATTGTCTGGTTGGCAACAGTAAAAAGTCCAAATCCCCAACTGTCAGCAAACAAGTGGGTTAATGTCTGCACTGCTGCCTAGACTAAAAACTATTTTATTGAATTTTGGCCAAGCAATGCACCCATTTATACACCTATAACCTATAAACCCGATCAAAATAGTCAAATAGTAACATATATAATCATGTTCGCTTGATTTTCTGTAAATGTTGTCTAACCTGTTATTTAACTTAACTGACTAAAAACACTTTGGTTAATTGACTGTCATGTTTCTATGGTTACATCAATGGATTGTTCACTACTTTGCCTGTATCAGTTGGTATTCCCCAACCCGAGTCATTGCCTAAGTTGAATGAATCATGTTTAGTTCATAGATGGACTATAGCTATTTCAAAATTTAAACTGACTGTTTGTCACATGAAATCTTGTACTTTCTTTAGTCATAAAAAAAAAACATTCAATTAACACTAATGTCAGTGACTCGAAGTTTCACTGCTCTGAGCTGTTTGTTTTATTTATTGCTTCTAGGAATCACACACACACATCAAATTGGCATTGACTCTGATTGGAGAATGACAGACATTTTGCATATACAGTATTTGAGTTGTGCACAGTTTAATTTTGCACGTTTCAGACATTCAGATGTCCGGCATACTCTGGTGGGAAACATTGATGTAGGAAGTCCAAAACGCAGACCCCCGGATGACAGAGCTACTTAGTTTGAGTAGTTGAATTAGCACTGCGGGTATGGATTTGGAGATGAAGTTATGTTTTTTTTTTTGGCAGATTTGCTGACTTGTGCAGGCCGTAGTCGCTAGCAGAGTGCGGCAAAGCTTTTAATATAGATAAGAATTTGATGCGGTCAATTTCACCTCCCGATGTTGAAGTTGAGTGAAGTTGGCAAGCGTGAGGTCAGACGTTGCCTAGTAACAAGATTTCAAGGAAGTGATTTGTAATTTGTTTGTTGAATTAAAACATGAGTATTGATTAGAGATGGGAGATTCTTCGAGACATGGGTAACATAGCTTTGGTCATTTTATGGTTCGTTCAAGGTGTCTGAGATATGTTATCATCAGTAAAGATCCAAGTCACGTCCAACTCATAAGTCCAAGTCCAATAAGTTTTTGTTTCAAGTCTTTTCAAATCCAAATATGTCTTGTTTTTCAAATGTATCTCATTTAAAATAAATTGCACGTAGTAGAGTCGTGACTTCCAACAAGAAGATCGTGGGTTCGACTCCCAGGTTGGACCAACTCAACATCTCATTATCTCTCTTGGTGGAGTTTGCATGTTCTCCCTGTGTTACTAAGGATTCTCTCCAGCTTCCTCTCACCTTCAAAACATGCATGTTTAGGTTAATTGGGCATCCATATAAATTTCCTGTAAGAATGAATGAGAAAGTGACTGGTTGCTTGTCTCTAACCTGTGATGAGTTGGCCACTGCACAGGGTGTTCTACCGCCTAAGGCCCAAAGTAATTGGGATATGCTCCAGTCACCCATGACCCCTAACAGGAACAAGCAGAAAATGCATACATAATACATATTTGTTACAATTAAAGAAGGTACTGTAGGTGGGACATGTTTCAAACCTCAAGTCATCAAATAGTGACTCAGTCCAAGTCACGACTTGGATTCTCCACATTTCAATTCATTAATGCCTTCATTGGTTAGGCGTGAATAGGATTGTCTTTGCCTTGACTTTAGGTCTCATAATATGCTTTTTTATTTAGTATTTCAATATTTACATGGAAGTCATGGATAGCCGGTAAAATGTGTGATTACCAGTGACTTAAGATGTACTAGATCAAAAACACTGTGTTACTTTTGTAAAATATATTTTGTAAGAGCTACTAGTCTTGTGACAGAGACGTCCCTCATCACAAATTTACTCAGTTGTATTTGGCTTGAATCATCCATTTGACTTATGCTGGCATGATTGAAAAACTGGTTTAAAGTCCTGTTTTCCTGTTTACACCTACCCACAGCCCCGCCCACATTCCTTTACATAGATTTTGGAAAAAATCAACGCAAGTCTTGCAATTTGGTTTAAAAAGATGCTGTTTCTGAGACGAAAAAAAAAAAAAAAAAAATAAAATGTCAGTAAACAAGATGCAGCTTATCAGATTGATAATTGTTTTAATATCTTCTATCACTTTATATTATTGTTGTGTATAATTGTCTTTCATTTTGGTGCATTTTGACATAGTAATTCTGTTTTAGAACCTAACTTCCTGTCATTTTCAATTTTTTTTTTTTTTTTTTTCAATTTCTCTATAAAATTCGCAATTTCAATAAATATTTATTAATGGACTATCTCACAAAACTAGTAAAACATTTGTCATGTGGGTTTTTAAAGCATCATATTATGTGGCAAAATAAATAAAAAATAGCGTCATAAATTCTACCAACACTTTGCCATAATCTAAAGTTAGAGCACACACAATTAAAAATACATTCCCACAAATTCCCAAAGCCAGGCCTGAATGATTTTGATTTGTCGCGAGGGCAAAACATGCTCCAGTCTAGTTTTAAAGCATCAACAAAATCTCTCTCTGATTGTCTTCCTCCTCGACGGATAGAACATAAACCCGACTTCCTTTGCCCTCCTCTTTTCTTTTTTCCTCCTCCGACGCTGGTTCTGCCGCGGCCTAAACCAATGCATGAGCGTTGAAAGGGTAAAACGCGCACCACTTAGCAAATGAATATTTTATAGCGTGGTAAAACTATGTGTGCTTGGCTTTGACTGGCCCTTGTTTTTGCGAAGGGTGACGCCCACTTTCTGAGGCTGCTCTAAAGGCATTTGGATTGGTCCTAGACGAGAGGTCAGAGTCACGCAGGGTTTATTGTGCGGCGGATCTCAGGATGTTAGCGTCCCTGGTATGTCTTTATTTGTACTCAGATTGGAATTTTTAGCATCAACATTTTAAGATAGTACGACAATTTCTGACAATTTCTTACTCTAGATGCCTGGTTTCCATAATACGTCGTTTTCGTTTGCTCAGCACATATACATTGATAATTCATTTGATAATTCCCAAATGTATTATTTTTTATTCTTCGTGTGGCTGGGTTTCATTATTACGCTGGTGGTGTCTCGTGTAAATATGGTGTTAGTTGAAATGTATGAATTTTAATTTTGCTTTTTTGTTTGTTTATTTTTTTTAATATGTGAATTTAGATGCTTTTGATAGTACTGTTTTTGCGAAGTTCTGACGAGTTCTACAGTCTTAGTTCTTATTTGGTTGCTTTTTGACAAATTGTTGTTGAAACCTATTAAAACCCCATGAATTTACTAAGTGCACAAAATGCTTAGTCCCTTACCATATCTATGCAATTGCGATAGTACCATTCTACAACCTATTCAGTGCATCATAGAAACAACAACTATCCCTGTTTCTCTAAACGCATGTGCCCTGATTCTTTATTTTCCTTGCATTGTGACTTTGCTAGCAAAAGTTTAGTTTTTTTATATAACAGTTTACCCTTTCCACAAATTTGTCATGTTAGACTATCTGTCATTAGTGAATTGGGAAAGTATGGCTAAAACCGGTATATGACATTAACTGTCGAGATGAATAAAAGACCGCCGTTTAAAAGCACCAGTCCAAAGACATTATCACAATAGAAACTGCCTAAAACCCTGATAATTGAATCACCAAATCAAACGCACTAATTTAATACATAAACATTCTCTATCTTATTTGTGTAGCTCTGTTTCTGCATTCCACAATTAAACATCCATAATTGAGAACTCCAATAGCATTCGATGTATTATCAAGCTAAACAACTCTCATGTGCGTTTCATGAGCAACTTCTGGTCAAAACTAGTCTTTAAGTTTAGATGAAGACAAAACATCAATAATATTGCAATCAATGCTATCAAAAACCTAGGTATCGATATTGATCACGCTACTCATTGAAGAGATCTCTGAATAACATACAGACAAAAAAACTTTAAAAATTATTTTAACACAAAGCGCTTACATTAAATCACTGGCCTCTTCGACAAATTTACGGAATCTTTTGTGTTGGAAACGTTCACTCCATTGTATACGAAATTTGCATTCTTAATACAGCGTATTATAATTCCCATTTGGTATTGAAATGGTATCGAGAATCAAGTCTATTACTTAGTATCAAAATAAGTCTTGAATTTTAGAAAATAATAGTCAACTGGTAACATTCTGTCGACCAAGATTCCATCGACGATTAACCAACCTAAAACTATGCATTAGTTTTCTGCAATGTATGAACTTGTTTGTCATTGAATATTAATTTTGAAGCCCTAGCCTTACATTTGTCTGTCTTTCTTCAACCCAGAGCAGCACCAGTTGGTAAATCCATCAAGATCAATGGTAGACTGTAACACAGGGTCTCATCTGCACATCTTAAACTAGTTTGTTGGTCAGGATTACCACGAGGATTAGCCTACTGTGCATGTCTTAGGTTCTCAGGTTGCTGTGGGTCATAACAAATTCACTTACAACCAAACCAAGACTTGCATGTTGAACGCCTTTGCTTAGTCCTTTATAACCGAAATTGCTACACTGGCTCGGAGTTATTTTCGCTTTAATATCCCGCCGTATTTCCAAAACAATAACATCCCGACTTTCTTTTATCCGCGATGTCAAATACTGATGCAATTTCTCCGAGATTGAGTTGGTCAAAGATCATTCACCGAGAAAACATCTTCCCCCTTTTTGCCGCGACGCTATTGGTTCTTTTGATAAGGCAGAGTGCTTGTCGTAATTCATTTCGAGTAAATCGCATCAAGCTTCCTGCGAGCCCCTGTCAGATTACATGCACAGTGTTCGGCGTTGTATGAAAACGCGACGGGGAGGGGCTGGCTCGGGCGGCTGTAAAGACCTCAATAAAAATCGCTGAGAAAACAACTTATGAGAGTAATGCATGGGGAAGAAATTGCAACAGCGGCTGGTTTGACGCCCACTGGCTGTCTGTCCGCTCCCATCTCCAAGTCTTATATATGTCGAGGTGGCCATAGCAAGGTTCTATAAGATTAGTAATTATCTATCGTGTTCGTTTTATAAGATACATGAGGAAACAGAATAGTTATATAATTGTGTTTGGACCTCTAAGAAAGGATAGTATTGCTTGTTTTTGGAACAGAATCACACAGTAAAGGTTGGAATGCCACGGAAGTACCACACTTGTTTAAAATAAGGTTGTATAAATTATCATCAACCAATTTAGTAATCACACAATCTTCCACTTTTATAAGCTTCAAAACATGATGAGCTGAGAAAAACCTTTTTTAGTTCTCAGATGATGAATTGTGTAAATGTTGTGTTTTCCGGTGTAAATATTCGTTTGTCTGTGAATCGACATGCCTCGTAAACGTTCTCAAGTGATGCTACAAATTTTGCAAAAAGTTTGCAAACTAATTTTTCGCCAAAATCAATGCAAGTTATAGTCCTAGTTTTCAAAACCTTGTGATTCCTTTTTAATTTCTTTAAACACATACATGTTCATTTTTAAAATTCTTCCAGTTGTGACTCAAATATAACCGAATCCCATCTGATAATTGCTGTGTATTTTTCGGAAATTGCAACGTTTTACTTTGGAAACATGCAAATGCATACCTGCTTGTTCAAAGCCTGATCTTGTCAGATCTCGGTCAGTACCTCGGATGGGAGACCACTGGAACACCTAGGGCCACAGTGGGACGACACTGAGGCAGTGTCTGCTATAATGAGTTGATTTATGATTGTAAAGCGCTTTAGTGCCTTGAAAGATGGAAAAGCACAATGTTGATTAGAATGTCTATTGCAACTAATGCAACAAGGCTGTTAGAGCATTCACCAAATAGCAGGATGTTCTGGGATCAACTCCCAGCTTCTCTATTTGGAAGGTTCCACCCATGTCTGCAAAGGTTTCCTCAGGTGCACTGGTTTTGTCTACCACTAAAACATCCAATCTCATCCACTTTCATTATAAAGCATATTTTACCAACTAAAAATGTTCCAAAGTGCTGCACAGAGGATACTAGGCACAGGGGACTGCACAACTACGCAGTGTTAAAACATGCCCAGTACCACCAACCACTGCAACAGGACTACAATGGAGCATCTGCCATTGTGCTTAATGCATTGTCCAAACAAAACAACCTTATACTTCAAATTGTAGCAAAAAATAGAATCACATGGATGTGAAACAAACCTATTGACATGAACCCAAACTTATAAGAGCCTTCGTGCACTATTCACTTCTCATTGAAGGAAATCAGTTTAACTCTTTGTTGACAGAATCCCTCAGCTAAATAATGTGGAAAAATGTACAGTTGTTTTTTCACGCTTATCTCGGTCTCATGATTCAAAGTCATCCATCCAGAAGTCTCAGTAAATCCTCTCTATAAAGCAAGCTTCACCACACTTTCTCCTCGGGTCAAAAAGCCGCCGGGTTAATTTTGTTATTAACCAACCACAGACGTCTAGTTACCATCAAAGATCTTCACACATATGACTTTGATACTCTCTTCTCCGGTAAATCCACTTCTGTAATAAGCCAATGATGTCCTGCAAAGTCTGGATCATCTGGCCTCTATTTCTGATTGATTTTTCTTCCCAAAGCCGAAAGTGTTTGGGACAGATAAGTTATAAACAAGGGCTCGGGGATCAGCACAATCCTATGAGGCGAGAGCTTAGACAATTAAACTGATATTAGATGGGTTTGTCTCGTATATTTATAGAATCGTCCAGGTTCAAAAGGGAGGCAATGAAATTGAGTGGGTAAGAAGAAGTCGGGAAAACACACGTTATACCAAGATCATAATGTCCTTCAAATGTTGTGTAGAAGTTGCTGCAGTGAAAGGAGACATATTGTGTTGTTATTTACCCATGCCAAAAGAGGTATTTTTTTTTTTATTCTTAGGCCTCTTGGAATGTGTCTAACGTGGACGTCTGTGGACATTATTTAAATCAATGCGTGTCCCGCACCTCACTTTGGGAATCACTGCTTACTGTAAGTTCATTAAAAGTGCATTTGTGTAATCTTTGACAAAAAGTAAACTTAACCCCTTGACGTCCGAATTATTTTCTGAAAATAAAAATTTTTTTTCAAAATTATTTTACTTCAGTTAGGCCCCAAAACAAGATCAGTGAAATTTTTTCAATAGCACTAAAAATAAAAAAGTTTTTGGGTACGGTGCCATAAAAGGCACACTGGGCCACAGAGGAACACAAATTACCCATATTTGCAACTAAGTCACAGAAAAACACATTTTTCCAACTTGTATTTCTCATAATATATTATTGATGTGTCAATTTGATGCAAACGAAGCTTTTTTCAATTGTCATGGCCCAATTTTCATAAATTAGGTTTCCATGGACAGGACCTAAAATTGCCTGAAAATGTGAATACAATAGGGGCAACTCTACCACTACCTGGGCTAAGACACTTTATTGACCAGATTTATTCATGGAAAACATATTGTCAAGTTAAAATTAAATAAATACCCTTAGAAAAAAAACAAAAAAAACATATATAAATATGGTATATAACTGCATAGTGCTGTGTATATAATATATATGCTATATAGCATATCATTGGCACTATTTGTTTGTCAGCAATCAAAATAGTATTATTTGAGATACACTGTAATTGGAAAGAAGCCCATCTTCAATACAATTATTTTGAAAAACTAATCAATGTTGTTGGTGACCTGTTGGCTCGTTGTCTTGTGCAATTACAACTACTGGTATACAGCATACACTGCACCACTGCTCTCTAAGCCTGGGTAAATCAAAAAACACTCATTGTGCAACATAGTGCCAACAAAATACTGCCATTTTGGAGACAGTTTAGGATGGTTCAAGTTACTTTGTTGTCCAATTCACAAAGGTTCATCATCAAAAATGTCTATAATAGTGATTGCACAGTCTGACTGTTTGAATAAGGAAGCACACCTCATCTTTCTCTTATAGATTTGGATTTTTGACTGTATCAGTGTCACATCTTTGTTCTACTGTAATTAACGCCCCTCCTCATGATAACGACAGGTGAAAAGCGCCTTCCTCACTAACTGACAGGTGCAGAGCATCCTTCTCAGTGTAATGACAGGTGCAGAGCGTTGTCCTCATTGTAACGTCAGGTGCAGAACGTTGTCCTCACTGTAACATCAGGTCCAGAGCGTTGTCCACTGTATCGTCAGGTGCAGAGCGCTGTGCTCACTGTATCGTCAGGTGCAGACCGTCCTCCTCATTGTACTGTCAGGTGCAGCGTGTCCTCCTCATTGTAATGGCAGGATCATCGCACTGTGGTAGCAGACACAGAGTGAGATAAAGTCATGCAGGTGATACACCTGTCACCATAAATCTTACATAATGTAGCTTTACCAAATGATTTATATCTAAATATGGAGATAGAGACATACCCACGACATTGGTGAGGCCAATCCACCCACAGCAGCAGCCAGTGATGTCCTCCTCACAGCAGCTGTCACACTGGTGGTACCTCAGAAATATAAAATACAAAATAAACATTAAGCCTACACAACAGTTATTCAATGTAATAATATAGCATTGGCAATATAATTTTTTACTGTTTAATCACTAATGCATGGAGTGATTGTGCTTACACCACATGTCAAAACTGTTTGTGTTGCTAACAAAACACACATGACAGATGGACCAGACAACAGCACGACCATAACATTAACTGGCCACCCAAGCTACTGCACTAGCTACACAACACAAATCCATGCGCTATCCACGTCAATAACGATGCAACGCGAGGGTTTTGCACGATTAATCCATGAATAAAGCAAAACCATCACACATTTAAAACAAGGCTGAGTTCAGAATGAATCAGAACCCGAGCCCGAAAAAATCCGGGATTTATCACAAAGCTAAACAGAGTTGTCCCAGGTTAGCATAGTTTACGCACCACACAACAACAACATCCGTAGCCTGGGTCTTCATAGATCCACAAAGCGAGTACAACAAGCTGTGGATGCGTGCAACGTCACAGTTATTAAAGTTTGTGTTGCAAAGAAAACGTGAGCCTGAACGGATCAGAAAGCAGGCGGAGGTGCACCACCACGTCTGAAGCTAGCTAGCTAGGCACACCACCAAACCATTCTCATGCTAACCAAACACAAACACTGCTAACATGGCGGCAGGTCTGTGATAGAATCGAAGCACAGGGTAGTGACTTAAAAACACGTGTAACACAACAATTTGACGATAACTAACCCAACAACTGCTAAGAAAGTCCCCAGACATCTGTAAAAGACCAAAAAGCGTAAAATGGTCAAAACAAGGGCTTTTATGGTCCCAGTGTCCCCTATATGGCACAAACCGAAAATCTCCGATTACGGCAAAAGTATTTGTCATATTGACTTCATATTGACACAGCACATAGACAGGCACAGCGTTTAGCAAACTACATATTTTTGGTGTCGAAAACCACCTTTATTTCCGCCGGACCACGCGTGTGAGTAGAAAACAGGAGGGATCAGTTGCTTTGGCCATGAACAGTTAAAAAAAGACAGCCCTCTCATCTGACTCAAACAGGAGTGCAGACATTTAGCAGGGGAGAGAGGCTACCAAATCTCATAAAGGCACTTCCCTTGGTCAACAATTTTTTATTCTACAAGGTGTTCTGAAGGACATGCAGGATACCTCGAGTAAATGGAATGTGTGACACCTTGCACTACCAGCCAAGACAGCCGCAATGAGTGTTATATATAAACCTCGGTTAAGAGAACTTCATGTCTGCTGTAGCTCTAATACCTGCTTATCGCGTGTGCCACACCTCCTGGACTACCGTATCTAGGACAACCCACCATATTTTATGTCATAACGGGAGTAAGTTAAAAGGGCCAAAGAGACAAGAATATGGCATATACCTTCCATGTTCATTGTTCACGGTACATAGAACACTATTTTAACAAAAAAACTCTACAATAAAACTATATCCAAAAATAGGATATATTCTGTATCGTCCCCTGGTATATATTAGTGATGAATTCCTCATGAAGCAGTTATTAGGTGATAGATCGCAAAGGTAAACTATAATGGTATATTCAGGTGTTCACTTTTAAGCACAATACTCTTAAAACATATTTATAAGTCATGACTTTCTCAGATGATTCATACTCACGATGACAGAATTACCATCAGCTGTTTACCGATTCTAATGATTGGCCTCCTATTGTCTCTCACAGCCGCGCCGTCTTCAAGCCTTGGTCTATAATATATTCGCTTCCTTGTTTTTGTGCCAAACTGAGGTGGCTCTCTTCCCAAGCCTCTATAGCACCAGCGATCCAGTTACGGACTAAGCAGGTGTGGACCTTTTAAACCAAAGCCCAGCCACTTACTAAAAAAAGAAAGAGAAAATGAGTTTATTATCAAATATGAAAAAACCTAGACAACCAAAATCTCACAGGACAGCTACACAACCCTGATGTACAAAGTGAGCTAGGATCATTTGCTTGTAGGTTATTACTATGGTCATATATATATAGAAAAAGCTTTTTTAGCAGCAGCTCAGTTTGGAAAAAACAACCGAATGCAACTTAAGTATGAAAAATTTATTTTGTGAAAAGGTCTAGTTTACTTGTGACAGACTTAGACAACAACTTTGTCTAAAAATGTCTTCCTTTTACATAAGGCCGTTTGGATCTAATAGAAAATAAAGATAATTCATACATGTGACAACTGAGTTATGCGTTTTGTGCATTTTCTTTGACGATCATTGGTGTAAATAGCAGTCTATGGTTAATCTTGATTGGACTAGACACCTATTAAGGTCGAATTAGAGCCTGACTCATGTATTTTTTTGAATATCCACACCATTATGTGTACATTGCTCAACAGACTGTCTTTGTGAAGTTTGGCAAACGGGTTGGGTTAAAAAAATGTTGGCCTGGATTTTTAGACAATAAGTTGATTCAAGTCTGTCAAGTTAAATTAGAGCTACTTACTCTTCAACCAACTAGCATTTTCTTAATTTATTGTGGCTATTTTTTGTGTGTTTTTTTCAAACTGGGATAGCTGCTGCTACAGTTCTCTTTTGCCTGTTGATTCCTTTAAGCAGCTGCTCACTGTCACAGTCGCGTTGCGGAACAATAAGCCAGACAGGATTATGTGTCAGTTTCAACAGTGTATATATAAACTTGCAACACTTCCGCGCCTCAGCGCATCTGGCTGAGTTGAGTCCTTAGACCCCTTGTCTTAGCCATACAATAGCTGACAGCTATTCCTATTTTGTAACACCGACCCATTTGTGCACGACTGGCAGAAAAACAATACATTTCTATGAGTCATCCTATAGCCGTTATGTTTCCTATAGCTTTAGTAAGAGTTGCATCAGACGTCTACGCGGACACCACCTTTACCTCTCTGCTCCTGCGTGAACCCCACAAGTTTCCACTATTTTTCTCCAACTCTCTGCTCCTTCTCTCTCTCTTCCCATTACTCTCTCTAATTCCGCCATCTTTTTTTTTCTCTCCCTCCCTCTCTCTCTCTCTCCTCTCCCCAGCGCTGATCGATATTTGGGGCTGAATTGGCTGAAAGGGGGAAAGAGGCCTGTAAAATTGAGGAGACAGCCGGTTGGAAAGCAGCCAGCCTATCTCCTCTCCTTGTTTATGCTTCAAGAATGATTCCCAATACTAGATAACCTGCAGTAACGTCAGCATGTGTCTGTCTTGAGGGATGGCCATAGATCCGCTAGTTTAATTATCGGCTAGCCCACCACTTATCCAAACAGTATTTATTGTTATTAAAAATGTTAATTACATTCCAAATTGAGCTGGCTTCATGTAATGGTTCTATCATACTAATGAACCGAAAGCTGTTCGACAAGTTCACAAGACTTGGCCCTAATTAAAAAGTGTTTTGGGATGAGCCCTGAACGGATCATAATTATTGAATTAGTAAAATGAAATCCCTCCAAATTGCTAGAAACAATTGCATAATTCCATCCGATTTACACCTAATTGTAAACTTTTATATTTCTTCCAAAAGCCTGAATGTGAGTCTTATCTCATCACATGTCGCTGCCAAGGATTGTAAATGAGTGTTTGAAGGACTTTTTAATTAATTTTGTATAATTATTTTTGAGTTAATTATGTTTTATAACAGAAAAAAAATAAAAAAAGCAAATATGGATGTTTGTTTAGGACAGTATTCAATATAAGTTTTTTTTTCATTTGCCAACACAAATGTTTACATACTAAAAGACAGTGGTTCCTTTTTCAGTTGCAACCCACAATATCAACCATAGGCATTGGGTAGCTTACATTTCAAAAATGAATTGTAAGCTACCCATGGAGTGAAATTGTAGGCTTTTATAGCCTAGATAAATGCATGTTAAGTCACTGCATTTGAAAGGTGTCAAACTTTGACAAGAAATCATTGTTAAATTTCACACATCATCAGGTGTTCCCCACAAATCACTTTGCAACCCCCATGAGTGTCCCGACCCCAGGTGAAACCAATAGTTTAAGGATAGACTTTATTATTTGGCTGTAAAGTAAGCTTCATGCAGTCTGATAAATATAACATTGAAACCAAAAACCTTAAAGGAATAGAAAAGGATTTTGATAAAAGAGCTGGACTACAATTAGTATAATAATTATTTGTTGCTCACACAAGGTGAGGGCCACATCAGGCCCCTGGTCCACAGTTGGCTCAAATCAGCCTTCCATTATGAAACTATAGTCTTAATTTATCAAGCAAGGTGCTAAATTGCCGGTGTAAATGAAAAAACACATTTTCCAATCCACCATTTAGTATCGGAACAAGCAAATGTAAATATAACCTACAAAACAGTACTGCACCACCTTTTCAGTGTCTTTGTGAAGCAAACATATTAGCTGTGTTTGCTCCCGCCAACCTTGTTGCACATGAGCAAATGCTTGATAAATCTGGCCCTTAGAGTAACATTTGCCCTGACTTTGAAAGGCGTCTGACTGCAGACCTATTTCGTCTCATCCACCTCTTACACATCCTGGAAAAAGTCTCCGTACAGACCGGACAGTCATATTTGGCAACTTTTCACAACCTATTCTAACCCCAGCCCAAATCCTAATGCTAACCTTGTCTTTGGGATGTAAATGTTGAAAATTATATACATTTGCAACCATGGCCACCCACAAGAGGGCTTCCGGTCTGGACGAAGAGATATCTCCTGGTTTGCAGAGGGAAGTGGGCACTATGTGTCTGCAGACGCTCTTAGAACTTTACACTCTAGTAAAAATCCAAAAGATGGTTTACATGACTCAAAGCTTGCCTAGTTGCATGAATTATCAGTGATTATTGATTTGAATATAAAGTATTGATGAGCAATCTGAGTCAATCAACAAGAGATACATGGAATTAATATGCAATCTTATCCTGTCCTTCCAAACATTGTGTACATGATTTATTAGTGCATATATTTTGTAATCCCTCTACAAAACCAGCAAAGTCCTAGAATTTCATAAACAAAGATCTTGATTTAGTAACAACTTGACAATAGTTTACTTTAAAGCATCATCGTGTTTTGTTTAAGTTAGCATTTTCTTATTTTGTAAAACAGTTTGTGCCCCAATTATGTTTTGCCTCTCTATGTCTGACTGTTTCAGTAAGCAAATTTTACCAGCATAGTGCAAGTTTGATTGTGTAGAAACATCTCTTTATTATTACTTAAACCCTTTGCTGTTGACATTGTGAGAAAAGATCTATGCACTCGGCTGTAGATTTGCACAAAAGATAGTCCACACAGTCCCACGTACGAAGCTCGTCCATCCATCTCTGCCAGGGCGCGGGACGCAGACGCACTCGTAAGAATAGCACATTGTATTGTAATGTATTGTAATGATGTATTGTGCGTGGTTTTAATAAGCGCGGGCCGTGTGCGGAGGTGCCGGTGCGCGGATGGCCCGGGTCAGGCTCCTGTTTCCGCCGCGCTCTCTCCCCGGGTCCGCTGGGACTTTGGCTTTCTCTATTTGTGTTTGTCAGGGGATTTTTTGCGGCAAACACGCACTTCATCACTTTGACATTGATTAAAAATACATGGCCCTATTCTCGGGGACTGTCAGCGCACGAATCAGCACACGAATCAGCAAACTGCACACGGTTTTGTAAAAAGCTTTCTCTGGTTTGTTTTGTAATGTCTGTAATTCTTGTGCCGGTGTCTTTTCTTTTAAACTGGCTACAATGACAACAGAGCTAAAGAGGAAAGAAGCAGGAAGATTTTTAACATATAAGCAGCTACTATTATCTGCCTAACTTAAATGACTAGTTAGAACACTTTTTTCAGTAAAGTATTCTGTCTGTTTTCACCCACTTTGACTGTTTTGATGACGTTTGTAATTGTCTTTTGACCCGTAAACAAGACATAAGTAATTCTACAACTGTTACCTAGCAACCAAACAGGCCAAAACCCACTTAAATGACACAGTTGCTACGATTTAACAAACTAAACTATCTTATAACACTTTATTGTGTTAAGTGATTGTTTAAGCTTCAGCTGAATTATTTTGAATGATTTAATTCAAAATAATTACACTCATAAAATACTGACATCTAAACACAACATCTACAAATATTAAACCATAAAACAAAGTGAACAGTTGAACTTCAATAAGTTAACTATGTTAATGTATTGTGTATTGGTTTAATGTATTTTAGATAGTGTTATAAAAAATGACAAACTACACACAGGCCTATTGAGCCTCATTATGTCACAAACAAGAGTGTGCATGTTCCAATATTAAACTTGGAGAAACTAAGTTATAAATAAGAAAACAGTTTTTTCCAAAGTAGTTTAGGCCTATATAATAAATGATAAACGGTCTATTTGTATAGCGTTTTTCTTACCAGGCACTCAAAGCACTTTACTAACTAGTATCCACCCAGTGTATGCAGACACTGAGACAATTTGGCAATCCACTCTTGTCGTCCAACTGGTACTTGGTATTCCAGCGGTCTCCCATCCAAGCACTAACCAGGTCTTAATTTGCTTAGCTTCTGAGATCTGACGGGATGCAGGCTTTGACAAACAGGTTTGGCCAAATGAAGCACTGTAAAAAATGAGACCACTGTGTACTGTTTGAATTGAGTAGGTAAAAAATAGTTTAATCAGGAAGTGAATGCAGCGTCTGTTGGCTGAGCTCGGTGATCCTCTCCAGTTTCACTTTGTGGTTGTAAAAGAAGTTTTAGATGAACCAAAATGAATACATGTCGATAATAACCATGTGTCGAAGGATTTATGAGACAAAGTTGTGAGATTGAATGCAAAACGCTTCAAATACCGTTTTTTTTTTTTTTTTTTTTTTTATACCGATAATTCATCACCTGGCTTGATAAATGAGGCCCATTGTTTAATGCCGCACACTTAACTCACAATATGGTGAAATGCATTTATTTTTTGTAGGTCCATCCATGACAGTTATTGATAATGTTTCAACTATTCTCTTTTTTCTATTCTGTTTTTTTTTTCTTCTTCTTCTTCACAATTAATTTATGGCAAAAAAAAATAATAAATTTGGCAAAATAAAAAAGAGCTGATATCACATATTTTAGTTATACAACAAGATATTAAAATCTGTGTGCTCCTTTTCATTCACAGAAATTATACAGTATGTTTAACCAAATGAGAAATATAACTCTCTACTAACATAAAGCAGCATAAAGTTGTATTTTTATGTAAGTCTGTCTGCCAGAAGAACAAGATCATTTGAATCAGCAGATGCCTAAATCAAGCAAATTATCAAAATTATCTTTTGCAACCTATATACAGTATTTCTTATTCTTTGCTTTTCTATACATTGAACACAAACACAGCAATGTCTAGTCAGGCTCAAACACACATCTCTCTCTCTCTTCTCTCTCCTCTCTCCTCTCTCTCTCCTCTATCTTCTCCACTGCCTCTTGCTTTAATTGCGGCTCTGTCCCGGCCACCGTATAACCGCGTCTGTGGCAGGCTCGGGGCTGAACATCCATCCTCAGCCGTGTAGGACTTCCACGCTCCGCCGCGCACAACTCAAACACGCACACACGGTTTTTCTTTTTTTCTCTCTCTCTCCTCATGCAATCTCCCTTAGCACTGAGAGAGAGAGAGAGAGAGAGAGGAACCGGCCCCTCCTCCATCTGAAGACACGCACACATCTTCTCAATGGGCTCGTGGAGGCTTGGCTTTGTTCTGAGTGTGTTGTTGAATGGTTTATTCAACTGTGGCCTAATGCATATACTATATATACTGTGGTTTATTCTATGGGTTTTTCAGCATTTAAAGCCCATAAGATTATTGCATGTTTTCTTTTCTCCTAGTTTGGTCTGATAGTTCTTGTGGTGAATATTATGATAGTTTTTTGGCTGTAAAGTTGCAAATTATGAAGAAATTAACAATAAATTTGAATGACAGGAAGTAATTTAAGTTGTAAAACAGATATGTCATGGAAAAAGTGACAAATTACAAAGAATTTGCACACAACTGAGTTTGAACAATTAATTAACAAAGTTATAGTGTTAGAAGTTATTGTCATTTGTCAAATTGTAGCTTTTGTGTCATGTCCCATATTTACAATGTGGGTTGCTAGGTAACATTTGTAGAATTACTCTGCATAATTATATTTACTGACAAAAGACAATTATTGGATAAAAAGAAAAATGCTTAGTGAAGTTTTAAATACATATACAAATGTTCTCTATGTTTTACTGAACTATCATCATTTCCGCAGTCTTTTCAAACAGATAAGATGATGTGATAGCCTTTATTTGACCCACACTGGGGAAATCCCAGTGTTCTAATGCATATTTCAAGAACAGCTGGGAAAAGGAAGCGTGCAATAAAAACAACATGTATCTATCAAAGAATGCACCATTAGTTCAGTAGAAGAAAGATAAAGTTACAAAAACATTACCAATAAGAAAATGTAGATATAGAACAAAATGTCAAAAATGTACAATAATCATGTTTTCACGCCACAAATTTTGGTCAAAGTCACATGACTAATGGGTTTAGCGGGTCAATCTTAAACTACCCAAGCCCTAATTCTAACTTACCTGTTAAACCCCCCAAAAAATGTCGCCACATGGCTTCAATCAAAATCCGTGGTTATTTTGCGTTTTGGCTTTTCATTACACATGCACATTAATAAACAATAAAATCTGCTTATTGTACATTTTTGACATTTGTTGTATAGCTACATTGTCGAGGCTGAACACATTTGACAGAAATGGCATGATAAGTCCAATATTACCTTTACTTGCCCAGTACGTGGCTGTTCACTAAAATCTAGGAAGCGTGTTTGTTTATGTTGTCAGCTAACTGTCGCCTGCATATTAACACTGCTCAGCTCGTGTTTTTAAAAGTTGTTGAAAATGTCTTAAGAATGCTGAGGGCCAATAGTGATTGGGTAAGTTAAAAAATAATCATGGACTGATGAGAAATGTTGAAAATGTACTATTAAAACGGTAAATTTTTTGTGTAGATGTATGTCTTCCTTAGGAAATTGGTCCAAAATCAAAGTAGACTGTAAACGTAAGCAATATTGAAATATCAAAAGCCCATTTGAAAGAGAGTGAGACATAATTTCTGCATTTTGAGAGCGCCTGAATATAAGCTGCACCTAGTTTTTCAAAGGATCATTTAGGCCTCACTTGTTTATAGTAAGTCTGCGAGAATTGATCATTTAGATGCATCACTGGTTTTTGCTGCAGAGTTCAAAGCTTGTGCAAAACATAGCTGTGCATAGTCAGGACATTACGGTAATCCAACTACCAAAACAACCGACTTGTGACCATGGTTTAAACATAGAAACTAGCCCTTTGAAAGAGAATTATAGACTTCAAGATTACTTCAAAATTACCTTACATAATTTACAACACACTTCAAATCAAAATGACTGCAACATTTTGTTCATTTTGCACCACATTTCTTACATTCTATAGTTTAATGTGTGCAACTTAATCATCTTAACTCCCTTTTACACACCTGCAGCCGTCCGATACACTCACCATTGACTCCATACTTCTTCCATTCTCCGCTGCATTCACCTATACATCCTGCTCCGTGCATTCAAAATGGCATAAATAGCACCGACATTAATCAGCCTTAGCTTTGACAAATCTTATGTTTTCCCCGTGCTTTCTTTGTTGTTTAGTCTAGCATTGTTCTGGCCTCCTCTTTCCTTCTTCTCTCTCTTCTCCTCCCTCGCTTCTTTCTCTTCCCCGAGTGGCTCTCTTGTTTCTTTTGGCTCATCCGTTAAGTGGGAGATAAACCTCGCTAAGGCCCCGTGGAAGTCTCTTCACTGGGGGACAATGTTATCGGAGAAGCAGCTACCCAGAAAGCTACTATATATCCGCCGCATTGCTTGCTTTAGTGTCTCTGGTGTGTGTGCGGGAGCAGGTGTGCACTGGAAACTCAAATGTCCACAAAACGCAACATTTTTTTAGGTTAAAAATTGCCAGAATGTTTTTGAATAACTTTTTTACCAAGCTTAAGGTGTTTCTTTTAATTAGTATTGAATTTAATTAATTTTAGTTCTGTCTGTTTTCTCATTAATTAAGCTAACTATTTAGAAAAAAATTAAAGAAATACAAAAAAAACACACAACCCTCTCAGTTATAGTCGGCGTTTCCACATGAAGTACCACTAAGAACTAAGTCCCTACATTCTTTTGCCCTTGTTTAATCAGAGGAGCTACCCTAGTTCACATGTTAGTTCACACACAGCAGCAGTTTGTGAATGTGTTATTGTCTGTTTAGTCTGGAACATTTAAATAAAAGATTTGTTGAAGTTAGGAAAACAAAAGTTGTTGTTTTTTTCCCTTCTACATAAAACTATGATGTACAAAAACTAAAAGCATCACTGAAATCAACAATAAAACAACTATTCACCATATTCCTAATAATACCATTTACAAATTTAATTGTTTAATTTTAAGTGTTTAATTGAAACATTTATTTTAGGAGCTACTGCCTTTAATGCTTTTAAGTATTTTATTTTTCTTTGCGATGGAGAAGGCTTGTCTAAATATCAGAAATATAAAACATGTCTAAATGTTGTGAATGTGTTTGTGTCACCAAAAGGTTCCTGGTCTGACTGGAAAGTACCTGCAGGAGCAGGAGCTAGAACAGTCCATAAAGTGAGGCCTTTTCTGTTTTTTTTTTTTTTTTTTTTCTGTTCTCAGTTTTAAGTTCCTGCTCAGTGCGAACACACCCAAAATGGGGCCTGAAAAAAGTACTAGGAACAGAAAAAAATCCCTACAGTGGAAAAAGGCCTTGGTGATTGAACCCAAAATATCAAAATAAAATAAACACCTTTGTCAGATGACTTTGTTGCAGCAGGCAGAGAAGTTGTGTAATGGCTGCCAGAAAAAAAAAGTAAAATTATAGGTCACGCCCCAAACTTCCCAAGCCCAACATGTTACCCAACTCTGGGTTATCACAACCCAACGTTAACAAGATTTTAAAAGGACCATTGCGGTTTTTTGTTTTGTTTTTTATGTATTTAGTGGAAAACTACTATGTAGCTATAACTTATTTTTTTTTTATTTATTTATTGTTTTTTTGTTTGTTTTTTGTAAAACCCAAAATGAATGTAAAACACCTTAGAATAGAAATAAGTCCATTTACTTCCTGTTCAAAACTTCATTGTACAATTTTGATGTAACAAGCAGCAGATTTAAAATTTGCAATTTCTGTTGTATTGTGGCTCTGTAACTTTTTTGAACCAGACATGCTGTGCTATGAATCTGAATATTTTGAATAGTCACAGTTTTGAATAGTCACAGTAAATACAGACAAGTGGGCGGAATAGGTGGTAGGTGAGAACAGGGCTTTTCTGAGCGCAGACAGATTTAGATTTTACACAAGGTCTCCTTTAAAGTAGTAAAAATGATCTAATCTCCCATAGAGTTAGTGTAAAATTGGCAAAAATGTTACTAGAAAAAAAGAAAATGTTGACTTTGAAGACATGTTAGATTTAAAGTGTGCTTGTACTGTTTGATTAAGTGAGCAGAACATACTAGCTCATTTCAAGTGAACTGGTCTCAATCATTCTGTTAGTCTCTGGTTTTACAGTGCACAGGCAGCGCGGTGCTTTTGCGGTGGCATTGTGGCTTAACCGTAAGAAGTGTATACTGCCATTTCCTCTCCATTTTACCTAATGCTCCGTCCTGCCCACCACTTTCCCTCTGCTCCTTCTGCTCGAGTGGTGTGGTCATCCGTGGCTAATGGTCTTACAACGCGCCCGCTTTCCAGCTTTGCCAGCACAATCGTTGCGCCATCAGTCAGCAAACCTATCAACTCCCACTGTTTTTTACGGCGCTGTTTTCTACGGCGGCGCATTTCGGTTCACTCTAGCGTTTTGTTGCATTTACACGGGCCTAATGCGGGTGCCTGCGAGGGACATTTTAACAGCCCCACACTAGACTTCCCTTAACTGTTTTAAATTAAAAGACGCGGCCATTGAGCAAGCAAGTGGACAGCGCTGTCATGGAGCTTTTTATTGTGCGGCCAACACAATGAAACTTCTGAGGTGCACTGAGCGGCAAAATGTGATTAAAACTAGATTTGCTGGTTTAAAACGACTTTTATTGCCGCTGCTCAAAAGTTCATTTAGTGGGGAGGAAGTAATTAACATAAATGCAAATATGTGGAGGTAGCCATGCCTTAGAGAGTCGAAGAGGAGAGTATGGTGGTCTATTTGCTGCCATCATAGTCTAAGAGCAAACTCACAATAAACTGGTGGTAAAACAAATGAGAATTTATACTTTTAGAATTTGAACCAACACATAGAAGTCCTAAATTAAACTGTATTGCTTTTTGAGTAGTTGGGACTTAACACCTCAGAATTGTAATAATAAATATTTTCAGAGTGCCACCTTCATCTAAACTGAGTGGACTCTTGTATTAGTTTTATTAGCATAGCATTCACGTTGACTAAAGTTATCTTGAATATCATTGTGGGTTCCAGCTGTGGTTATTTTATGTTTCCATCCGCTTGTAATGGTGATGTTGCATTTGTTAAATGACGACAGAAGGTGGTAAAAGATACATAAATAGAAGAGAAAGAGATAAAATAAAACTAACATGGCAACCATGACGTTACAAAAGTTTGAAAAGATACGTTGAGTTTATAGTTTGGTATCATTAACTTTAGCTCCACTGTTGCTCTTTGTTCACTATTTTCTCCAATAGTCAGCTCAAGTTAAACTTCATGGCTAAGTTGCAAGCAAACATTCAGAAGCCAGTATGCTAAAACAGAAGCTAGTGTGATGCTAAAGCAATGTTAAGCACACTTCCTGGATTTTAGTAGCTCAATGCATTAAATTAGTAGCCGAGTATTCAGCACAACACGAACAGAGGCATATTCCTCCAGTAGATGAGATGATGCAAATCAATTAAACACAATGGCAGAAGTTGCACTTTCATGGATAAAATGTGCTTAAACAAGCAATAGCTCAGATGCTAAGTGTTTGATAGCATCAGAGTCAAACTGCGCGTCAACTATGTATGTCTATGGCTTAATGTACCAACTGGTTTTATTTTACTTCATCGAAACCATCTGGCGTCGTACCATTGGTTCAATCACTCCACAGTAGGCGGATACTTTGTTTTTTTGCTTTAACCAATCCAGGAAGTAAAGTGTAAGCATATGTGCCAGCTAGCATTGCTGTTTCTGTGAGGTAAACTTACAAATTAAAGGTACAAAGCCAAATTCTTTAATATCTTTTAGTTAATTTTCACATGAGGTCAAAGGTGAACATACAGTATATTAACTCTGTTTGGTTCTGGCCAACACACTGCTTCATCTCTGCTCACTGATTGGCCGATTGTACTTCCTGGTTTTTGGGAATCGTCTGAAGATGTGTGATACCTGAACTAGTAAAGTAAAAGAGTGAAATGCAATTCAGCCTGGGTTTTAGAGTACACATGGCTTAGATGCAGATTTAACTGTGCAAACAAATTTTTACCTGGATAGATACTTTCATATTGTTAATGTATGCTGAGGTTGAAAAAAAGGTAATTTTCAAAATTAGTATCGGACATAGTGTCTTGAACACAGTAATCCAATTCAATATTGTGGACACTAGACAAAGGTATAATAATAAAACCAGCATAGCAAAGCGTCCCTCGTCATGTCTAACTAATACTATCGAGTGGCTGCAGGTCAGCAGCGAGAAGGGTCCAGTCCAGTGGGACCGAAGTGAAGGTCTGATCAGTGTGAAGACTGGAGCTGTGGTAACCCAGACAGGGCAATTAGATGGTGTATGAAGGGGGTATCACATGCAGCTCTCCCAGGCTCCTCATCACGGCGCAGGGGGTGGCAGAGCGCGATCGATGGCTCTGTGGGGAAGACGGCGGGGGCGAGGGGGGTTTTCTCTGATTGGGCCGGATCGATTTGGAGAAGCGGGACCACAGCCACTTGTTTTGTGCTCTCTTCTCTGTCGCTCTATCTCCGCTCGGTGCTGTTGGGGAGCTGAGAGGGAAAAGGAGGAGCTGTAGATGTGGAGGCTGCACTGTTAAGGACCGCAATCAGTGGTCAAGTCCCCTTTGTGGGTCTAGCTCTCTAACTACAATCAAATAAAGTGTTCCTAAACCTAACCAGCTCTCAAAATGTCAAATTAAATACTGTCTAAGAAAGGTCTACTCAACTGAAGATCCAGGGTCCAAATTGGCTCTGGGCTGGTCCTCAACCACCTCCTGCTTTTGTCTTTGTGTAATTCTGCTATTCTGGTCTAGTCCTTTTTTATTCCTGCTTAATGCTGGTTTGGAAATGTTGTAGGGCAATAAAAATCAAACGTTATAGCATAGTTTTTAATATTACTAAGACAGATCGTCCATAGTACATATTGTGTGCAAGCCCACATATCAAAAGTTGAAATGTAACTTTATGGCCCTTAGGTCCTGGTCCTCCAAAAAAATCAGACCTTTGGGAAAATTATTTTTGAATAACCCAGATCTAAAAACATATATGACGCTTAACCAAAAGTAAAGGTTTCCATAAAAAACATGTTTATGATACTGTTGTTGCAGAAATGTTCAAAACGAATCTGCACCATCAGGTAAATCTCAAATATTACATCATACAGCTGTATTTTTGGCTACATTTATTTAAAGCTAAATTTTCATTATATGGGTTCTAAGTTTATACAATTTCTGATAAGCCATATGCAAGCTTCCAAAAATGACATAGACTTTTCAATTAATGAGAAGTTTCCCCTAAAACCAATTGAGCACCATATGTATTCAAATTGTATAAAAAATTCCAAATGATTGAGGTTAAATGTTTGAAAGAATACTCATTAAAATCGTTCATGTAAGCAAACGGCTAGACATCTGAGAGTAGTCCTTAAAAGTGTTGCTTCCACATCTGCAGATTCCCACTATCGTCCGCTCCGCCTCTACCTTTAGCCCGCCATCACGTTGACACGGGCCTTAATGGACTCTGCCATGTGATACAAGCAGCAGCGGTTAATTACCTTGCCAAGACCCTGGCCTTTTCCGCGGCCGGCAGTCCATTCCCCTGCTCTGGACTCTCCAAAGTGAGTAGCTCCCCCATTGTTCCTCTAATCCGCTGAAGTTGAATCAGATTGAAGCGCTTTCCTCTTTTTTTCGAAACAAGTGTTTTGTTGTGGCTTTTGCTCGAGCTAATGCTACAAGCTGCACGCTAACAAAGAGTGAGACAAAGAGTAAAAAAGAGCAAATCTAAAGCAACAATAGGAGGCAGCTCTAAATGATGATGAACTTAACACGAAAAGATTAGCAGAGATGTACCATATTTTAAGAAACTTTGAATTTATCTATCTCTGCAAAGGTATGGGTACTTGATTTTCATAAATGTAGGTATTTAATGTGTTCATTCACTTTCTATTTCTTTGTAAGTTACATTTAAAAAAATAGAAAATTGGGTAAACAGTAGCAGAAAATCAGAAAAACTACATCAACACTTCTGTTTCTCTCATATTTCTCACTGAGACAGGCTTTAGGATTACACACAGTTCAACTTTCTACCTTTCTATGCCATGTAAGATGTTTTTAGTCTGTTTGATGGGTAATGTTTTTTGTTGGTCAAGACTCAAGTCTCTGGGGTTTCTTACTGTCGAGCTGGAGACGGCACTGACATTGTCCAATGTGATTATCTGCTCAGTTAGAGAGTCTCGCAGGTGTTTTGGGCTGAGTAAAATCACTTCTGTTTTATCAGGATTAAGGAGTAGGTAATTAAGGCTCATCCAGGTTTTATATCCTTCACACAGGCACTGAGTCTTTCTATTTGATCAGACAGATCTGGTTTCATTAATAAGTACAGCTGAGTGTCGTCTGCATAACAGTGAAAGTCAATGCCATGCATTTTGATAATGTTACCTAGCGGAGAGTAGAAAGAATTGGACCAAGTACAGAGCCCTGTGGCACACCGCAGGTGACTTTGAACACTGTGAGGACTTGGTTAACAATGACAAATTGGTACCTATTGGATAAATAACATTTAAACCAGTTGAAGGCAGTTCCTCTGTGGTCAATCATATCAAACACTGCGCTGAGATCCAAGGGAACCAGGATTGAGATCAGATCGTTGTCAGCAGCTAATAACAAATCATTCGTGACTTTAAGAAGAGCTGTTTCCGTGCTATCAGTGGATATCACTTGCAGAAAGATACGCTGTCTACTGGGGAAACTTCTTTGATAAAAGCAAAAAAACAAGAAGAGAGCGGCTGTTTGGATCAGGTATGAACCGGTTTGTCTGGCCTCGGAAGCTTGAGACAGTGTTTTTCTCATCAGTTGTATTCATCTGAATGTAACATGTCCGGTTTCTAGGGTCGAATTTCATTCACAAATGTTTGCCCAGTGACAAACTCTTGTAGTTTGCTGACATCAGTGCTGGTCAGTGTTGTTGCTACAGCTTGTGTCAATCAACTGCAGCTCTTTCTGCTAACCTGTTGCAGAAATCCCTCTTTATGTTTTAGGCCTATATTTTAAAATGCAGCCCTCGACCAACTCTCACTCTAATAAGTTAAGCCCCAGCTTCATTTGAGTCACTGACACCGTTGCCTTACAGGAACAATTTGTAATTTGTCTCCATTGACTCTCGTTCATTGTTGCCACTCACTGCTGACATTTCAGAAAGCTGTGATGTCATCTGCATAACCTCTACACAGCTTGGGAACAATGTTAAACCAGTGGACATTTTGAAGTTGAATCAGATTGAAGCGCTCGCCTCTTTTCTTTTTTTTTTCTAGACAAGTGTTTTGTTGTGGCTTTTGCTCGGGCTAATGCTACAGGCTGCGCGCTAACAAAGAGCCACAGATCCGGCTGAAAAAGCTGGAGGCTATTCTGGGATTCACGCAGGGCCACAGCAGCACACGCACTCTGAATACGACTCATTCATGTGTCGATTAGCATTGAGTCCTGTGCCTAAACTCCACATTTGAATAGAGCTGACAAGCGCCCGGCGAATGTCCCATTTCCAATCCGAGCGCGCACCTGAATGACTTCTTAAAAAGGTGCTCCTATTCTGGCTGAATGCTTAATACACCTGTGTTTGTTTAACTCTGCCTCCACAGTCCAAAGTGTTATCATTTTGTTTACTCCTTCCAAAAGCGGGCCGCTGACTTAAGCACAAAATCATGCAAAGATTTTGAATTGCCCCAGATTATTGCGTCGGCTTTCTGATGTCCAAGCCGAGTTCAAATTAAGCTACAATAAAGAGTTTTATTCTTTATCTGCAGCAGTGTGTCTAGACGCCTTTGCACAGTCTATTTCTGAATGCTTTCACAACACACTCAACAATAGCCCGGTGGTACGCGTCAGGCCTGTAGCTCCCTAAATATCTTTCTAATCTCTTAAATCCTATTGGTCCTATGGTTATCTGTGGTGTATTGAATTAGCATAAAAATTGAGGCAACAACACAACCTCATGCCGTCAACTGAATTTGAATTGCGCTGTTATTTGTGACAAGTGGAACTTACAGAAGACGTTTATGAACAGTTTGTGCCGTCAACTCTGCAGCCTATTCTCATAGAAGTTTGGTATTTTTGTATACACCACTTATTATAAAATGCACATAGACATTTCTGGATACATGTACAATTGTTGATTCTACCTTTACATTATGGTTCTCAAACATTATATATTACAACTCAAAACATTATACATTATCTCAAACATTATACATTATCTCAAACATTATATATTACGTATTCTTCGTATTCTTCTTCGTATTCTTCTTTTTCTTCTTCTTCTTCTTCTTCTTCTTCTTCTTCTTCGTATTCTTCTTCTTCTTCGTATTCTTCTTCTTCGTATTCTTCTTCGTATTCTTCTTCGTATTCTTCGTATTCTTCTTCTTCGTATTCTTCTTCCTTTTCTTTGTATTCGTCGTATTCTTCTTCGTATTCTTCTTCTTCGTATTTTTTGTATTCTTCGTATTCTTCTTTTTTCTTCTTCGTATCCTTCTTCCTCTTCGTATTCTTCATATTCTTCTTATTATTATTCTTCTTCTTCGTATTCTTTTTCATATTCTTCTTCGTATTTTTCTTTTTCATATTCTTCGTTGTATTCTTGCCATGATTTGTCTGCACAGAAATGAAGCAATGGACCACAGTCTGCAAAGCCGTTTCTAAAAATAAGCAATTTATAAAAGCATTGTGATTTAATATACTGCGACGGCTTACAAATTTCGCCAATAAAGCACAGCCATATATCAATTACTGTTACTTAGAAGTAGAAAGAAGTGATAAAACTGGTATAAATCAGGCTCGGTGCTTTGTCAAATCAAGTTTTGCACAAATAACATTCACATATATTTGCATAGTGTTATCTCCCAATCTGGCAACGCTCCAGCTGTCCTTCGGGGGGCACTGTATGGATAAAGCTGCCCGTAGCATCGCTCTCTCTCTCTCACACACAACTCTGCTCACTTTTAAGATCAACCGCACCATATGTCTACCACTGTTTCCATAGTAACTGTAAAAAAATAAAAAGATACAAACTTTTCCTTGATTCATTAAAGGTTTGAATCTACACCAGCATTCTCAGCAATCTCTCTCTTTTCACATTTTATGTATCTCTCTCTCTCTCTATCTCTCCGGTCTCTTTCTAAAACTTCTCTCTCTCTCTAATCTCAATTCTTTTTCTGTCTATCTCTCTCTTCTCACTTTCTCTCTCTCTCTCTCTCTCTTTCTGTCCCACTCTCCGGTCTCTCTCTCCTACTACTTTGTTTCTCTCTCTCTGATCTCCATCTCTTTCTCTATCTTCTCTCTCCCTGTGTCTCTCCCTCTCTATGTGTCACTTTCTTTTTCTCTCTTTCTCTGTCTCTCTCTCTCTCTGCTCCCTCTGTTTTGGTCTCTCTCTATACCTTTTTCTTTTCCTTTTTTCTCTACCATGTCTTCCAATTCTTTCTTTCTCTCGCCGGTCTCTTCCCTCTTCTACTACTCTCTCTTTCTCTCTGATATCTTTCTCTCTCTCTCTCTCTCTCTCTCTCTCTCTCTCTCTCTCTCTCTCTGTTTCTTTCTTGCTCTCTCTGATCTCATTTTCTTTTTCTCTTTTTCTAGTCTCTCTTTCTCTTTCTGTAGTCTTTGTGTCTCTCTCTTTCTCTGATCTCTATCTCTTTCTCTATCTTCTCTCGCTCCCACTCTTTCTCTCTTTTCTGGTCTGTCTACCTATAACATTTCTCTCTCTCTTTTTCTTTCTCTCTATGGTCTCTATGTCTCTTTCCCTATGTTCTCTCTCTCTTTCTCTCTGTATTTCTCTCTGGTCTCTCTCTCCATATAAAACCTCTCTCTTTCTCTCTCTTTTTGGTCTCTCTCTTTCTCTCTCTATGTCACTACTGTATCTTCTCACACTCCCTCTTTGCTCTTTCTGGTCTTCTTTCCTCTCTAGTCTTTCTTTTGCCTCTCTCTCCTTTCCCTCTGGTCTCTCTTTGCCTCTTTCTCTCTGTCTCTATCTTCTCTCACTCCCTTTTTCTCTCTGGTCTCTTTCTCTGCCCCTCTCTCCCTCCCTCACACCCAAAACATCTGCTCCCCCCTCTCCATCCACACATGTTTCCGTGATAAGAAAAGCGTTTTGTGCTGTAGCTTCTCTCTCTCTTTCTCTCTCTCTTTTTTATGCCTCCTCACTCCAACCTGCTGACTTTGCAAACAAACGCCAGAGAGATGTCGGGCCACATTTCCAGGTTGATTGCCCAAGCGCCGCGCCGTAAAACAGGTGGTGCGGAATAAAATATTTAATGGCATCCTCTGTATCTACTCGCCGCATATAGTGGACCGTCCATATGTCGCCGACGGTAACAACAAACCAGCCACGCTACTGCCGCACGTAGCATATAGCGTGGCGTATATAGCATAGCCGGCTTCAAAGCTTCTTCATGTTTATTCACAAGTTGATTCAGGAGGAAAAAAAACCCAAAGGAAAATATAGTGGCCATTTGATGTTTTCAACCATTTTTAATAAGATGTGGCTTTTGAAGAAAGAGGAATGCACGCGCTTGTTAGCTTCCATCGCCAGAGCTGTTGGGAAAGAATGGGAAGTGTGCATTAAGCTACGTAGCATTGGGTTAAATAATGATTTATAGAGATGTGGGTGCGTACTGTGGTATTCTTTGTGAGCTTGACTGGATATGTTTGTATAGGAATTGTGCAAATGCTCAACTGTGCACTGATAATATATACAAAAAA
>CM076396.1:40902617-40970254 GCA_038363315.1 Mugilogobius chulae | reverse complement strand
AGGCCATTTCTGAACTCCACAGCGCCAGACTTTGATCAGGAAGTGCTCCGAGACAAGATAAAGAAACTACAGGACACTTATCATGCTGTTTGTCGTTTATTTCTTTGTTTCATAATTGTCTAATTGCATTTATTGTAAACAATCTCCACGGGACAAAGACAAGTCAATCTCAGCTGATTTTTTGGAAAGTACAGTTTAATAAGAGAAGGGGTAAAACATTGGTCCAGATAATCACATGAAATGGTGATTTTAACGAAAGTTTGATAATTGCAGGAAGTTCTAAAACAGAATCTTTCCCTTTCTCATTCTCTCTCTCTTTCCATTTTTCTTTCTCTCTCTCCCCCTCTTTCTTTTTCTATTTAACTCTCTTTCTTCTCAGCCTCACTCTCTTTCTGTCTCACAGTTTCTTTCTCCAGCCTTTTCACTCTTCCTCTTGTTCTTTTGTCCCCTCTTATTTCTCTCCCTCTTTCTTTTTCTATTAAGCTCTCTTTCATCTTGGTCTCCTCTCTCTCTCTTCTGTCTCACTGTTTGTTTCTTTCTCTCTTTCTCCATTCTTTTCTCTCTCCTCTTGTTCTTTTGTCCTCTCTATTTCTCTCTCCCCATTTCTTTCTTTACCTCTTTACTTCCCTCTCTCTCTCCTTTCCACTATCTGTCTGTCTTTATCTGTCTCTCTCTCTCTCTTTTCTTTTCTCTCTCTTGTCCCTCCCTTGTCTTCTCTCCCTCTTTCTCTCTCTTCTATCACTCTTTCTTTTCTGTTCTTCCCGTCTCCTGCTTACTTTTCTTTCACAGTCACGCTCTTTCTCTGTCACTTTCTCTCACACTCTCTCCTTCTCTCTCCCCCCATTTCTCTATGTATCTCCTCTCTTTCGCTTATCTCTCTCTTTTTCTTATTTTCTCTCCGCTCTTCTCCATTTTTCTTTCTCTTTCTCTCACTGTCTCTCTCTTCCCCTCTTTTTTCTTTTCCTGTCTCACTATGCCTTTCTTTTCTCTCTTTCCTTCTCAATGTCTCTCTCACTTCTCTCTCTCCCTCTTCTTCTTTTGTCCCCTCTCTCTCGTTCTTTCTCCCTTGTCTCTCTCTCTCCTTTTCTCTCTTTCTCCTCTCTCCCTATTCTTTCTATCTCTTTGCCTTTATCTCTCTCTCCCCTCTTGTCTCGCTATCTGTCTTTCTTTCTCCATCTCTCTCTCTTTCTCTCTCTCCCTATCTTTCTCTCAGTCTATTTCTTTCCTGTCTTCTTCATTTTCTCTTTCTCTCTCATGCTTTCTTTCTGATTTGTTGTCACTCTCTATTCTTCTCTCTTTGTCTCCCAGCTTCTCTCTCCCTCTCACTTATTCTCTCTCCCCATCCCTCGATCTCTCTCTTCTTTCTCCCTTGTCTCTCTCCCCCTTTTTCTCTCCCTTCCCCCTCTCTCCCCATTTCTCTTTCTCTTTATCTCTCCTTATCTTTCTCTCTCTTTTTCTCTGTTTTTCTTTATCTCTTTCTGTCTTCTTTTTTCCTTTTCTCTCTTTCTCTCTCAGACTCTCTTTCTGTATCTGTTTGTCACTCTCTTCTCTCTCTCTCTTTGGTCTCCCAGCTTCTCTCCCTCTCTCACCACCTATCTTTTCTCTCTCACTCATGTCTTTCCCTCCCTCTCTCTCCCCCATCCCTCTTTCTCTCTCTCATACATACACACACTCCCCCTAACTCCCTTTCGCTCATCCCTTTCTCTCTCTTTCTCTCTCTTGTTTTTCTTCCACTCTACAGTAAACAATCTCTGACAGGACAAGTCAATCTGAGCTGATTTGGTAAAAAGTACAGTTTAATTAGCTCGCGGTGAAGAGTTAGCGGATCACGGAGGAAGAGAAGAGAGGGAGGCGTTGCTTTCATGTTTTTCCGGTGATGGATGGCTTTTGAATGGGCTTTCCGAACAGCTAAACAGTAAGTAACGGAATAAGAAAGTCTGCGTTTGAAAGCTGTGATCGGCGTCCGGGCTTTCCGCTTTATAAATGATGATCCAATGATAAGACAGAGGCGCCGTAACAAGGGTTTAAATGAGTCAGCAGTGTCCAGAGCTTAAAATATACTTTATCTGAATGTTTGGGGAGTCGGGAGACAAGTTTTGGATGAAAATAGAAGCCGTAAAAAACAGGAACGCTATTTGTCGCTTGTGTAGAGTTTATAACGGTGATATTTTCCGTGACCTCGATTTCTCTTTTCCGTTCCGTGCTTTGGGAATGTTGTCAAATTATTGTAAGTTTGGCTAAATCTCAAATTACACCAGCATTGCAACAACCTCGATACTTGATTCGGACATTTCCCAGGTTTTAGTGTCGGGCATGTGTCAAACTAACAGGATCTCTCTCTCTCTCTCTCTGTCTGTCCTCTCTCCTTTCTGTTTATTCTCTCCCTCTATTGCCCTCTTCTCTCCCAATTGTTCTCCTCTGCCTTTACATTATCTTCTATCTTTCTCTCTTCCCTGCTGTCCTTTCTTTTTCTCAACTATACTCTCTCTTCCTCCCTTCTTGCTTTCTTCTTTTCCTTCTCAGTTCCTTTCATCCTTCTCACTCTCGTCCCTTCACCTTTTTGTTCTTTCTTTCTCTCCTTCTTTCTATTTCTTTCTCCCTTCTCCATCTCTCACTCACTCATTCTCTCTCGCTTTCTCTCTTACTTTCACTCCCCCCCATCTCTTTCTTTCACTCTTTACCTCATACTCTCTCTCTTTCCTTCTCTGTCTCTGACAAAACACACATCTCTTACTCCCTCTTTTCTCCTCCTTTCTTTTCTTGGGAGGCCTATCTCTTTCCTTTCCCCCCCTCTTTCTCTCTCTCACTGCTTCCCTCTCTCTTCCTTCTTTTTTGGACGCCTGTGCCATTACCATAGTGCTGGATGTGTCTCCCTCCCTTCCCTCTCTCTCCTTCTTATTCTCTCTCCATCCCTTTCTCTCTCCCTTTCTCACCCCCTTCTTTCTCTTTCCATCCCTTCCTTTTTCATCCCTCCTTCTTTGAGCACCTGTGCCATTACCTTAGGCGCTGGATGTGTGGATCTCTCTCTCTCTACCTTATTGCCCTCCCTCTTCCCTCTCCTCTCCCTCCCTCCTCTCCTTCCTCCCTCTCCATCCCTTTCTCTCTCACTCACTCACTCTCATTCTCTCTCTCCCTCCCTTTCTCTCTCCCTCTCATTTCCATCCTTCCTTCTTTTGAGTGCCTGTGCCATTACCATAGGCGCTGAATGTGTGCTGGATTGTAGATGTTCTCTTTCCCTTCCTCTCTCCTCTCTTTCTCTTCTCTTCCTCTCTCTCTCTCTCTGTCTTCCCTCTCTCTCTCTCTCCCTCCCTCTCTCTCTCTCCCCCCTTCCCTTTCCTTCTCCGGGCGCCTATGCCATTACCAAAGCGCTGATGTGTGCTGGATGTGTGGATGTCTCTTTCCCTTCCTCTCTCTCTCTCTCTCCCTTTCTCTCTCCCTTCCTCTCTCTCTCTCTCCCTCCTCCC
This sequence comes from Mugilogobius chulae, assembly GCA_038363315.1. Lineage (NCBI taxonomy): Eukaryota > Metazoa > Chordata > Actinopteri > Gobiiformes > Gobiidae > Mugilogobius > Mugilogobius chulae. The sequence goes on along the minus strand of CM076396.1, from coordinate 40,966,790 downwards.
TCCCTCCTTCCTTCTCCGGCGCCTGTGCCATTACCATAGGCGCTGGACGTGTGGCTGGATGTGTGGATGCTGGCGATGCCTTCATTAAACATGCAGCAGACACGGCCGGTTCTCCTGCCAAGACAGACACGGAGGAGCGAGGGGATGAACCGGGCTGGCCCCAGGGTTGGCCTCTAACAACCCCCAGCCCGACTCCCTCCCTCTCCCCCCTCTTTCTCTCCATCCAGCACCAGTCTCCTCAAATTCAATCTATCCATGCAATATAAATGGGACAGTGAGACAACCACACTTTATCTCACAGTTTAACTTCTTTGGTTTTTTTGGTTGAGTTTCAAACAAGTATTAAGACTGTTTGATTGACTGAGATTGCAGTTCAGAAGCATGTTGAAGAGCAGTAATGGTGGTCAGATGGTAGAATTTAGATGCTTGTCTATTGATTAAGTTATTGGTCATGAAGGTTGATTGCTTTATCCACAATACTTGCTTTGCATTGAATTTTTTGGTAAGAAAACAAGCTTGCCTGTGGTGATCCATGACTTTATCAAGATTCCATCAGGAAGCAGTGAATCCAATAATGTCTACGTGTTTGAGGCGTTTCAGTTATATAGGGATGTTTGTCATGTTGTCATGTTCACGTGACCTTTGGTTGGCATAACATTTAAAACGTAATTGCCGGCTCGCTGAATAAACTTGGAAAAGACAATGATTGTATCTTATGGTACTGGTTCGAAAATGTATGATGGAGCAATGCAAAGAGCTTCTACTGTGTTCCTCAAAAGCCGACATCAAGAAGAAAGCTTTGAATTCGGCAATTGACCCAGACAGAAAAAACAACAGGAGAAAGTGCTGGTTTGCCAGTCATTCAGCGTCCACGGCCATATTTTGAGTCACACTTTGGTTCATTAAATTCCCTTTTATATCTTTTGTCCTCATTGTGATATCAACAAGTAAAGCTAAACACGCGTTCAGAGACTTACTCCGCCCACAACTGCACCCCAAACAGCCTCGCACATGATTGATAGCACGAAATATGACAGTGAGTCCATATAATCCTTATAATATATGACTGATCATGTCATTACACAGCGAGTGACCGTTTTCCAACTTGCACAGCAGCAGTGTCAGAGGGAGGAGTTTTTAGTAGCTCACCTGTGGTTTTTGCACAAAAAAAATTTGCACACAAATGTCAAAAAAAGTCTTAGAAACAGTAGTTAATTCAATGTTGACTGTATACACACAGTTTGACAATGAAAAAAGTGTATTTTTTTATTACTTCACCTTAGTCGACACCTTTGGCCACCTCAAATTTAATGAACGTTTGGGATAATGAATTTGATTCAGCTGAAAGTCAAGGATGGAAATACAATTCTTGATTTTTATTTCATCATGATGAGTTCGACATAACCCAATCAGAGAGCTGTTTTGGCTCTGATTCCTGTTAAAATCCTCGAAGATAGCACATAGTAATCTCTTCTTCTTCATACTATTTGAGAGAGAGAACACAGCTCATTATGACATAACTCTTTGTTCATACTTTATAAGGCTGATTAAAACTGAAGCAGCACTGAACATGTTTTAGTTTTCGAGGAATTGTCCATGCTCTCTCGCCTGACCTCGGCTTTTGTATTCCATCCTCTGTATCATTTCAATACATTACCAATTGAGGAGGCCATCCATTAAACATACACGCATTCTAACACAACACAGTCTCCAGTCGCTTCACCTCATTAATGCCACACGCCCGCCAGCTTGACTTTAGCATAGGCAAAACTCACCCAGGCAAAAGTTACATAAATGTATTAATATTTCCAACGCACAAAAAAAGCAGCCTTGTATTCCGTGCCATGTCTGCCCCCTGGCCTTGTTTTATCAAGCGGCTGAATGTACCAATTTGCAGCTCTGCCTCGATTAGATAACCGCATGCTGTTATTTCGCGGATGCCATTTTTTTTCTATCTTATGCAACCATATGTAAGTCTAGCCCCGGTCGTGGATACCTGTAGGTTTTCTGACGGCGAAGACTACCTGAGCGGCTCAAACAGAATTAATGCGGCGCTAGTTTATGGGCTGCTGTTAAGGGGGAAGCAATCCTCGGCCTCAAATGAACTTTCGAAAGAGTCTTAAACTAATTTAATAGTCTGTTTAAAGGACTGCGGTGGGTGCGGAGATGGAGAGGAGAAGCGGAATCTGACGCAAATTAAAAATGTCTCGGAGATTTCAGGGCGAAAGCTAATCCGAGCCGTGTGGAGTATGTTCGTGTGTGAGCGTGAGTTGAGGATGTAGATCTTAGTGGGAAACTGTCGGACAAAGAATGTAGGATAATTGTCAAACTATATGGGTTTGCATAAGGTTCATCGAGTTGAGAATTACACTGCTTAAAATGATTTGGATTTAGAACTTGAGCTGTTTTAAGAGGATATGATTTAATTGCTCATGTAATGTAGAATACACTGTTTTCAAAGCATTTGCAACTGGTTAACAACTTTATTTACTAAGCATTTTTCATACATAAGTGCTTAAAGTTGTATAAAACAATCAGACAACCCACCCACAATCACATGCAAAGACAAACCTAAACAACAATCACCCTGATCCGTCCTGAATACTAAAATATTACATACACTGTGGCCATACCTGCTTGTCAAAGTCTGATCCGTCAGATCTCAGAAGCTAAGCAGTTAGGTCCTGGTTTGTACTTGGATGGGAGACCGCCAGAACACCAGGTGCCACAGTGGTACGGCAAGAGTGGATTGTCGTTGTGTCCTTGGGCAAGACACTAACCCGCATTGCCTCAGTGTCTGCGTAAACTGGGTGAGTGGATACTAAATTGTAAAGTGCTTTGAGTGCCTGGAAAGGTAGAAAAGTGTTATATAAATAGACTGTTTACAATTTACAATTCATACGTTAGGCTGGGTAGAGATGAGCCACATGAGAGAGCACCATCAGAGGAGTTGTCATGAACAAAAGCTAAACTAAAAATCCTGCTCTTAAAGCAGAACTAATCAACTTCAGCGGTAGTGCTCCCCCTAAAGCTCTCTTTTGTAATTAAACTAGCCTACTGAATTGAAACTTAACATTATTTCAAATACTAGAGTAGTGAGTGCTACCAGGTGCTCATCAAACAAAGAAAACATTACTTCCAAAATTGCCACAAAAGCCATGTAACGTTAAAAGGTACAAGTAAAACTGGCACAAGAAGTGCAAAAGTTTGAGGCACTTTGATGTTAAAAGTATTTTAAGAAGAAAGGAACACCTACATACAATACATGGTCTTAACAATATTTTTTATTTTCTCATTTTTGCATACCAGTGGTTTTTGTTCTGATTTAGGACATGCACTTTTTAAATGTCCTCTTAAAGTCATGGTTTTTCATATACTTTATACATTACTGCTGTTTTAGTCTCTAAATGACTAAGACATGTTGGATTTAGACTAACTCATGTTTGTGATTAGAAAATGACAGGTTTTGTTTTACTGCAATAGATTACTTATTTCTCACTCATGGAAACATAAGGAGCTGTGTTTCTGACAACCAAAAGTGTTAGACAACCAAAGGTTGTCTAACACTTCATCAACCGACTAATCAAAGCCAGAAACATTTGGATTAGTTGGCTAATTATTTTATTAGGATTATACATGTTAATTTTGAGGAGCGACAAAGTTATTTAGACAAGTTATTTAATTGGGATCAAATCATTGATCCAATCTGCCTTTTTAGATAAAATACAATATTTCCTTGTCATTTTCTGGACAAATTGTTGTTTTTTCAGAGTTTCTTTTCAACTAAATGTGTTTTACCTAATTTTTTGCTTTTTAAATTATTTCATTTCGTTCTTCTTTGGTTGACTATTATTACGGCAGGACCTTTGTTAGATGACCAAAAACACCTTTAGTTCTTCTTAGTTGCACTATTTTCAAATTAATTCTGTAAGTTTTAAAGCCTCACATACAATACACTGCATCTTTTAGTCAACGATTCTGCCTTAACTAACGTCACAGAGTCGTTTCTTCCTTGTGGACCTGCTCGGATCCACGCCGTACATCATGTCTGTTACCGTAGAGACGCTGCTGCAGGCGAATATTAGGCCCCTTTCCGCTGGGTTTTCCTTTAATTTGCTCCTGCGTCCCGGGGCAGACACAGCAGCCACCGAGGTGCGGATGTCTCGCCCTCCTCGCCGCACTCATTTAGCCTCGCGAATGATAACCCTGCCTCTCTCTGCCGAATCAGCACTTTCAACCCCGGCTTGTAAGACACATGCCCGCATTACCGAAAATTACACTGTCCTTAGGAGCTCCCACGCCATGCAAACTATCTTCTCTTTTCTCTTTCTGTCTTCATCTCTCTCTCTTCTCTTCATTGCTTCCCCTTGCTTCCCAATTCCAAAAGCAAAGTGGCATTTCCATTTTAAGATTGCCTCGCGAGCTCCTTTGTGAATAGAATCGAATTACATTGAAAAGCAGCGATTGATTCTTCGGGAGCACAATAGTCCTCATCATTTAAGCCAATCCCTGTAGGTTTCCCTTTCTTGGCGTGCCCATTGAACGCGGTCCAGGCGGTCGTCGGAGGGGTCGCGTTATTGTTTTAAGGCGGGTAAATGGGTGAATGGAGACAGCGAGCGGGCAAGGCAAGCGTGTCAGGGGGGAGAGATGTGACTTGTAGATGGGAGAGGAGGGTCACGAGTTCAGCCGCGACACGTTTGGAGTCGTGGGCGTAAGATGGAGGAGTTTTTCTTTTTTTTATTTTGGCCTTGGCAGAGAGTGAAGCGCGGAGTATGGGACGCACCCGAGGGCCCTTTTTAATGGCGGAGAGGAGAGCTAAGATGCTATCTCGTTATGAGCACTAATTTGCCACACGGAATGATCCTCCAGGAAGCTCAAAGTTAAAAATGAGAGAGGTGTGGAGGGAGATGGATAAGAGAGGGAGAGAGAGAAAATGGGAAAGGTATGGTTGGAGATGGAGGGACAACATTGAAATCATATATGTTTTATCATTCTCCTGTGTATTACTTTTAGACTTCAGTATTTGGCCCAGTTTAATAGATTGCATTCATGAAAAGTCTGTAGGCCAACCAACATTTCATACAGACTGGGAAGTAACACCATCTACCGCGGGGCCACTTATCTAGATCCATGATGTAAACAAAGAACACTTACGCCAAGTTTTGGGCTTCTTTCACGTCAGTTCATTTTCTTTTTGATTTTTTGCCACACAATGGATATGCACAGATTGCCTCTCTTTACTTAGCCAGTGTTAGAATGTACTGTATATAACTGAAATATTCAAATATTCATTTTCTGCGGCATGTTCCCGTAGGGGTTAGGGGGGAAAGGGCCTGTGACTTTGGGCCTTGGGTGGAGAACATTCTGGACAGTGGCATGTTTTGGAGGTAGAAGGAAACCTGATAACACAAGAGATGACGATCTCCTTATTGGGAAGCCAGAGCTCTAACCACTCTGATACTGTGTCTTATTTTAATAGATATAATTTGATTGGGCCAGATAGAAATTTTAATCGAGAAATCATCAGAATAAAAGTTTGTAAATGTATCATTTGGCCTAATGACATTCTACACCGCAACAAGTCACAAGACTAATAGGATAATTCAAATTTAAGATTTTGAGGTTTTGTTTGAATGAATACAATTATTTCACTAGTATCCTTTACTCACAAGAAAAAACTTGTCCCTTTATGAAAGGCACAACACATTTTACAATGCAAAAAGTTAAAGCCATCATTTTCAACATTTCCAAATTGTCCAAATTTCCAAACCTACAAACTAAATATCTGAGAATCTTTTTTTTTTTTTTTTTCACTCTGAACTCCAACATTTCTAACGTTACACCAATGTTTCGACTCTTCAAAAGCCTGAATCCACATAACTTTACTTATTCACAAAGTTTGGCTAACAACATTTATATTGAACCAGTCTCACGTGGATTACACTTCACCAAAAACCTTTCTCTCTACCATCTTTTTTCTTTTTGAAATCCAATAAAATGAAAATTTAAAAGACGAAATGGAGAAAAGCCAGTACGATGCAAAAACTCAGCCTGTTTTGATGAATTGATAAGCTACCCGCATTAGAAATTAACCTTTATCCCCTCAAATCCAATCTCAAACCAACCCAGTCCTCTCCCAGCTCCAAAACATGTAATAAAAGCAGATAAAAATACAGAAAAACACTTTGCCCTTTGCTGTCAGATGTCAAACGCATGAAGCCGCTCCAAGACTCAAACTTAGCACCAGCTTTTTGAAATGCAAAGTGGAGGAAAAAAAGTGCTTTTGATTACCGTCGGAGGCCAGAACAACAGAGGTTTTCCCAATGCAAACACAGCACCGTTCACCTGGCGTTGCCGCGGTGATGAAAAGCCAGCGCCGGTGAGAGGTTCCCATTCAGCGACGCCTTTAATCAACTTTTCTTGCCGACGCGCTGTAATGTAAAACAGGAGCCGCACTGTAACCGGCCCCTCCCAGAGGAAAGTTAGATCATCCAGAGACACGAGGGAGCACACGGGGTAAAGGTAACGGTCCTCTTCTGAAAACACTCAGCTCTGCCTCTGACAAGTCAAGTTTGACTTGAATAAATAAATACATACAAATAATGTAAAAATACAATAATAACAATGCTTTGGATTTATACAGCGCTTTTCAAGACATCCAAAGACATTTCATATTTGCATTATTCTTTCATTCCATGCTGTGTAGTGGTAAGCTACTATTGTAGCCACAGCTGCCCTGGAGCAGACTGATGGAGGCAAGGCTGCCATTTTTGCACCATCGGCCCTTTCGACCACCACCAACCATTCACACCAGTTCCAGACTAGACAATGTGGGTGAAGCGTCTTGCCTAAGGACAACAAGTTTCTCTTCTTTTCACCTCACTGTGGCACCGAGGCTCTAGAGGACTCCCATCCAAGTACTGCCCAGGCCCAACATGCTTAGCTTCTTCTGGATCAGGCTTTGACAAACTGGTATGACCACATATGCTGTGATCCAGTTTGGATATATCTTTCCCAAATCAATAAGCTTAACTAAATTAACTTTATCGGTAATGTTTTATAATAAGGGACATAAAGTCATTGATTATCATTATGAATTCATGGTATGTTCATGAGGAATTCATGATGAATTCTTGATGTTACAAATTCACTCTCACACACTACAATGTTTTACACAATAAAAATCCTGACAAAAACACTGTCTCAGGCTTCAACAGACGTCCGTCAAACAGGTTCATACCTGATCCAAACAGCTGCTCTCGTCTCGTTTTGTTGTTTGTTTCATGGTGGAGATTTTACTGAATCTCACTTTACTAGTGAGGTTTCGTAAAATCTCACTATCAATACACATTGAATGTAGTTAGTTGTAGTTAGTGTGACGTATAATTGGTCAGAAATATTTTAGTTGGTGGAGTTTTACAATTTTAAAGAATAAATATTGAGGGTTTTTTTTAGTAAGACATTATGCAATAATTTAAGTTATATATCTTTTTCTTTCTGGTACAGAACTTAAGTTGGTCATATTTGTCAAACCTAACATCTTGCCAACATGTTCACTTCCTGTTCAGTTCATTTCTATCGAGATTTCACAAAGCTAGTGCTAGTTGAATATAGAAGGATGGTAGTGAGCTACTTAAATTGTAATGAATATTTCACTATCTCAGTCTAGTTTTCCAGATTTAAGACTTAAAAGATCTTAAAGTGTTGTTAGTGTGTTTGCAAGTGTGTTTTTAAATCCACATGCCATTGTTACAACATCATTTTGCATTTTTTTTATTGTCAAATCATGCATCATTGCATTACAATAGTGTCTTTGCTTAACATATTGAGGCAGGCTAATTTGATTATTTTCCTATCGTTTTCCCTCAAGTCACAGTAAATGTAGTTCAAAATATTCTGGTTTAGTGTGCTATTTTGTTCACTTTGGCCTAAAAAAACTTCTATCATCTGGACATAAAAACAGTATCGCTAACAGGCTCAGCAGCAGGAGTGTCTCTCGTTGCTGCACACATCTCCGCGGCGACGGTCAAAGAGAACAGGTGCATTCTGGGTAGTGTACAAAGGCTGGGAGTTGGCCGGCGAGTGGGAGCTGGTCTGCAGTGATGTGGAGCCAGCATTCCCCGGACACACTCTGGAAATCCCACTCTCTCCCTGTCTCTCTCTCCGCGGCCGGGTTTGGATAAGGGCCAGGAACCACAGGAACGACACGCCAGGGCCTATGTGTTTTTACATTTCACACGGGTTTTTGTGCTTCTTTGCAGGCGCCGGAAACAAGGGAAATATACAGAAGGAGAAGGAAATGTAGGAGGTTGTCAAGTCAAGTGTAATGCAGATCTAAATGTTTTTTAGTGGTGATTTTGTGGACGAAATTGGCATCGTGGTTGTAATCAAAGAGGCAGTTGAAATCTCTTTCTGACAACTACAAATAATAGTCTCTGTATTTGGTTTTGTCTATTTATTGAAGCTACAAATAATGTATATGTAAATGTATTTGCATATACATAAATGATGTGGGTGGCAGCATCCGGCCCCCGGGCTTTGTGTTTGATGCACAAAGTCAGCTGATCTAATGTTGAACCAAAGAAGAACTAAAAAGAGAATAAAAAAGCTAAATGATAGATTATTGCATTACTAATGTTGACTTAGTTTGGTGTGATAGTCCTTGTGGTAAATACAGTATTACTGTAGTATAAATAAAATATTAAAAATCTGACATAGAAAATAGAGATTTAAAACACAACTCATGGCATTTACATGCAGGCCAGTAAATCGGATAAAACGTTTAGCCTAGTCCAATTTAAAGAAATTCTCCAAAGCTCATGTAAACCCAGGCTGACCAAATGAGGAGATGGGAACAGTTAAAAAAAAAAAAAAAAAGCGCACAAGGTCCCGACCAATTGTAGTCAGATTGCACGAATACCTGAGCATCTATCCTACATTGTAGCCATAAAGTACGATTTTAGAACAATACTCATCTCACATTTAACACTGTTCTAAAATTTAAAAACAGAATCATACAGTAGTGAACCTGATACAGCAGGACACGTCTCTCCAGCATATTCTTACACGTAAACAGGAGCAAAACTGGTCCAAATAGTTGGAGAGGAAAACCAAATAGTCAGGTTTTTTAGCCTTCAATTTGTAAGAATTTTGGGATTTATGTGGATTTTGATCCGTGTACCTGGCAACCATATTCACAATGTGCTTGGCATTTGGCAATCGCTTAGAGGGATTTTTGGTCGACGTCACTTTCCGCCCTACTGCACATGCTCCACGCAGAAAGAGCCGCTTTCCATCTGCTTAGCTGGGGAAACTTCTTTGAATAAAACAATGAAACGGGACGAGAGCAGCTGTTTCTGTCAGGTCTGAACCGGTCTGACAGATGTTTGTCTCATGAAGCTTGAGACAGTGTTTCTCTTGCCGTTTTTTCACTCACCTGAATGTAACTTTGAAGGGTCGCAGGGTTGAATTTCATTCATAGATGTTGACTTAGCAGCAAAACTTTTGTTTTTGTACAGTGAGAAACTCTCAGTAGTTAGCTGACAATGGTGCTTTTTCAACTTGTTTCCCCTGTTTGTGTCTATGGTGGTGTGTGCATCGCCCGTGTTGATAAACAAAAAATTCCTCTATAAAGACAAAAACTGAAATTTCAACACAGTCTGACAAAAATGCGTATCTATACTACATTAGATATGCTATTTTCTTAGCGTCTTATAATCAGTCAGGTATTTTAGTTGCAGCCACAAGGGAGCATATTCTTTGGGTTAACGACTAAGTTTAAGTCTAAAGTTACAAAAATGGGTAAGTTTATGTCTGGAGCTGGTAAAGAATAGGATTAGGATTTTGTTATATTTATAAATAATAACTATTTTTTACATCCACAATAGAAATTAACAGATACAGTAGCGCAATAGACACAAAAATAGCGTGGTATACATACACATTTACTTTAGAATGGGTTTTAAAATCGAAACATTAACTATTTTCTATACATTTGTGTTTATTTTACACCAGTTTAGAGTAAAAAAAAATCCTTACATTCTGCCTCTTTACTGTGTGAAACGCTTTGTCCAGATGTTTTATTAAACCATACATCTTTTGTGCTTCGACATGGGAGCTCGCCTGACCTCCAACATCACTGAAATATTTACCAACCACACACAAAAAAAATCGTCCCTTTGGTGGTCCCGCCTGCATCCGTCACACAGGCCGCCCGGGTGACCCTCACTTCCTCCCCCCAAACAGGCCCTGGTGGCAGCTTTTGTCCTCTTCTCACTGTAATGTTGTATTTCATGCCTTCTTGCCCATTGTGCGCCATCAGCAGATTTCCCATTGTCCCTAAACGCACCGCCTTGTTCTCCCCCACCATTGGTTTGACGTATACTGTACACGGCACTTTTTCCTCCTCCTCCCGCTCAACGTTTGGCCCGAGTTTAGATCATGATTATTGGATTTCTCTCAGATCTCTCAAGCAGAATAAATGGCAAAGTAATGTTTCATTGACCAGGGAAAGTTAATTGAATTAGAAGAAGAAGCTTTGGGTCTTTGTGGAGATCGTCAATGTTGTCAAAAGAGTGTGGCTTAGTTTGGAAGATATTGGGTAATACTTTATAATACTCATACTTAATTAAGCATAGGTAAGCATGAACAAACAAAGACTTGGTTAGCGATGTTACTCAGTGTTCTTTTCGCTCGGCATAATATCGGATTTAAATAACCCACACGAGTTTTTTTTTTACTGGCATTCGCAAGGGGCTAGGCCTGGAATATTCCTGTTTTTACAGACTTTATTCTAGAAATATAGTGGCAGATACAACTTGATTTATGACGACAACCTTTTGCTTCATTCATGACTTGAGCATTTCTTGTGTTTTGTGTTTGTTTTATCATAATGACCTGAGCTGTGTAAGCTAAATGTGGATCCTCGTCACGTTGTCATATCTGTCAATCAGAGTCACAGTCATATCAGATTTCTTATGAAACAGTTGTTGTCTCTCTCTTTGAATCCATTTACGGTGATAAAGTCCCTCCATCCTAATTTGGCAGTTCCCAAGCCCCTGTGATCAAAGATGGCGGTGCTCACTGGCGTTCGTTACCATCATAGTCGTTAGCTTTAGCCTTTTGCTAGGTGCCCACAGGCTATGGAACATGAGCAGTTGTGTTTCCCTCAAAATCCTTTGCGCGAGAAGTGGGAAGTTCTGACCAATCAGAGTGGAGTTACAGTGTGAGCAGCGGTAGCCGAAGCTAAAGCTCAAAAAGACGTTTTATACAAAACTAAATCCTTTTGAACCTTAAAAAAGAAGATGATGGGAAACTTGGTTAGAATCGACACAAAAGCCGACAGTTCTTAAAGCTGTAGATGCGCTTCTGCTGAACACGAGTAGTTTGTGTTTGCATTGCGCAAGAGGGAAAAAAAAATTACTTCAGGGATTTGAGTAAGGTTATAATTAGAATTAGGGTTAGGCTTAGGTTTGTTAATTTGGTTAAACTAATCAATCAGGTTGAGACATAACTACAGTATATTGGGGAAAACAAAGACTCGTCCAAACTTTGCCATCTTCTGACCTTCCGCTGCCACAACGGCGGAGTTGTACTTCCGGTGTAACGTCGGGATGGCACTCCCCGTCGAGATGGCACTCCCCGTCGAGATGGGAGGCCTTGTTTAAAGTTAGTGCTAGAAAATCAGTAATATATATTTTTTTCATTTTACTTTTGCTAACCCTCACCCAAGCCCCAATCCTAAACTTAGCCTTTGAATTATGCCTAAACTTTGCCGAATTAATTGTAAAACTATCACACAGTCATAAAAGCTAGTGAGGGTGCACGTCTCAATAGGGCGAATAGGAATAATCATTTTTTTGTTTGGATTGAACTGAATGGCTTTGAGGAGTTTGATGAATTGCAGGAGGTAAAATTTGGGAGAAAACTTTACAGACATGAACGATTCGCTCAGAAACTCAGACGATGTTTGTAATTATTACAATTTACATCGCTAGGTAAACCCTATGCATTGCGAATAGGACATTAGATACACTGAAGCTTTCATACCAAAACTCTCATCTCACATCACTTGCCAACCTTATACCATATCACAATTTACCAAAAAAAAAAAACACCACCGGTCCTCAATTACCTGCCCGAGTACTGCATATAAGACTACTTTAAAAGCCCTGACTTATCATTTCAAACAGCAGTGGACAAAAAGCTACAGCTCTCGCTCCTCTGTGGCTCTTAATAGGAAAAAGTCTCCATCTCGTTTGGGCTCCATTCATCATGTCAAATGGTAATATCCTTAAAGGTCAAGGCGAGTCATAAAGGAAAGAAGGACCCTGGCTAAACTTTCCCCGCGATTTCCCACCGTCTAATCACCAATCACCCATTCTCAAGTGTCTCATTTGATTGGCTTTTGATGGCCTCTCCGTAAAGTGAATTATTACCACAGGAAGGAGGGAAAAAAAGAGAAGAGTGTGGGAGATGAGTACCCTTTTTAATTTTCAGACCGGTTACATGGAATGATGAAACGGCTTTAAAGAAAACAGCCACGATTTATGAATGAGAGACGGAGCAGGGAAAGGAAGAGGGAAAGTGAGATATCATGTGTTAGGGTTAAGTGTAGTCAAGATTCTGGATTTGAAAGGAATTTGTTTCTTTTATTAGATTTTAACGTGACGAGAAAAAATTGACGGATTAAACCTGTGCTGTAATAAATTGTTAAATATTTCCAAATTAAGCTTTTGAGTAGAGACCATCGAAAATAGGTTTTAAAGGGGACCTCGTGTAAAATCTACAAAATCCAAGTTTTCTCTCATCATTCATTTACTCACATTATTTTTATTCATATTTGACTGGTTTTGTATTTTTCTGCAGCTGATGCTCAAATGTTCAGAAAATGCTTATTTTAACATATCGATTATCTTCTCTGACGTGCCTGTATTTACATATGATTAGCAACAATAATAATAACAATACTCAACTGTCATGTAGTCAGTTTCCAACAATACAAACAAATAAGCAGAACTCATTACTTCTTCAGTTTTAAACAGGAAGTCAGTCTGAACCATTTCAGTCATTTTCAGGTCACCTTTTCTGTTGTGTTTTACAACAGTGATTCTTAAATAAGGTCAGGGCCCAAAGTAGAGCCGCGAGCACCTCCTTGAGGGCCACACTATCAGTCAAATACAATACAAAATGAGATTGGGCCCCAGGTTACTTTGCACATGAACATTTGGGCCTCGAGGTCAAAAAAGTTAAGACCCCCTGTTTTACAATGATCAAAATTATTGATTTCCATGTCACACACAATATGTCTCTTTTAAGTTAGCTTTTAATTCAGGTGCAGTTTTTTCTAAAGATATAGACCCCAAACAGTTTGTTTGTTTGTTTGTTTGCTTGTTTGTTTGTTTTTTTTTTTACTTTTTGACCTATAAAGATGTGGCAAAATATTAAATTTTTACTGACTTACTATCAACAAGTGAGGCCTTTATGTACTTTTTTAAATGTAGCCGGTGTGGCCTATATTCAGGTGCAGTCAGTACTGTGAAAACAACTTGTCTTTTTAAACTGACTACACCCTTTTTTTTTTTTTTTTTTTTTTTTTGCACAAAACAACTTAACAGCAATTCCCCCCAGCACAGATATCTAATACATCTATTCAGATGGAAATTAGTCGCAATGCCCTGAGTACGTGTAATATTGTCTCATTTGTTTGGCCAAACTCCACAAAGTTCACCTGTTGTGGTTGTTAGCATGGGGCTAAGTGCCATTAGCATGCTAGCACGTCTTGCTTCTGACAGCTGTAAAAAAGGCTATAAACACATTGTGATGATTCATTTGAAGGCTTAAATTACAGTAGAACATGTGGACTGATTTAGAAGTTTACAATTAATTATTCATGTTTGCTTACATTTTAAGAAAGCAAAAAATTGGGTATGGCACCTTTAAGCAGAATAGTGTTTTCATCGATATCAGACAGTAGTTGACATAGTGTATATTAAAATATTTAGCTTACACTATCTTAAGTATTGTCTGATACAGAAGCAACTAAACTAAACTAAATAACAGTATTGTCATACCATTGTAAATGTGTCAACTTTCTTTCACACTGCAGAGAAAATTAGACTGTGTGGACCTCCAAAACCTGCAAAGACTGATACAGCGAGTAGTTTGGCTTGCACCTCGACGATATCCAGCTCAGGGCTTTGTATACATACAGTACCCAGTGGCAGTCCGTGATTTATATATGTGACAGGCAGCCGGAACAGTGGTGGAAGGCAGAAAAAATCTAGTGGGGAATAAAAGTGATGCAGAGGAGCTAAAGACTGCTACTGTCTTGACAAGTGTCACACTCACACTTCGATCCAGCCTTCCTCCACCGCTAATGACTGTCAACACGACAAGCAGGGGGGAGAAAATTACTCGCTGAAAAGCAATTGACTGACCCCCATCATTTCTCAGGGAACCAGTGACCTGTGAATATTTCATTACGGGGAAAAGTCGTGAGGCCCATATAAATCGGGGAGGGGAGAGAGAAGGAGGGGGAGACAAGGGGGAGGCTGCTGTGGAGAGAAAGAGAAAGAGAGAGAGTAAGAGAGATTGAGGGATTGGGGGGTTGGAGCTGTCCCGAAACTGAAGAGGCAAAGTGAGGGCGGATCTGTCTGTCCAAGAGCTGTTTCACCAAACCTGCAATTCACGGACTAGACCTGGCAACCTGAGAAATCACTGCCTGAATAGAGAGAGGCGCAGGCTTTGCTCACACTCACACACAAACGCAATTAAAACTACAACGAAGATGGGACTGAACAAGAAAGTAAAGAAGTGAAACAGCACTAAAAAAAGCAAACTATTACACATGTATGATAGATTAAAGTACATTGAACAGCACTGAACATGATTATTATCAAGAGCATGACTAAAAGATTTTTTTTCTTCTATGATATAATTTGCTTTTTAATAGATTGCGTTCATGTTGTAAAAAATGTGATGATGTTAGTCCTGTTAATACCAATGAACACAACATAATTTCACACACTTTTAATCAACCTAGCTTCAACAACATTGTCGGTGCAAATATCAAGTCATAATTTTTCAATAACACAGCTGATTTCAGTTCAGACACTTCACAACCAAAGAGGTGAAGTAAAGGTGGATCTGTCTGTCTGAAAGTCACGGATTAGACCTGGCAACCCCCAAAAAAAATCACTCGCAGGAAGCAAAATCATTCTCAGAAAACGGTGATTCATGCTGCTGGCAGGAAATCCACTCGACTAAACATAACAGCAGAAAAGTAGCGCTCGAGCTAATTTGAGCAAAGTTAAATGTCAACAAATCCGCTTCACCTGCAAAATATAGATCAAACATGGCAACCTTGAAAACACAGAGAAGATGAGCAGAGTTGTGTTCTGGTTAAAGGGGCTAATCGTGCTTTTAACAGATGTCCTCAAAAAACCTTCAGTCTCATCAATTCTCAAACCCAATGAGAAAATGTTTAGACTCTTTTCAAGCTTTTACAGATCTGAGTGAGATGTACAAGAACACATTTAAAGTCCTAAACAGTATAAACTATGGATTTTAAACACTCTTACAATAATTTGAGGAAAAACTGATTAGACTATAGGCCTACTTATTATAGGAATATTAGTTTGTTGTGACTTTATATTATATAATCTGTTTTAAAAATATGTTTATATTTATTTACTGTCATTTAAAAGTGCATTACAACACTGAAATGTCCCTGTTGTGAGACAAATAGATGATATCTTGTTGTGTCTTAACTTCTCAAGGTTTAGTCATTCTTTGAGTTTTAACGGGCAAAATACATGAATTCAACTAAAATATAGTTTCAAACTGATTGTTGTTTAATTGTAGCAATTCACATTTCAGTCATATAGGCCTATCAAACGCCAAACTCCTTATTCTATAAAAAAAAAAAAAGAAAATAAATCCAGGTACATTTATTTGACTGTGCTAGTGTTAGCATGTATTTGTATTGCATTTTACAAGCAATGCTAACGTCCCTTCTGAAGTGTTCAAAGTCTTTATCGCAGCTTGCCTTGATGTTGTCTTGTCTAATTTAAACAACTCACATTTCAATCCTTTAAAAATGTGATTACATCTTAATAAGTTAAAACAATTCAAGCAAAGTAGCTTGATGATGCTAATGTTAGCTTGCATTTCATTTTTACAAGTGAGGCTAATGTCTGAAGTGCTCATAGGCTAAATTGCAGCTTGTCTCATGTTGTCTTTTTTTTTTTTTTAACAATTAACATTTCAATACTTTAATATCTTCCATAATATGTTAAACAAAATCCAAGTTAGTCTGATGATACTAAAGCTAAGCCTGTGTTCAAGTTTTACAAGTGATGCTATATAATTTCTTCATCGTTCAAAGGCTAGATCAAACTTGTCCTTAGTTGTTTTGTCTAAATTTAACAATATACATTTCAATCTAATGAAAATGTTCCAAAAATACAAATCACAGCCATGCTAATGTCCATTCTGAAGCGCTCAAAAGCTAGATCACAACTTGCCTTGACATTTTGTCAAAGTTTAACAACTCACATTTCAGTCTTCTAACAAATGTAAAAGTAATAAAAACAAACAAACAAGAAAATTAGCTTGATAAAGCTAACCTTAGCATACATTTCACTTTTACAATTGATGCTCATGCCCTAAAAAGCTAAACTGCAGTAACTTTAGTAAATGATGCTAATGCCAAGTATGCATTTCTATTTACAAGCCATGCTAATGTCTATTCTGAAGCATTCAAAGGCTTGATTGATGTTGGTCTAAACAATTCACATTTCAATATTGTATTCCATCTCCCACAATATGTAGGCCTAAATCAAAAAACAAAAACAAAAAAAAAGTTACTGCATTTCAGTTTTACAAGCAAAGTCTAATGTCATTTCCGCAGAGCTAAAAGGCTTCATTGCATTTGCCTCATGTTGTCTTGTCAAAATTTAACAATTCGCAAATCAGTCTTCTATTCAATCTTCCTTAATATGCTAACAAAACCAAGTAGGCTAAGTGTTTGATGAGCTAACGCTAAGCCTGCATTACATTTTACAAGCGACGCTAATGTCCATTCTGAAGCGTTCAAAGGCTAGATCTCAGCTCGCCTTGACGTTGATCGACTCCCACCGCTGGCATCTGACTTTCTGACGGACAAGCTTCGAGATCAAAAGATTGAGATGATAAAAAACCCCTTTGCCTCCCCACGCTGCATTTCTGACCAGGGTGGGGGTCCGGTCCTAGCGCTGCCTTACCCTCTGAGCGACATTGGCCTTACACGGCATCACATCACAGGCAGAAAGACAGGACTCCGAAAAGATGAAAGAAAATCTATGGAGCCCGAGAGCTTGATGGATCGTTTCGAGTTCTGGACAATTTCATCGGGAGACGGCGTTAACCAGAGCTGACACGACCCCGAATTGAAACGCAGCGATACCAGCATTAGACGGATAAACGCGGTAAATACACCCGAAATGACGACTTAATGCCACCAAAATCCACCTCAAACCTACTCTCTGCTTCTCAAACTTTGCCTGGACGCGATAATTGAGTCAATTAGGAGCACTTAATCCCGGGAAAGGGGATCTTCAAAAGAAAAATAAGGTGTCAAGGTTTTTGGGGGTTTTGGCTGGAGGATATAAATAAACGCAGTGGGAGATTGTCTGTGTTTATCTGCGAGAAGAGCCGGGATTATAAGGGATGTGATGCGGAAGGCTTTTGTTACATATTAACTGCTTTGAAAAAGTTTTGAGGGGAACTCTGCTCTGTTTGTGCGGAAAAGTGAGAGACAAAAGACAGGCCGGAGAGTTTCGTTTTATTTTGGATTATGGTGGAAAAGTGAGCCGAGTGAAATGGGAAGTGAACGCAATGGGATGAATACATAACGTAAGCTTGCGATCAATTACTCAATGAAAAAATACTGTGTATGTCTTGCATTGCCTAAAATTACTTGGATTCAGATTATAATTCCAGATTTTGCCTTTTAACTGGATACGGTGTAATGGTTTAATGGTGCCTGGTTTCAAGACTTTTCTTACCTCTTCCAGAAACATTGGCTTAAGTTGGGAAAATTGGGAAAATAAGTAAAATGTTTTTAGGCCATTGGCAACTAATTTGTAAAATGAAATGTTTTCACACCAGACCAAACTGTTAGAAACAAGGAATTATCTAATGTAGGATCTTGTATTTCTCCACATTTATGAAGGTTTTTTGCAGTGTAGTATCAAGATTGTTAAATATACAGTCAATCCAAAAACCTTTAGACGCCTCAGCAATGTGAACTAGACATGTGTATTGTTGATAGATGTTGTATATGTAAAATTAGGGTTTGTACAGCCTAGTACATTACCCTTTTATCGAGTTAGTCTATATATTCAAAGTGTATTGAAGCTCTAACTCAGGGGTGCTCGAAGTGGGGCCTGAAGGCCAAATTTGGTCATCAAGGTGGTTTAATTAGGCCAGCGAGTTGGTGATGAGGCTTCTTACAAATGTTTAGTGTATTAAATGTTGTGTTTGAAAGACTGTCAAAGGGAACTAAATCAAAGAAATTCTTCTCAAACATGCTTTAAATAATGTATTTGCAAAAAATGCAACATATACTTAGGTTTAGTCCTTTGAATGCAGTGCAGTTCAGTTTGACCCGCCAAGAAAAAATATACTATTTATGACTCATTGAGGAAGATAATTCTGATCATAACAGTGTGTCAAAGCCTGATCAGATCTAAGCTAAGCAGGTTGGGCATGGGTAGTACTTGGATGGGAGCCATAGTGGGGTGACCGGAGGAGAAACCCGTTGTGTCCTTAGGCAAGACACTTTACCCACATTGCAGTCCAAACCTGGTGTGTGAAAGGTTGGTGGTGGTCGTAAAGGTTGATGGCACAAAATGGCAACCTCTCTTTTGTCAGTCCTGTCCCAGGGTGGAAGCTTGCATCTATTGAGTGTGGAGTGAATGAAAAATGCAAAATGTGAATTGTTTTGTTTTTTTTTGGGTGTCATGAAAAGTGGTCCTTAAAACCAATGCTGTGTTGATATTTCTTAGATACTTTATGTTTTAGTCAGTGGAACTATCTTTATAAAGGGCTGGACAAAAAGTAAGGTTAATGAACTAATCAAATGTTTGACCTAAATCAATTTTCCCACATTTTTCCATTGTATAAATTATCAAAAATACCTTCTTTTCAAAATCACCCTTATCCCCTTTCTTACCCTATTCACCAGACTATCAAACACAACAAATAACCACTATTATATTGAAATGTCACATCTTGGTTGAAAACAATCCATGAATATTTGTGTTAAACGCTGCATCGATTGGAGGTGGACTGTTTTATTTGGTCAAAACGAGGCACAGATGGCGAGTGTGACCCTGAGGAAAAGTCCAATTAGCTCGCAGTAATGGTTGGGCATGGTGCCTTGTGTCTCTGGGATGACCCTTAGGCCTCTTCCTCTGCCTCCATAAGAACCCACACCTACCCAATCTGTTCCCAATGTGTCAGAGCTGCCAGGGCCCATACGCCGCCGCTGATACACATCCGGAAGAGTCGTAGCTTTTAAATAAAACTGTGTGTCTCTGCGACGGTCGTGATGCAGGGTTATTGTCTTTGGAAGCAGAAAATAAGCCCGAAGTCGTTAAATCTGCCAATGGAGTGGACAGGCTGCTGTTAACAAGAACCATGGACCGGTCACTTTTTTGGGGAAAAGGGACATGAGTCAGGATGGATAAGTTCAGAGTTGGACTTATGTGCGGATAGTTTGTGCAGTATTGACAGAAAACAAGCTAAGTTTCGTTTAGCTCATGTCATGTTTAGTGAAAATTATTACAGTTTTGTTGGTACATGTTGACATTGTAAGACAATTGTTGAAAATATCCAGCAAACAATGTGCAATTATTACTTTATTTCATTCCAAATGACTCCAGGCTCTAAACTGTAACTGTGGTTAAACTATATACTGTATATTTTACTATTGTTGACCTTATTTGTGTCGCAAATGTGCAACATAATTTTTATTTAGTTAATTTGTCCCTTCTTAACTCTCCTCTATGTCTTCGCTATACAAACCGACTACATTAATAATAACATATACTTAAACTGCGTCCATACAGTGAGCTAAACATGTCCTCCATCATTCTATTTCCAAAGCCCATAAACAAAGACATTACGGTAAATACACTCTTACTCATCTCTATGTCTTAACGCTGCGCATTAACCGATATAGATTAGCCATATACATGTCTGAACCGGCCTCACGCTCAATTCCATCAACTCCCTTTGCTTTTTTTTTTTTTTTATAACATGCAACCTCTCTAATGCACAGGCAAGGATTCATTACATTACACATCAGGCCAGTCATGTTACACAGGCTTCATCTAATGTAGTCGGCGGAGAGAGAGAGAGGGAGAGACAATGGAGGTGAGGGAGCGATTACATGTTCTGCAATAACACGGCACGGCTCGGTCCGGCGTCGGGGTCTTGCTGTGGATTAGTTCTGCTTCAGTAATCGCTTTCACCAGTGACAGGGACAGGACTATCTCAGCCGGAGCACGTACCGCCGGCTCTTTGTCTCCGCCGTACGCCTTTTCTTATTGAATAGTGTCTCATTTCGGCGACATTGCGAGTTATTTACGCCACGAACGGAGCTACCTTTGGTTTTGGGCTGGCTGGTTTTGTTATTGTAGGAAGGATGGATAAGGAAAGGAGGGTAAACTATATGAAATCAAGGGTCAAGATTAAAGTGTGTATGACAAGTTGGACTAAATAAAAAGAAGTTATATATATCGACCTAACATTTGTCAAATTTCATCCCAGTTTAGCCTAGCAACCTTTACAAGGCTATTCAACTATATTTTTTTCATAAGCCACGTTTTTATTTGGGCGTAGTCTCAGGCTGGAAGTGAACGACACTTTTTGAACTTGTGGTTGCAGAAAATATACAGTGTTTGTTTTAACTTCATAAAATTACTTGCTAAGTTAAAGTGCCTCTGACAAGTTGAACTGCTCATTTCACTTAAACAAAGTTAAGATAATTTTATTTAAGATTTCACAAAACATGTTTGCAAAGTTCATTCTAGATTAGCCACTTATTCAGATTACAAAATTACTTTCTGTTAATAGATCATGACTTTAGCTGGGATGAATTGGGCCAAAACTCTTCTAATGTTCCAGATTTTCACTTTTTGGAAACATAAAAATACACAACACATGCTCTTTTTAAATTATTTTACACAGTGATTAAATCATGTTCTTTGTTAGAAAATTGAAAATGACCTTGTCTTCTTAGTGAGAACTCTTCTCTACTTCCTGTTTTGTTGTTTTTTTTTTTTTTTTTTTTTTTTTTTTTTAACATATTTTCAAACTTTTCTTCACAAGCTTGTTTAGATTCATGTAAAACTATCGTTTTTTTTTCAACTAGTGTTAATCTACTAATTAATGAAATGAGACATTTGTAGAAATCTGAAATCAGACACACTTTAAATTATGAAATGACTACCTGAACAAACACTGATTAAACCAGGACGAAACCTGGTCAAATCCCAAATAAAACAATTTAAGAACAATTATACTGTCCGATGTTTTGCAGACAAGTAGGAGGCCACTTTTTTTTTTTTTTTCATCTTTCAATTGATTAAATAAATTTACCCATATCCTTCTAATGTAACAGCTACTAGAAGATTAAATGATTCAAATGTCCAGATTATTGCCATTGAAGTATAATTCCTCACCGGCAGACGTTGTCACTTGCAGCTCAACAGTAGGAGATCGCCCTTGTTCTGGAAGTACAGATCCTCATTTTAAACTCCCAAAGAGATTTTTGAAAAATTCTAATATCAAGTTTGAGTGAAATTTTTTCTTGTGATACTGTGTTGCACGCTCTTCTTCTCTCATCTCACTCCATCACTGTACTGTCTAATGTCATCAAAAACGTATCTTTCACTTTGCAATAATTCATAATCTTGTTTTTTTATGACTTGAACCAGCTTCTAACAGTCATTTTTGTTTCTCTTTCATGTGATCTGCTGCTTTGGCTTCTTCTCTGGATCCAAACAGGTCAGTCAATATTTACTGTTTTTATTCAATGCAACATACCAACACTTACACTCATACTATATACTGTATATTACACATTTTTAGAAAGTTGGTATAAATCTGAACAATCTTTGGTTCACTTGTGGTTTCTTCTTCTAGTGTTGTTTGCTGTTGTTGAGTTTTTGGTAATTAGGTTTGGGTCTATTCTGCTTTTTTGGTGAAAATGTTCAACTTTGTCATGCTTTGAGTGATTGTTGGATTGAGCGAATCACAATGAAGTACTTTTTGAAGAACAGATGATTTTATTTACCTTAAAATAGACTTTGTATGTGAATTGTGATAACACTGGAATCATGATTGTTCAGATATTACAATGTAGAGGTTCTCGTCCCACATTTTTGATAACTTTAAGGATGATAATGATGCTAAACAAGATGCTAAACACTCAAATGTGCCACAGAATCATCAAGATCGCCCAAACTTTCCATAACAATCTAAGAATCCTTCAAATTGACATATTTTACCTGCAACTTTCCAAGAGTAAAAGAACTTCTGCATCACCCGAGCCCAAAATGCAAGGCAAGTTTATTTATAAAGCACGGTTTGCACTTAAAGTTTGCCTAGCGCTACAGTTAGCCTAGCGTTGCTGTTAGCTTAGCCTTCCTCTCTCCTTATTTACTGAATAATTTGTGCTGCTGCTTGTTTATGCATTTATTTCCATGTATTTTTTAACTCAAGGCCTTTTCTGCTGAGGTCTGCTCTCTCTCTCTCTCCTCTCTCTCTCTCTCTCTCTATATATATATATATATATATATATATATTTCTCTGTCAATCTCTTTCTCTTTCATGTTTTTCTCCTCTATTTGCTCTTTCCAATCCCCCTTCTCTCTCTTCGTATCCCAGTGTACATTTTTTCTCCTTGCATCTATTTTTGTTCTTTCTTCATCCATGCTTTATTTCTCTTTCACCCCTATCAGTATTCTCCCTTTCTCTTTCTCCCTCCTTTCATCTTTGTTTGTTTCTTTCCCTTTCTTTACCCCCCATCTCTTCTTCTTCTTCTTCTTCTTCTCTATCCATTCTTCCCTCCTTTCTCCATCTCACTCACTCTCTCCCCTCCCTCTCTTCCTCTCTTTCTATCTTTTTTCTTCATCCTCTCTCATCTCTTCTTTCTTTGCCACCTTCTCTCTCTCCCTTACTTTTCTCTCTTACCTTTTCTTTCACTTCCTTCCTCCCTTCCTTTCATCTCTCTCCTCTCTCACTCATTCTCTCACTCTTTCTTTCTCCATTATTTCTCCTTCCCTTTTCTTCTTTCCGTTTCTCTCTTCCTCCTCTTCTCTCTCACCCCTCTCTCCTTTCTTCTCTTTCTGCCTCTCCTCTTTATATCGCTCTCCTTTTCTTTCTCCTTCACCCAATGCCCCTTATTCATTTTTCTGTCTCTCTCTTCCTTTCCCCCATTTTCCTTCTCTCTTTCCTTTCTTCCTTTCTCTCTCTCTGCCTACTCCTCTCTTTTTTCTTCATCTCTCTCTTCTCCTCTTTCTGTCTTTCTCTCTCTCTCACTCACTCTCCTTCATCCCTCTCTCCCCTCCTTCTCTCTCTCCCTCCTCTCTCTCTCTCACACCCAGCAGCACTAGCTCGTGTGTGCGTGTGTCTGGATAAGTGCTGTGCTAAAGGGCACGCAGGTTCACGAGGCTAATGCACGGCGCGAAGTTGCTGCCAAACTTAGGAATAATGCAGCTACAGAGAAAAGCCGATATTATTAGCGCGACGAGGCGTTTGTATATATAACCACAGGAAGAATACCAAAATAGACCCATACTGTATATAAATCCAATCGCATGTATATTTTAAAACTGCTCTTGTTGTGGGGCGTTACATTGATTATTCACGGACCGATAAAACACATGAAAATACTGTTTCTCTGTCTGATTGTGCATTAAAATCAGACTTCTGGGACAGTTAGCATTTGAATTGACTTTTGGAGTAAAGTTTTTCCCAAAAAAATGTATTATTTGATGTTATAAGCCATAAACATTGCATTCTGTCTATCTGTCTCTCTTTCATCTCTCTACTTCTTCTCCATCCCCTCATTCTCACTTTATCATTTTTGGGGTTTCTTTCTATATTTTCTGCTGTGACTATTTCTTCTTCTCTCTTTTTTTTTCTTCTTCTTATTCTTCGTATTCTTCTTCGTATTATTTTCTTCATATTAGTTTTCTTCTTCTTAACCCTAGAGCACTATCGCCGGGTGAATTTCACCGGAGCAAACATATTTACATGATTTTCAATATGTTGCATTTTTTTTGAGTGTCATGAGTCCCTGGGTAGCTTCATCGTTCTTTTTGATATTAAGGTGTGGGTGTTTCTCTTCCTCAAAGCCCACTTTTTCCTATAGGCCTGCTATCGCAGGTGAAAATCACCCGGCAATAGTGTTTTTGTTTAAAATCAAGCGATCCTGCCACATGTAAAGGGTGACAACAATCAGGCTCACCATATTTTCACCATATTTACTGTCCCTGGTCAACTCCAGCTTCATTCTGTTGAAGGATTAGTGTAACACAGGTTGCTTTCGGGTGATTTTCACCTGGCAATAGTGATAGAGGGTAATGTACTTTACTTTTTTTTATTTTTTTGCCAAAAGTTACATTATGTAGTTAGCTATTTATATGAATTATGAAAATATATCACAAAGTGGTGTTTTCAAAGTGAATTCATATGGTGAAAACAATATTTTAATCAAGTGAGTCATTTTTACACACATTTTTGTTCCTCTCTCCTGTAGTTGTTTGTGTGTCCAGAAGTCTTTCCCTTCACCAGGGAAGTCTCACATGTCTCAGGAATGGGTGAACCAAAGATCAAGTTCCTGTATCAGTATTTTTTTTGTAGGAATTTTTTGTTCTCAAAATCCAAATTTTTCAGTAATTTTCCAGCATGTTTATAGGATCTTCCTATATTTTTATTTTCCATTTTGTTGCACATACCACAGTTGAAAATGAAAGAAAACCACTCTCATTTATCAAGTGTTGTCATATTTTGATCTATTTTTTATGACAAGTACATTTTTTTGGGTATATTATATCTGGTGAAAATTACCCGGCAAAAGTGATGGTGTAACTTTTTATAGCGATAGTGTTCTAGGGTTAATCTTCTTTGTATTTCTCTTCTCTGCATTCTTCTTCTTTGTAATCTTTTTTCTTTGTATTCTTCTTTTGCTTCATATTCTTCACATTCTCTCTCTTTGTATTCTTGCTCTTCTTCATAATCTTCTTCTTCTTTTTCTTCTCTCTTTCTCTCATTTTTTCACACTTTCTCTCTCCTTTTTTTCTCCTTTATTCCCCATCCTTCTTTTTCTTCCTCTTTTACCCCCTTCTTTCTATCGTTTTTATTCTTTTCTTCCTCTTTTCTTGCTTTCTTCTTTTTCCCTTCGGTCTCTCTTTTTCTTTCCTCTCTCTCTTTATATCTTCTTTCTCTCCTTCATCTCATTAATTTCTCCCTCCCTTTTTTTTTTTCTTCCTCTAGCTTCATTATTACTTTTTCCCTCCTTCATTTTTCCTTCCCTCCTTTCATATCTCTATTTTCCCTTCTTTGTCTCATTTTTCTTTCCTTCCTTCTCTCTCTTCCATCTGTGTTGTGCTCTCTATTCTTTTCTTTACCCATTACTCTCTTTTTTATCTCCTTCATTTTATTTATGCCTCCCTACCTTCTTTTTTCTCTTTCTTTATGCTTTTCTTCTTTCCCGTCCTCCCTTGTTCCTTTCCCATTTTTCTTTCCCTCCCTTCTCTCTCTCTTTCTACCTTCTTTCTCTCTTTCAATTTCTCCCTCCTTTCTTTCTCTTTCTCCATGATCACTGTTTTTCTCTTTCTCTCCCTTCTTTCTTTCCTTCATTGTATTAATTTATCCCTCCCTTCTTTTTCTCTCATTCTTTTTTCCCTTTCTCCCTTTTTCTCTCTCTTCTTCCTTCCTTCCTTTAAAAGTACATTCATTCCAAAAGAGTTCTCTATCCTGTTCTGTCTGTGAGATACTATTCTTTTCCATCTGAGCCTCAGAAACGACCTCTTAAGTCCATAAATCCTCCAAACAGACTTTCTGCAGCATTAGCATATCAGGCAAGATCGATTTGATTTGATTACAGACGCAAAAAAACATATTACACTTTGAACAAATCACTTTTAGCCTCTGATTTTTTGCTAACGGCCAAACAAAGCTCCACTCAGACTTTACAATCACTCGAGGAAGTCTGTTCTGTTCAGATAATCACGTTAAAGCAAAGTTCCTAAAACGGAAAAGTATTTAACAGCTGCAGACGGTTGGATCTGACTCGGTGTTCGCCAAACGACCCGCCTTTCCACATCTCGCCTCTGTCATCGTCTGGTAATGGTGTTGCACTTAAATTCAAGCCAACAGCTCGCAGATTGAGCGCGCTGAATGATTTATGAAGCTAAGAGTCCATTTGGTCGTATTGTAATGCTCGGTGCTACACGACCATCTCCGGTTCACAGTTTGGATCGGCCATAAATGTGGAACTGAATCAGGCTGAAAGAGTTTTAATTGTTCTGACTGATGTGGTGGGACTGTAAACACACCTGTACTTAGGAGCAGTTTGAAATTTTTTCACTCCAAGTACGTTTTTTTTATGTTCAGTTTCCATTTTAGGCACAGAGCAGAGCAGGAACTATGGACTGAAGCCATGCATTGGATGTTTTCGCACATGAAAGAACAAGAACTAGTCCAAACATTCCTCCAGTCCCCTCCAGTAAGAGGAACAAGCCTGTCCCCATGTTTGTGAACACAAACATGGGACAAATATTTTGAAAACTTACTATTTACAGATTAGGATTAGGATAAGGAAAGTGCATCTAAATGTGAGATTATATCAAACATTTTTCCAAACAAAGTTAACATTGTAAATGTGCTTCTTCACACAAGGTTCCTAGTCTGAGAGGAAAGTTCCTACCCCAAAGCGGGAGCTTAAAAAGTCCCTAAAGTGTGGCTTCAGTCCATAGTTCCTGCTCTGTGTGAACACGCTTAAAACGAAGACTGGATCAAAAAGTACAAAGAACTGAAACAATTGTAACAACCTTTTAGAAACAACGGCGGCACTGTGGCGATCACTGCTCCTGAGGAGATGCACCAGAGACATTGAAGGATGGGTCAAATGCAGAGGACAAATTTTCACAGGGACAATAAAGTCTACCTTACCTTAACTTTGGTTCCTGCTCTGGGGCAGGTACTTTCAGGCAGTCTAGGGATCTTATTTATAAAGCCCATGTACATACATAAATGCTACATAAGTCACTTTGCATGACAACCAGCTTTGAGTTTAGTTTAGTCTTTATTTGAAGGGATGATACGAAGACATTAAGTAAAAAAAAAAAAAAAAAAAAAAAGATTATAGCTAGATGACTAGTTTCCCTCTGCAGTCCCTGATTTACAGAAATAAATAGTACTACACTACAATAGCACTACAAGCACCACTGTAGTTACCATTAGGTACCACTGATAATACTACAAGTATCACTAAGTGCCCCCATAACAACAGGCCATATTTCTTCACTTTTAGCAGTGTATCTCCACCTGAACTGCCTTAGTCAGTTCACTCTCAGTCCCTGGATGAACTCCATTTTGACAGTGCACAAAATACTCTCTTGTTTAGCTTCCACTCAAGACTCAATAATTTAGTCAAACAGCTGAGATTTGGGGACTTCTTTCTGCGGCGGAGGAATCCACTTGTGGTTTTGTGGCATTTGGCGTGCTGCGGTCCACATAACGAGCCCTGTGTGTTGTTGTTGTTGCTAATGCGAGCTGCTGTGGCGTATGTGTTTATGTATTTTAATATTTGAGGACAGAAAGGCCAGGACTTTGCCTCGGAGCTCAGACTAGAGATCAGTTCAGTGTTTGGTTTGAGACGTTTCCAGGAAGAAACAGACGACAGGGAAAAAGCACTGATGATAAGATGATTGTTCTGTTGTAGGTTTCACTTTGTCAGTTGCGTAATTGTTAATTACATTTCTCTTCACTGTAAAAGTCAGTATTTACTTTGGAAATGATATTACTTATGAAATTCATAGATTAGTGAAACAAAACAGTAAAGTAAACACAAGGAGATATGATATGCAGTTTTGCTTCTGTTTACGTCAATTTTGTTTTCTATATATATTATAGTTTATTCTTAAATACATAGTCAAAACACATTAGGTCCAGTGTAACATTAAATATTATGTAAAATTACGTAAAATATTAACAGTCTGACTTATTCCACAAAACATTTACAGTTTACTCACTGCACTATAACATATCAAACTAATTTTCACTGGCTGAAAGGCTCACACTGGCATAGTTGTCATAAATGAACAGTTGTAACTGTAAAAAACCCTAGTGCCCTGTAAAATATTATAAATAATAGCCTTTGTATTTGATACAACAGATGCATAAGTAAGTCATAAGTCCTTTGAAAGAATTACACTTTAGGTTTTAGACAAATCACGTCATTTTTAGTTGTAATTTAGTAAACGTTTTGTTTTCCACAAAAAGTCTATGATAAATGCAGCAGTTTGTACAAAAATGGGACCACTACTGTCAGAACTGAAAAAATAAATCATTTAAGTTTTAATCAAGAGTTTGCAACGCTCTGATTGGCTGAGCTTGAGTGGTTCTCTCCAGTTTCACTTTGTTGTTGGTAAAAAGGGGGTTTATATAAGCCAAATTTGCAACCAATAATAAGTTAGATTTAACCTAAATTGTGTTTGCAGAGTGAAAATGAGCTACACCACCTTTAAATAAGACCTTTGTGGTCACATGCAACAACTGTGACTTCAAAATGATATTTATTCTGACTTTTTTTTTTTTTTTCAAATCACAATGTCAACTTACATTATGTTTAAAAACAAGATTCAGTTATCTATTATACTCTCAATGTTTTATATTTGTGCAGTTTTCAATATGGCAAAGGTAAATTCATTTGATTAACTGATTTCAAACTTATGACAGGACAAACTACATTAATTTGGTCCTTGAAGGGGCGTTAAGGCTGTTAGGACTATATTTTTGATTAAATGTTGTGGTGAAAAGACTGTCAGAGGACCAAACAAATGTAATCTCCTAAAACATTTTAATGTTCTCAAATGAACTTTTTAAGGCAAAAGAAAATTGGCCCTCAACATCCTTCATTGTAAGATACTGCATTTTAGCCTGCCGAGGTAAAACATCTGCTAATTTTGGCCCATGAATCAAATAGTCAGAAGGAAACACATAATTTACTATAGTTATTTTGATCAACTTACAATAGAGCTAATCCACTTTAGTCCAAACTTAAAGTCCTAAAAATCCATATATTTCATCAACTTTGTGAACTATTAGCTGGCAAGCATTTACTAGTTTATTAGATGTATTTTTTTGGACCGGAAAACTTGCTTCACATAAAACAGCTGCTTCTTTTCTCTTCCAAACGACTTCAATTAATTTCAACCGGACGCCATCTTGTTTCCTAAAGACGTATTTGTAATCTTAGCCTAAACTTATCCGTGCTGATTTCAATATTCAAATTTAGCGTTATTAATTCTTTTCTCTGGTAAACATCCAGAACCGGCCCGTCTGTGCATCTCTATTACAGCCTGTGTCAACACCGCATCAATCTCTTCTCAAGTGGACAAAGCTATTATGTTAAAAGCCCATTTGCAAACCCAACATGGCTCCTGTACTTTTCTCTTTTTTTCCCCCTTACGCTGCAAAGGAAAGAGAGAGAGAGAGAGAGAGAGAGAAAGGGGCGGAGCTTGGGCCAGTATTGATAGGTTCATTGATTGACTGATGGTCCCATGGTGATTTATCGACCCATCTCGGTTCCAAATGAGCTACGAGATGCTTTCGGGCCCAGAGGAAAACAAGACGCCGGCAAAACGTAATGAGAATGGAGAGAAGGGTGTTTCGTGAGCAGCGGGCGCCACCCCAGAGTTCACGGAAACCGAAGGGCTCCAGTCGAAGGGAAGGGAAAGGTTTAGTGGGGTTTGTGGAGCTGGGTGAGGCTGGGACATAGAAGAAAATGCTAAATGTTGGCATCGGTTGATATTACTGGAAATAGATGTGGTGTTTTCCTGTTTATCCAATCCAATACACTATATTTATATTAACACATTTTATAAACTAAGTGCAGCACAGAAAACATGTTTAGTGGCTGACTTAGAAGCTGAATATGCATGTATCTCTATCTCTACTGTAGAAAAAAGAATTGAATTGAAGTCTTATTTTACTTAACCAGTGTGTGGTAATGCTGCAGAAATACTCAAAATGAGTCTGTGTTCACTTATAAACAGTGCAGAAGATCTCAAAGATTTACCCATGACATCTAACTTGGTATAACTAGATACTTTTTTTTTCACATAAGGGAATTTGGAGAAACTCCGGACCAATTACAGCCACCATTTTGTTCAAGAAGAAGTGCATGTTCAAACCAAAACAAACAGATGTACATTTGTCGATAGCGTGATGTCATCATTTGTGAACAGGAAGTACATTTATATAAAATATGGCTGAACTGCGATAAACTTTGCAAAATGTTTAGTGAATTTTTAATATAATGATCTTAGTGAAATGAGCAGTCCTACCTGTCGGAGGCACTTTAACAAAAACAAAATGTGTCTGCAATTCAACAAAGTCTCACAAGAAAGCGTACATTACCACGACACAAAAACAGCGTGTTGATCACGATTTCACGCCTTTTTCACGTACTTATGTACATTTAGGATGATATGAAAAAGCGTAAAATGACACAAGATTTTGGTTGCAGTCACATGAGGACGTTTAGGCTTCAAGTTACTAAAATGGATACGTTTAGGGCTGGGATTAGGATCAGGATTTCGTATTATTCATAAATAAGAACATATCTTAACAACCGCCATAGAAATGAACTGACTGCAACGTGTACCATAATTACAAAAAAAAAAAAAACTTGTGCTAATCATACGTAATTTACATGTCCTGTAATGTTGTGGTAAATGTACGCTTCTAATTTGATCAGGCTCGCAAATTATACATTGGATCAATCTGCTTCAAATACTCGTCATGATACTTCATCTTTACCCAACCAAATCTGGCATAATCCAGGTTTTGTGGCATCACAAAAGTGAGAAATTGGGAATGTTTACTGAGGCTTAAATGAGAATTAACATTATCTGACAGTCGCATCTCCAGCTGTGTTTGAGGAGAAAGTGTTCGAAACAATTTCATAAACATTCGAACACTTGGCCTGACAAAATTGAGAACCTCAGCTTTAAGATCCATTGAAAAGATACAGAGAAGGTTTATCAGTGCAAAAAAGTTAATTTTCAGACAAGTTAAAGTTGCTTGATTCTAGAATGACAACCCTATTTCAAGCATTAGGGATGCACCGATCCGATACTGGGATCGAATATCGGTGCGATACAGGACATTTTGCTGGATCGGGTATCGGCTCCATGATATTGGTTTAGCCGATATCCTCCTTATGCCTTTATTTGGGCATAAGGAGACTTATTTACTGGCTGACATTGATCCAGAACGTCTCATAATGTTTGACATTTTGACATTTTATTCATATTAAGTCGTTTAGTTGTGACTTGAAATATAAATAACAATTATATTGCACAATATGATCAATTTTTTTATGTTTTGAAAAGAAAAAACTATTTCAGTTCTTACACTAGTATCGGTTGATATTGGGTATCGACAGATACTTAAAACCAAAGTATCGGATCGGTACCGGAACAGAAAAGCTGGATCGGTGCATCCCTATCAAGCATGTTGACTAATTTAAACATCATTAGTTGTAGAGATTCGTTTCCTTGTTTCAAAGTGTTTTGAACCGATTTCAAGACATTGCTTCTTGTTTCGAGTCAAAATATTTGCCAGTGGGTTAAGAAAACTGTTCTTAAACGGACTATAAAATACTAGCAGGAAAATGGACTATGACAAATGGAAACCACAGGGACTATGGCTGTCGTGATGGTGGGAGCGGATGGGAAGAGAAGATTCGTTGGTGGAGGGGAAAAAGTGGAAAATTGTTGGTCTTATTTAAGGTAATTCTCTTATAATCAGCTAAAATTACTTGAAACCGGGGAAATATTCTACCTACGCAATTAAGACTTATCCAGTTAAAACAGTTCAAATCTGGATTCAAATTCTTATTTCAAGTTATTTTATGCAAATATAGTTTTTGTACTGCAATAATGAAACCCAAACCAGAAAATACTTTTGAACCCACCAAAAACTTTTCTAATGGTTCTGCTGAATATTCTAGGCTAATTTTATTGTTACATTCATTTCACAAACACACATTCTAGTCTCACCAAAGCCAGCATTTCCAAAACGGTAAACTGCAGGTGACTTTTGTTCAGGTGGGAGCCGTTGCCGTTCGAAATTGAAAATGAAAACCGTTCTCGTGCGAACCAGTCGGGCGGATCACTCTATTTTTTTTCTCTCCTTTACCTCGGCCAGCCAATCTGTCGGCGCACACTGCTTTCTCCCCGAGTGTTGTGGTTGTAGGTAGTTAAAAGTGCATCGAGTGTGCATGGATCGCTGCTGTTGCCGTGGTTGCGTATATGACTACACCGGAAAGCCATATCTCAAAGTGCTTAGAATAATTAGACTCAGGCTTGCAACAGAATGGGCATGTCAGCGGGCGAAATAGTTTTTTTATTTAGTGAGTCCCGACCGGCGCTCCGTCTCTGCCCCGGACCATTTGTAGCGCCGCGTTTTTGTTTTTTTCTCCTCTCCCTCTCCCGTGTGTCTTAAAGGTGTTGTCAGCCGGCCGTGATGCATCTACCGGATTCGTATCTGTAGCCATCTAGCTAGGTTTCCACGAGTGGGTGAACATCATTTGTATTCGGGTGGATTTCTCTTGCCTTTGCTTTTCTACACTGCAAAAAATAAAAAGGATTGTCTAAATATCTTAGAATGACTTGAATTTGAATAGTAATCTTGTCCGTTTTGATTTGGGATGAATGTGAAAAGTTAATGTCATATCACATGTTTTCTAGTTTTGAACATTTAGTTTGGTGTGGTTGTCATTGTATTTTAAAGTATGTAAGGTTGAAGGAATTAACAAATAAAAGTTGAAGAGAATCCCTCCACATACGTTGTCAAAAAGCACCAAAATGCAAAGAAAATTTAGACACAACTGACACAGTTTTCTGGAATTTAAACAGTCATTTAGCAAAGTAAAAGTACAGTAGTTATTATCATTTTTCAAGCTATTAATGTCTGTAGATTTTGGCCCATGTTTACAATGTGGTTGTTAAGTAACAGTTGTTCACATGTATTTGCTGGACAAAAGACAATCATAAACCTCATCATAGTCAAATTTGGTGAAAAGAAGAAACATGTTTAGTAAAATCTTCAGTATAATTATGTTTTACTAATAATATCTAATCTATTGATGCACTTTAATGCTGTGTTGTTGAAAGTAAACTTTCAGTCATGTAGTAATGAGACTTTCAAATCTTTGAAAAGGACTCACATCATCATGATTTGTTCGTTCGTCTCAAAGAGCAGTTCAAAATTCTGTGTGTGTGTCAACAAAGAGCGCGTGTATTTCCAGTCATGTGACCTCCATGTGGGTCCTAGTGCTCAGTCACATGCAACATCTGCTGGTGAATCTATGAAACTGCATCATGTATTTGACTGTAGACAAAGTCAGGACGTGCATCAGAGAGCCCAACATCGCAGCAGAGATTTAAAGTCCAATTACGGAATTTAACGTCATTGACAGGGGAAGAGTTTATTAGCTGAATATAGAAACCATGATCCAGCAGCTGAGCCACACCTGAAGTTACATGTTGCACATTTAACCAACACTATAGCTCTTTGCTTCCTCTCCCCTTCTCTCTCTCTCTCTCTCTCTCTTTGTGTCCCTCTCTCTGCCTCTCTTTCCCCTTCTCTCTCTCTTGCTCTTTGTTTTCTCTCTCTCTGTCTCTCCCTCTCTCTTGAGGGAGAGAGAGGGAAAGAGAGAGGGGCTCTCTTTTTTCTTCGCTCTGTCTCTTTCTCTTTCTCTCTCTCCCCCTCTGTCTCTCTCTCTCCCTCTTTCTCCTTCTTTCTCTCCCCCTCCGTCTCTCTCTCTCTGTTCTCCTGCTCACTCTCCCCTCTGTCTCTCTCCTCTTTCTCCTTCTCTCTCTCGTCCCTCCGCCTCTTTCTCCCTCTCTCTCTTTTCCTTCTCTCTCTTTCTTCTCCCTTTCTCTCTCTTTCTTCTCCCCTCGCTCTTTGTCTCCATGTCTCCCTTTCTCTCTCCTTATGTCTCTCTTTCTCTCCTTTTCTTTCTCTCTCTTACTCTTTGTCTCTCCCCTTCTTTCTCTCCCCCTCTGTCTCTCTTTTTCCATCTCTCTCTCACTTTCTCTCTCTCTCTCTCTCTCTCTCCCTCTGTCTCTCTTTCTCTCTCCCTCTCTTTCTCTCTCTCCTTCCCTCCTTCTCTCTCTCTCTTTCTCTCTCTCTCCACAGCTCGTACAGAGGAAACCCCATGCGTTCTGCCGCTGCTGCTGCGTCTGTGGGTGTCGGCGGCGGAGATGCTAGTAGCGCTGTATGGAAATGTGTAGCGCATTAGCATGTGTTTGAACTTTTAAATGGTAAACATGTGAAGGCGTTTGTGATGTTTTGTGGTCGTGCCGATGCCGCCATGAAAAAAAAAAAACACTTACACAGATCTCTGCCGCAGCCAAATCACTATTTACATGTTAATGCCTCGGGGATTTACAATATACTTTTTCATTTTTCCCTCTCCCACACGTCGCAGATGCTTCTCCTGTCTGCCATTTTGTTAATTATAGTTCGCTTTATGCAGTATTTATATCACATTGTTTTAAATTAGCGGTAATAATCCCCCATTGTACACGTTTACGGATTAGCAGTCTCTCTGATGTGCAGTCTTTGTGTTTTGTTTTTGTGAAAGCTTGACAAACTTCTTCTTAAACGTGGACGCTTGAGAAGTTGTGAAGACTCGTTGTAAATGTCATGTTTTGAAAAGAGGAACAGAGGTGAGACAAGGAACTTTCAGTCGTTACAATGAGGCTGTAATTGTTGGATTGTTGATAATAAGCATAACGGAAACTCGTTGGAAATACTCAGGTCAACTTGTAATTGATTTGTCTGCTATTTTAATGGATTTGTCGGTTTGTGTTCGCATAATGTCTGCTTTAAAAATGAACACGCATTATGTAATAAAGTGGTTTTAGAATCAGAAGGGAAATTCTATCTTGAACTAAATACATTTCATACAAATACATACATTTTGTCAATTATTTGAAAAGACAAGATGTCATTCATTATTAAACGTGATGTTCTTCCATTTGGATCAACAGTTTGGACCTTACTTGTGTATTTTTACTTAAGTGCACTTGTGTTTTGAATAATCTACCATCTCTGGTCAGAACTAACACATTCCCAAAATCCTCAAAGTGACTTTGTGCATTTATCAGTCTCAGCACTCTCAGTAATAAGCTGCTATTGTAGCCACAGCTGCCCAGGTTAGACTGAAGGAGAAAGACTGCCAAATCTGACCACCTCCAATTACTCACACTCACTCACTCACACAAGGCCAGGAGAAGGAAGCCTCAAGCCAACTTTACGCTCAGATCAGACAAAGTATGTGGTCAGTAACATTAAGGAAAATACTATTTGTAATAAAAAATATTATTTTAAAATAGATATACAAAACATACCTAGAGTTGCACTTTGCTTCTTGTATTATTATTACTTGACGGTGTAATCTCTCATTTATTCAGGAGTGATCCAGAAAGTCTTCCAAGTTCCTCCTCAGGGGGAGGACTTAACTTAGTATATATACGGTCAGTCTCAGATCACTTCCATCAGCTTGAAAATGACTTTCGAATGGGAGTCGAAATGTCTTGATCTTCGGAAACGCTGTCCAGATGACAACTTTGAAGACTACTACTATAACCACAACTATGGCGTGTTGACAACATGTTGTAAATGCTGTATTAAGCATAAAAAAGTTTTTGCAGCATTGGTTAGCTGCGTGTTTGTCTATTGTTGTGACTTAGATGAAGTATTTCTGATTTCTTCTCTCACTCTCTTTCTCTCTCATGTGTCTCCCTCTTTCTCTTATTCTTTCTCTCTTTTTATCTCTCTAGGAATCTATTCTCTCTTTCTCCATCCCTCTCTCTTTCTCTTTGTCCCTCCATCCATCCATCCCTCTCTATTCCTCTCGCTCTCTCTTTTTATTTTTTTTTCTCTAGGAATTCTCTCACTTTTCTCCATCATTTCCTCTCTCCCTCCCTCCTTGCCTCCCTCTCTCTCCTCTCTCTCTCTGTCTGTCTCTCCTTCTCCCTCTCTTTCCCTCTCTCTCTCTCTCTTCCTCTCTCTCTCCCTCTCCCCCCCCCCCCCCCCTCACTCTCTCTCAGCTCATGTTATAACTCGGCGTAACTGCGGTCGTCCAACAGAACAGGCCTCGCTCGTGTTTCGATCGTGTCGTACAGCGAGACGCGCCGCTGCACATTAAACTTTGGTGAATAATCGCCCTGAATTAGCCCCCCCATCACCCCCCACCCCCCCATCACCCCCCCACCCTCCTAACGACTGCCGCGGTATTGGTAATCTTTAATACAGCTCTCAACACTCACGGCATTTCTCCCTCTGCATAATTAGGCTTTTAATTTGTGAGCCGGAGCATATGATTAATAGGAATACCTGCATACTTTTACATTAATACGATAGGCCTTGTTATTATTTCATGATTTTTCAACGCGCCCTCATTAGCCGGGAACATTTCATCTCTTTTTACTTCATGAAGGTTTTAGATGTGTTGGGATTATATTATTGATAAAAGTGGTCCAAGGACACAATGACAGCGTGGGTTACCTATGGAAGGGTTTGAACCACTAATCTTGTAGAAAATGGGCAAAGGCTTTAGGTTGCTGCTGTCTAAAGCCTTATTCACATCAAGTTGAGTTCGCTTTTGTGAACAGGCTCGGTTTTGGTTTTGCTGACAGGTGGCGCATGTGTGTTTTGTGTGAATTAGGCTGTTGGATTGTAGTTATTTGCACAGGTTCAAACTGGACATAAGAAGAATGACTAGTTGGACAGAGTAAAGCAAAGACTGAATAGTTATAGCAACTGCAGTAACTCTGACTAGACTGTGGAGGGAAATAGAAATCAGGTAACTGCTTTGTTCAACACTTAACGCAGCTTTTGTATATGGTTAGCAACTTCTGTTCTCCGTCAGAGTTGACAACTACTCACACTCACAACTTATGTTTTGTCACTTTTGTTAACCATTCTGGCACCACATGTACACTTGACATTTGTTCTTTCACTTTGGTGCATGCCAAAGAGACATGCAAGCTGATTCGACATCTTGCATCTCTGTTGTGCAGGTCTGTGCCTCAGCACCATAACTCAAGCTACAAAACTATGCGGGTCAACAGTAAAATCTTCTGCACCCGAGTCCAACCAAATCAACCTCCACAGATAGAGCGGGAATCGCATCTAGAATTTCAAAGAAAAAACACTGTGATCACAGTACTATCACAGTACACAGTGGAGTCTGTCAAACAGACACTGCATCGCTCCACCCTTCAAACTGTGACTGTGGGTTGTGTTGGAAACCCTAATGATTTTGGTGCAAAGTCAATCTTTTCACCTAAACAAGTTTCAGGCTTTGATTGCCAAACCACTTTAGTGAAGTTTGCACATTCTTCGTGTTGCAAGGCTGACTTTCTCTAGAATCAAGGCTGCAACAAGTTAATGGATTAATCACAGTCAGTGCTGTAAGTGGGCCTGGATCACAGTCAGTGCTGTAAGTGGGCCTGATGCACCGATACTCAGCTCCACCACTTCTAAAAAAAATATTGTATTTGAGTACTGGTGCTTCTCTGAGCTGTCAGTATGTTCTCTTTATGATATAAGCAGAACCGAGAGTGTAGATGAACTTGGATATTAAAAGCACTGATCATGATCATAACCATACACAGACTCCAAAAACCTGTCATATGCTGAGAGAAGAGTAATTAGATAACGGACATACAGTCTACAAATGTCTTTTTACATGAAAAAATTTTGTTTTACAACGTTCAGTTGTTTTACAACGTACAGTTGTTTTACAACGTACAGTTGTTTTACAACGTATGGTTTTACTAAAAGATTAATTGGTTCCCTCTGGGTTCTGAAAGTTGCAATAGCACCCAAGACTCTGAATGTGTGACACACAGCACAAGTTTTACATTGAGTCTCACCTAAAAGCAGGGAAGATAAGCTATAGCACCTTTAATAATTTAAGCTTGTACTTTTTTTTTTTTTTTTCGTACTGATTTGTCCCTGAATAAGCTTTTGCGTCGCAGCTCTTTGCTCTAACAGCAGTGTCCTTCTCGGACCAGCGGATAACACAAGAAAAGTAGCACATTTTCTACTTTTAATTAAGCTTTATTTCACATTAAAGACTCCTCGTGTGTGCGTTAATAATTTAGCAGTGTTTACCCAATAAGTGCAAGGCCTATAATCTGTTCAGGGAAGTAAAAAGGTGTGACCGAAAGAAGCAGATATTCTCCATCTTCTGCGGGTCGCCTTTGTTTGTTCTAAACTGTGAAGAATTTAAAAGAGAACGGATGCACATCATTTGCAAATGTTTGTAAATACTTAAGATAGTATTTCCTGATCATTACTAAATGATTCAATAGCATTTACTAATAATGAACAAACACTTACCTATCATTTACTCTATTCTAAAGTGAGGACCTTTTAGAGCAGGAGTGTCCAACTCAAATGGAGCTGAAGCCAAATTGATGGGAGTCAGTGTTGGTCAATCGGTGCCTCCGTATCATTTACAAACATTTGCAAATGATCTGTCCATTATTGGCCGAGCGTT
Source organism: Mugilogobius chulae (assembly GCA_038363315.1). Taxonomy (NCBI): domain Eukaryota; kingdom Metazoa; phylum Chordata; class Actinopteri; order Gobiiformes; family Gobiidae; genus Mugilogobius; species Mugilogobius chulae. The sequence goes on along the minus strand of CM076396.1, from coordinate 40,927,921 downwards.
ATCTGCATTTTATGAAGAAAAGTCATTTGTCTTAAGTTCGAGAGCAGGACGTCCCTTCCATTGGCTACGAATCACCCTGGCTACACACTCACACCCTACCATTCATGTCTCAATGCCCCAAACCGGCAACAACGTATCCGTTTTGTTCATGCTTACATCTTGCTAGTGAAATCTCACGCCAAGATTTGTTTATGTTTATTATTCATTATTTTGTTAAATATTACAAATAGGGATGCATCGATCCAGCTTTTGGAGTTCCAATACCGATCCCAATATTTTGGCTTTTAACTACTTGTCGATACCCAATATCAATCGATTCAAGTGTAAGGACTGAAACAGCTTTTTTTTCCTTGTAAAAACATAATAAAATTGATCATATTGTGTTATGTAATTGTTATTTATAGTGCTATCACTACTTAACAATTTAATCTGAATAAAATGCACAATAAAATGAGACTTTCTGGATCAAGATCAACCAGTAAATTAGTCTCATTCTGCCCAATTAAATGCACAACCAGGATTTCGGTTGAACAACACCTGACCCTTGAAGCAAAGCATTGTGGGAGCTTCCTCAGAAGGTTTAGCCTCCATTATGAACAATACTTTGGAAACAGTTCTGGGAGTGTCTTCATAAATTGAAACGAAACAATTCAAAAGCTATTATACTTTAAACCCAAGACTGTTTGGGAGATTTGTACATAAAATATCCAGTTTCCTATTGTTAATTCCTACACAACATGGAGCTGGACTTGACTTGCTAGGTTACCACGGCAACAACTCTCTCTCACACTTACGTAACATCATCGGTCAAAACTTCTCCGAACGCCGCAAACACTTTGAAATCAAGTATTTTAATTACTCCTATAACAATCCCTTTCCCTTTGCGACGCACTGACCCTTGAAGCAAAGCATTGTGGGAGCTTGCTCAGAAGGTTTATTAGCCTCCATCGCTCCTTCATAAACAATACTTTGGAAACAGTTAAAGAAAAATAGGCCTAAGTGTCTCTCTTCTTCTTCTCGGCGGACACACACCATTTGTTTTCCCCAATTAAATCCTTTTAATTGGATTGAGGGCTGGCACCTGGTTCACACTCTGCCGACCACGCGGCCGCAGTAATTGATGCCCGAGTCGAGGAGCTGTGCCTGGGCTGAGAGGGAGGGGAGAGAGAGGGGGGAGGAGGGCCGTTCTCGAAACATGTCTCACTACTCCACAATCTCGCTCTGATCAATTTATCAATGGCCGCCCTGGCTGTCCGCAGAGCTCACGTGGGACGGGGGCTGCGCCGGAGCTGTAAGCGGCTAAAAACAGAAAGATTCCTGAGCTTAAGGAAGGACGGGACTGTGGTGGAAGTGAAGTGGGACGGTGCTGATTAGAGAGGCAGTGTTTGACATTGTTGATGATTATTTTGAGCCTGACGTAGTGTGAGATTTAAAGCAGAGTTTAGATTTTAGAGCAGGAAATTGGACTGCTTTTCTTTGTTTAAGTCTGTAGAGTAAACGTCACATTCATAAAATCAGAATTTACATGAGTGGATAAAAAGGTGAGTTCAGGTCTGAGGCTTGGAGTTGATCAGCGTTAGGATTTTGTTGATATTCACAAACAAAAACTAGGGCTGGTATGTCTTGATTTTTTTTTTTTTTAGCATAACTTGATTACAATATTCAAACAATAATCTCTTAAACCAACTGGAAAAAGTTCAAACACATTTTCAGATGTCTTAGTTGAAGTTTAAGAATGAGAAAAAATACATTTTTGGTCAACTTAAAACATGGGCTAACAGTCAATTAGTCGACTAAAAGTCATCCGTTCTCAAAACTATTGAATGTCTCAATGTTCTGACCATCAACAGGGGGGACAGGTGTCTTAGGGACCCCCAATAATACCCTTTATATATTGATTTATATTGTGGGGGGCCCATATGAGCCACACTTGTTCCCGGCCCACACATTTCTATCAACAGGCCTGGTTCTGACCAAATAATTGACCTAAAGTGCTCTCACAAGACCACAACCCAGAGGTTTGGATGCTAAGAAACTATTCATAAAGAAAAAAAATACACTTAATCAAGATTTTAATGTAAAATTTGGAACTAAGAAACCAATGAGTCATTATGTGACCAAAATATAACCTTCTACACTTATTTGAACTGAAATGTACTTTTTTCATTTGTATCTTTATACAACTATTTTTAAGGATTTTTACTGTAAACAATACACTCGATAATCTGTTCTCGATATTCTATTCTATTCTATCACAATCATATCTAAAATTCAATATATTGCCTAGCTCTAACAATACCACATTTTTTAAATTCAGCAATGGAAATGAAGGGATAGAGTTGGCAACAATATGTGTGTCTTAGACAAAATATATACCTTGTGTGGCATCCACATAAAGCCAGAGGATGGACAGGAGACAATTTTCCTTTAAATAACAGTGTATTTGTCATGAAATCTTATAAACAGTTTCACATGTGATTTCCACTGACAAAGAAATGCTGTAGAATGTTGTGAATAGAACCAAATATGTGTACTTTTGATATAATTACTTAAGTATTCTGTGTTTTCTACTGTCAGTTCAGGACTATAGAAACTAACTTCAGCTTTCACATTTTGTACTTAAGTTTGTTTGTTTATTTCCCTGTGTTTTGTTATAGATATTAGTCCACAGTTTAGTCCTAATTTGTACAAGTGTCAATTGTTATGATTCCCTTTTGCACAGGTTCTATCATACAAAGCCATATACACGCAGTGGTTATTGTTACATACTGTATATCACCATGACTTAGTGTGTTTATTATAGTTTAAATCAAACATTAGTGTCTGGTCTGGGCTCAGTGTAGAACCAGGACGACCACTTGAGTGCAGTGTTGTCTCCACATCAGCAGCAAACGCAGCAGCAGCAGCAGCTCGGCCTCTGAGACAATCACAACACAATCAGACTCATTACTGCTTTCAAACACTTTATTCAACTGTCTGTTCTGCTGTTTTTAGGACGTGACAGAACCTTTTCTATCATGTCAAGCTTTGAGAATGCACGTCTTAGAGCTAATCAGCAGAGTTTGTTTCACATGCAAGTATTAGTGTTTAGTTATTTGTTCCAGACGTTCAAAACCAGGCTAATCAAATGATAACTTTAACATGGTCTTAATGGAGAGTGTGTTTTTTGTGTTTTAGGAATAAACTGTGATTATTCATTTGTAAAACACAAAATGTATCCAAAACAGCTTAGATAAAGAAGCTGGTCCATAGATTTTCTGTTTGAAACTGAAGAATTAAGCTCCACTTCTTTGTACTGATAACTTCTGCCGGAGTGGTACTTATTAATAAATCTATGACATACAGTATGTAGATCAGTACAACTACATTTATTTTTTCTCATGGGTCATATTTGAAACCAGACAAGTAATGGAGGGTCAAACTGCGGTCATCGATGTAACAAATGATCATTTTTGCAAGCACATTATGTAAAACATTGGCTTTTTAAAAGTCATTTAGTTGGTTAATCAGTCGATGGAGTTTTAGTCGACCAATTGCTCTCTCACTTTTTAGACAAGAATCTATTCATATGAAAATAGCACAATTTTCAAATCTAAAATAGTTTTACTACTGCATTTATTAATGTAACTTCTAAAACATGTGTCAACATTGCTATGTTTTTAGTTAAATCTTTTTTTTTTTTTTAATCTGGATAAATAACCTATACAAAACAGCTTAAGCTTGGCTCTGTTAATTTTTCTGTTTTTGTTTTCTTAACCTGATAAATGCAACTTTGAATAATCTTTCACTTAAAATGAATACACAGTAAAAACATGAAAACAGTACATTTTTCTTACAGTTAACAATAGAATATTTACATTAATAGTTTCAGATTTATTACGTTTTTTGATTAATCTGCAGTGTCTTGACTTGATGCTTTGCTTGGAATCTGCTTTTATAGATTATGACTACAAAGTGAACGTAATATGTCTCTTTAAAAAAAGTATTTGACACAAGATCTTGGTCTAAAGTTAAGCTAATATTCTCACTGCTGTGTATCTTCATCTCAAACAAAAAGCAACCCTTCGAGATGTTTCCCTTGCACTTTCACAGTTCTTCCATAAACGTACCTTAAATTAAACCATAAATTATGAAACAGCGGTTCCGAAATCTCCACAACTATTTTAAGAAAGCCTGGAAATACCCCTAACGTGTGCAGTTCCAGGCATCGCTCCACCACTCGGCCTCTAGCAAGCCCCAAAAGTTACAAAACTGACTATAAGCGAGTTTGAAAAGTGCCACGTCTTCTCACTTCCCATCGCCTGTTCCCCGAGCTTAAGCGGAACGGTCAGGTGTAGCGCTAACGGTGGTCCCACTTACCCACAATGCTTACTTTCTTTCTCCCCCTTCCACATTCCCAATTCTTCCTCGGGGGAAAATCCAACAGTTTCTCTCTGCCCCTCCTCGTGTAGATCCAGTCCTATTCCCGCTCGTCACCCGGGACGTCCATGCATAATTCAACAGCGCTAACCCCAAACAACACATCAATGATACCCCACGACAGCAGCCCCGGTCCCCCGCCGCAGCCTCCCGCGACTCGGGTCCAACTCCCATCATCAGAGTGCCGGCGACAGGGACTCCACACTGTAATTGGAGTAAAATGAAATAAAAAGTGGGTAGAAGTGGTGTGTAAAAGGCAAAAGAGGTGTCCAAATAGAGGAGTTCTGTTGCATTTTATTCAATCAAATACATTTTATTTATTGTATAACATAAAACTGACTAGACAGATTTTAAAATGCACTGTAAAATATAATATAAAGCACAGACAAGTTAAATATTCTCAATTTAGGAAAGATTGCAGTGGTCCCTTGTTTATCCAGGCGGCTGCGTTCTAAAAATAACCCGCAGAAGGCTTTTTTTTTTAGTATAGCCTACAGCAGGCATGTCCAAACTGCGGCTCGGGGCCATATTTTGTTGGCCCTCACACTCTCTGCTAAATTGTCTCAGATTACAAAAAATTATTCATTTTTACTGTAAATTTGAACAATAGAGGTTGTGCAGGTCACATGACATCATTCTAAGTTGTAGCGAAGCAGATAAACAACAAGACTTTAGCTTCTCACATTTATCAGACATTGAAATCACACACAGTTGAACTTATTACCTTTTTCTTCTAAAAAAATATGTTTTTGAGTCCATTTGTTGAAGTTAAAATGTCCTAAATCATCAACTGTTGTTTGCAGACAAGCCGTTGCCACGACAACAAAGAAATACGTTGAAGAAATGCCACTCATTCTAAATGTTGCTATGCATTTTTGGAATAAAATGATGTCAGTGCATAACCTCTATTATGTCATCAAAATGTAAATAACAACCAGTTTGATGTTATACAAACCTAAAATGAATGTTCGAAACCTTATATAAGGTGTTGTGGCTCAACAAAACTAAGTCAAATGCAATTTTTTTTTTTTTTTTTAAGAACTCCCTTCATTTCCTTCTATTATTTGGCCATCTGCTCCATATAATTTTTCAAAAGCGGCCCTCAATGAAAAAACAGTATAACCATTCATCACACTGTTACACTTTTCTCATGAAAGACATTCACACTTGTTTAAACAAACAAACAAAGATCCAAACCTCCGTACACATAGAGCTAGTGATGCGCAGGTTTGGATGGGTCGGGTCTAAACCCATGTTCAAACGATTGCATTACTCATGAACCAATAAGAACACATCTTTGACAAAGCTAATGCTTCAGAAACACTAGCTAGCTGCATTAGCCTTGTTTTGGACACTTTACATTATCGGTTCACTCAAGATGGGCAGCGCTAAAAACAACTCCGGCCCAACTCCCACCCATCACAGCTCCGGCGACAGGGCCTCCGCGCTCAGCCTATAATTGGAATAAAATAAAAAAAGACATTGGAAGTGCTGCATCAGGCGTACGAGGTGTTCAAATAGCCGCTCACTTGTGTCAAAATGGCAGACGGGTGAGTGTGAAAGCTGCTAGCCGACTCGTTAGCTCCCGCCGATGCCGCGTCAAGGGTTTTTAAGGAGCTAGCTACACTTCATAGTCAGCATTCATCTTTTTTTTTTGGAACCACGGCCTTTGGGAGACAGATGCCTTAAAGCCTTTCCCCCCAAAAGAAGTGTTTAAAAAAAGAACAAATCCCTGAGAGCTTGGAAACTTTAGCTGAGAGTTGCTCCACTTGAAGTATTAGCGATGTGGTGAAGCTATAATGGCTACATTTTGTAACGTGTCGGTTTTCTGCTTTAAGTTGAAGATCATGTGTTCTATAGAGATGAAAGTGGAGTGTTCACATGGAAGACTGGGCAGCAAACCTTGATCTGTTTGAGCCTTTTTCACATATTGGAAAATATAGGCTGGGAGAGACTGAGGCAAAGTTATGATTTCAGTAGTTTTATGTGTAGAGGAAGAAAAAATGTATAAAGTGACAAACCACTAAACGGGTTGGTCACAAAAGCTGCTTCAAAGTCAGATAATACTAGGTGTAAGATCTGATTTTTGCTGTCATAAAATGTAAACAACATTCATTAAAAGCCCATGAGCAACCAGCCTTTTTTCACTAAAAGCATCTGAACCTCAAATAGAATCTGTTTCTGAATCTTTTGAAGCACAAACAAATGTCTGGGGTCTTTATAAGGCTGAATCCCCGTAGTTTTGGTCGTTGATGTCTAATTGAAAATCAAAAAAAAATTTTGCCTACATTTTCTTTGGTAAATATAAACTAGCTGCAGCCAGATTAACACTAGTTTGACCAAATTTTGTGTTTTGACAATTCCTCTTCAAAAGCTGAAGGTAACTGGGTTTAAAGTGAGTTTCAGACACTTAAAAAGGCAAAAAACAAACTATTTAAAAAAAAATTAAAATAGGCAGAAGCTACAGGCCTTCTTGCTCTTTCTTAATTCAGTATATAGTTTTTCTTTTCACTAATTTAATAACAATCAGCTATCAAGCTCCCTGACATGTTTAAGATAAAATTAAATGTGAACCCCCTTATATTCATATCAACCATGCTTTTGATTTTAGTCAGTCGTTGGGCCAGCACTATTCAATTTTATGTATTTATTTTTTTTATATTTTTTTTAAGGGGAATTTTTTGGTCTGTCAGAAGAGCAAAAGCTAAAGATAAATTTGTTTTTCGGGACCTACAATAACTTTTTTAAAATTTTGATGGAATCTTTGTAAAAGTCCTATTCATTTTTTTCTTTTTCGAAAATGGTTGGGAACCACTGGTTTAGAGGACAAAGTGAGTTAGACTCATCTCAGAATGGCTGATTTGACTCAGAATACAAAAGTTACAGTGATCCTTATATCTTTAACATTTCTAGATGCTTTAGTTTTTGTTTTTTATCAGATATTGAACATGTGAGGGCCCTAATGCTGGGGGTTTTGTGTGTGTGAACCCAAATTATATTAAAAGTGGTCACATGATGCTTGCTTCCTTGTAAAAAGCTTGGCACTTGGGAAAATATAAGTTGAGTAGCCCTTGTTTATGACAGATATATCCCTTTTCACTCTTGTATAGGTCGCTGGCTGGTTCATGGTCGAGGTTTTGGTCTGATCTATTATAATTGTACAAATACATCTCTAACATTGATTAAAAAAAATGTACAAAAGGATAACATGTCTGGAACTCTACAAATCCTTATCCTCATCACTGAACCCAAAGAACTTTCTATGCCTCCTTCCCTGCTGCTTCCCTTTGACCCATTTCCATTCCTCTTTCTATTCTCCGTCTGCCTTTTTTAAAAACACGTGTGGGATATTCTTTGAAGTGAAAATACCAACCCAAGCTCATCTAATCAGGGGCTAATTCCACTTATTAAGATCTCAGCGATAACTTTGATTCTTCGCGGTCCATCTGGCTGCCATCGCTTAATCACTGTCACGCTTTTTTTTTTTAGCTCCTTTCTTTTGTTTCTCCCCCAAAAAAGAAAAGGCCGAGACAGAGGAGGAGATATTAGCGATATTAATGACGCGTGATTTTGGCCTCCATAATGAGAGGGCTTATTAACCGTGATTATATCTGATGAAATGTAGCTAATCCTTCAGAGCTTGAGAAAACTTGTAGATCGCTTGTTCTCGCTGATTTGGTCTTGTGATGTTTAAGAAAGGAGAATTTAATGGGTTAGACCAGGGATAGTCAACTGTATTTTTCAAAAGGATAGACTTTTCAGTGGGTTTCAGGTGGACAAGTGATTGTTTTGCAAGTCTGAAGTCTTTGGCGTCCAGAGTCAGGGCTGTACAGTTATATTTAGCTGTGGGTCATGTTTGTTGGCGAGCTGTGGTCTGAGGACTGGACTACAAAAGTAAACTATAAAAGTAATAAAACCATTAAAATTAAATCAAAGGTAAATCTCATCTTGAATAAGACTAGATCACAAAATATGCACTGGGACTAGACCGGGACTTTAAGGTTTTAACCATTTAAATAAGATAACAAAATCTGGGTCAAATGTTGCTTAGCGAATGAATAAAAAGGTCCAGTCTGTGGCCATTTTTTTCATGCAGGGCCAAAACACTGTGTAGTGGGCCACATTTGAATAACCCTCTGCTAAGTCAAAGAGAGACGAATCCGAATCAAGTCCCAAGTCTTAGTCCATTGATCGGAGACAAGTTTCAGTTTATTGTTGAGGATGAGCCTCAAGTCGTCTCAAGTCACAAAGCTTCAAGTCCCAAGTCTCAGACTTTTGAATCCAGACAAAGTCCCAAAGTTATGGTCTAACTTGAGATTTCACAAAAAGACTAGACTATTTTTTTACTTTGTTTTAATAATTTTATGTATTCTGTTTTGTGGTAATAGTGCAAAATACAAAAGTGCAAACAACAAGTCAATCAAGTAATAAAATCTATCAGCCAACACTCTTTACCCCAATGTATTTCCCGTACATGGTCACTATATTTATCGTTAGTAAATCATTGCTCAAATTTGAGTTCGTGCTTTTGTTTACATTGGCTCTGTTCAGCCATTTGTAATGTTATATTAACTGATTACCGTAATAGCTGATTGGACAATAAAGAGTTTAAATAACGCATAAAAACCCTTTTCTGTAAGATTGTGGCAAAAATTAATATTTACAGTTGACATGACATAAACATGCTGAGGGCCAGAATAAAACAGGCTGAAGGCCGGAGTTTCCCTAGGTTTGAGGTAAACTGTGGTAGCTTGATAAATCCTACTCAGACACAAGAAGAACATGCAAAAACTTATCAACAGTGGAATCTCCTTGCTAAACACGGCACATTCACCTCATCTAACGCTCTCTCTCATTGCGTAACACACTCAAATTGTCACACTCTTGTAAAACCCTTCGCCGTGTGACATTGATGACCATCTTTTGCACATATCTCCGCGCGGTCGCCCCATTTCTGTCTGCAGTTTTCCTCTCTCCGGTGGGAGGTGTCGTCGCCGCGGTGACAGGGTCATAATGAGAGTGGCACTGTCCTCCATTTGCATATGTTTGCCATTGTCACAGCGGTCACCCAATGTCACGCCGAGATTCCTGCATGCTTAAATAATGCCGTTTTGTCCTCGGGAGGAACTCTGGCCCCGTTACCGTAACCTCCTCACGAACGTGCAAACAAAAAAACCCCGACATTAACATGACAATCAGCTGATTTTAAAACAAACGTTGGCGTATTATCCCCTCTCAAATCGGCGGAGGTCTAATTTGCAGTCGCGCGATATGGCGAGAATTGATTAACGAGTTTATATGAGCGGCCTGACAGTACGTCCCGCTGTTATCAGATTTGATTTTAGTCGTGATCAATAGCAATTTCAAAGAGGCACTTCACACCGGGGGCACTTTTAATAGAATATGTGTCAATTTCACTTTGTTCTAACAACTTCGACAAAAAAAAAAAAGAAAGGATTGTAGAAAGTTTTTGACAAAAGAGGTCGAAATGGCAGCTCCGAGTCTGAAAAATATCCCGCGAGTTAATCCAAATTTTGACACCAGCGCGTTGTAATTAATCCCAGATGTAAATATGTTATGCAACAAAAGAGGCAGCCGCACCGAAACAGACAATTATCTTCTCTTATGGCGTCAGTGAGATGCGATGAGTTTAACCATGTGGAACTGATGGCTTTTTCACTGGGCCTCCGGGCTTCTACGAGCGCCGGCTTTTTTATTTATTTATTTTTTTGGTTGATTTGCTTATTATTTTGTTTTTAAATAAAGCTGGCAAACACACTGACACGTACATGATTCATAAAAAGAGCTGAGCTAGACTTTAGTTAGTGTGAGAACTCAATTGTGCAAATAGAAAGAAAAAGGCTTTACAGTCAAGCATTTATTATTACAGTGTGGATTGATATCACCGTGATGGCAAAGGGATTCGTTTTGACATGTAACCAGAAGGTATGAGGTTCAATTTGCATATGCACAATCACTTTAAAGGACCCATACAATCAGCTTTCTTTATGTTAATTGAAATACCTGGAGTTTAATTTTTGCATTTTAAAACCCCTTCTTATTACGGCCTTTTTTCCCTTTACAGGTCTGACTTAAATTGTCTAAATTTCAAACTAAAGCTGTTTCTTAACCCTTTGGAGTACATGCAACGGCATGTCTGTAATTTTACCACATGTTGACTCTGTTCACTTTAATTGTAATCCAGATTAGACGGAGACCGCCTTCAATCGCTCGGTCGTGTCCTAACCATCATAAACCAGCACACACAACGCAGAAAGAAATACATCGGTCACATATGCCATTGAAACAACAGCCGCCATCTTGAACTCATTTTCTAGTTTTAATTATACTTCCATTTACAAAGTTAAACTACTTCTGCAGTGCAGAGTGGTGAGTCACTTGTGAGCGCAGGACTTTTAGCTGGACAAATATGAGTACTGCAGCTAAAACTTTCACATCTGATCATTTTTGTCCAATTCCAGATTAACCAAGGTAAAAATTATGCCTTTTTTACTGTATAAACAGAGCCTAATACAGTCTATAAAATATTACGTATTGTCAGTTAAACATAATGCTCAACTTTTAGCTCTAAATCTACCATTTAATGACATCACTGGATGGAACGTCACATTTTTTAATTTTAAAGATAATGACTGCTCCAAAAGCAGGATTACTCAAACATTTGCGGTTGTAACTTGACATAAATCCAGATAAGCTTTTAAAGAGGGAACAACAGTTTAATATGGCTAAAACCTATTGGATCTTTAACATTGACATAATCCCTTGTTCATCCAGGACTGATCCATTTTTATTATTAGTTTGTCTGAACAAGAACAAAGCTCATTTTTGTAGATAAATTCTTGTGTCAAGGAGATCGTGGGTTCAACTTCCAGGTCGGACCATATCAACATCTCATTAGCTCTCTGGGTGGAGTTTGCATGTTCTCCCGTGTCATCGTGTTTTTTTCCTGGTACTCCGGTTTCCTCCCACCTCCAAATACATGCATGTTTAGATTGATTGGGCATCACTGCAAATTTCCCTTGTGAGTAAGTGTGAGTGTGAATGGTTGTCTGTCTAACCCTGTGACGAGTTGGTGTTCCCCCGCCTAAGGCCCAAAGTCCCTGGGATAGCTCCAGTCACCCGCGACCCCCAATGGGAATGATCGGTAGAACATGGAATGAAAACACAATAGCTCTCCTTTAAGTCTTTCCTTGAGTTAGACTTCCTTTCTTCTATGTCCTCCAATCCGTAACACTTCCCATCCCGTCGCGTCAGCCGGAATCATTTACAAACAAACCAGCTCTACATTATTCAGTCTTTACAAACATTTACCCTCCCTCTCGGTCCCTTTCCGTCCCCTCTCCGCGGCCCTATCCCTTTCTCCAGCCCCTTCGCCTTAGAGACAGACAGCTTGATTACATGTCACCGCAGTTCACCGCCGTCTTCTGTCTGCTTCTGTTATTAAGTGCCGCCTCTCCGTCCTCCCCTACGGTCCCCCTCCGAAACTCCACCAGAACCCCCCCCCATTCCCTCCTTTCCCTCCCCAATCCCGAACGCTCCGATGTAATGAACCAATCGGCAAGGGATCACCCTCCTGAAAATGAACTCCTTCTAATACCTCCCCGTTTGAGACTTGGCAAATAAGCGGCTGCAAATAACAAGGAAGAATCACGTTAGGGGCGAATGGAACATATGTGACGTCGCGCGGTTAAGCTGTATCGCGCGGGGAAAAATGAAAGAAGGAAAAACACGGGGAAGTAAATTGACTCAAGCAGCGAGTGTTTATTTCATGAATTGATTTTTGCACAAATGAGCTGGAAAAATGGAAAAATGGGAGTTTGCGAGGGAGGTAGAGACTAAACAATGCGATCCCCAGCTGATAGGCAGAGGAAACAGAAGGCATAAGTGGAAAGGCCCGGGTAGGAGAAGAGTGCGCGAGTAAATTGGGGCCTGCCGCGGCTGCTGTGAACGTGTAATTGGTGCAAGATGGGGAAAGGGATATAGCTTCCAAATAATGTTGTGTGTAGGGGGCATTTGCATATAGCTGGAGTGAGCAGTTTTCCGGGGCCGATACTGGAATAAGACGCAGCGCTCCGACGGAATACCGGGGGGAGTTTGAGGTAAGCCTAAAGGGGGAAGGTGTGAGCGCAAATCAAGCTGTACAAAATGAGAGAGAGATCGGCGATGGATTCTACTGTGTCATGTTATTTGGCGGTCAATGAAGCAATGCGAGCGAATGGTGTTTTCATCATTGATTGAACTAGATACAAAACATTGGGATGTATTTTTCTAGGTTAGGGTCTGCTCACTTCTCCTACATCGGTTCAACTGTATTTACCTGCTGGTCCTGGATTGTTATAACTTGTCTCAGATTGTTTCTATCTTGTTTTAAAAAGATAGCTATTAAGATGAGAAACTCTGCAGGTGAACAAAAAAAAAAAGGTCAGTGAGAATGCCAAAAAATGACATGCACTGAGAATGCTTAATGGGTCTCTTGTATAAATGCTATATCAACACTCCTCTCTTTTAAAGATACTAGACATCTGTGTCTTTTTAATAGGTTTTGGGAGCCATTTAAATATCATGTCACAATTCTTCTTATTATTATTTTGTTTTTACTGCAGCCATTCAACTTTGGCCAATACAAAACATAAAAATAGAGTAATCAAATAAAAAAAAAAAAGACAAACTAATCCCAACCAACATTTACTTCCCAAATTAACCCCTTTCATGAGTAGAACATTTGACTAACCTAGTTGTTTTGAGCAGAAAATGCTAGTTTCACTTTTTACAAGATTTTTAAGCAAATGTATTCTTGATTGGCGACACGGTGGCGCAGCGGTTAGCGCTCTGGCCTCATAGCAAGAAGGTCCTGGGTTCAACTCCCGAGTCGCCCGGGGCCTTTCTATGTGGACTTTGCATGTTCTCCCCGTGTCTGCATAGGTTTCCTCCGGGTACTCTGGTTTATTCCTACGACTAAGAACATGTAGCAGTACACCAAAATGACCACATAGTGGCATTGTCAACAAAGTCTGGTATGTGCTTATAACACTTTATGTCACCTGATACAACTTATGTACGACCTGAAACTGATCTAGAGCTATTCAACAGAAATTCTGAATCCGCCCATTTGGAATTTCAGTATTCGAAATACAAGCCAAAAAACTTTGACAATGATATTGACCCAGAAATAAACTTTTTTCCAAGTTCTATAAACAATTGTCAATACTACACGGAGGATTTATACAACAGCAAATTTACATCTCATAACACCTTTTCAATCATACACTTCAACAGTCGAAGTCTCTATGCAAATTTTGATCATATTAAGAGTTATATTAGGCAATTTACTCAACCATTCAGTGTCATTTTAGTATCTGAAACTTGGATTAAAGAAGAAAAAGGAATGGACTTTGAACTAGAAGGTTATGAGTTTTTATGTTTAAACAGAAGCAACAAGCAGGGTGGGGTGTTGCCATGTTTGTGAATATAAACTTGAGCTATAAGGTAGTTCCGAATATGACAATGGTTATGGATGACTTGCTTGAGTGTCTTACGATAGAAATTACTAGAGAAAAGAAGAAAAACATCTTGGTGAGTTGTATTTATAGAACGCCTGGTACAAACATAGAAACATTTATAAACTGGATGGAGGAGCATTTTACCACTATTAATAAAAAAGTTTTATTTGTTGTCGGAGATTTCAATATAGATTTATTAAATCCAAATAGCCATACAATGACCGAGGAGTTTATAAATACTGTATTCAGTATTGGTTTACTTCCTAAAATCACAAGACCCAGTAGAATAACATCACATTGTGCCACCCTAATAGATAACATTTTTTCAAACGATATTGAAAATAGAACCGCAAGTGGATTACTGATTAATGATATCAGTGACCATCTTCCTGTTTTTACAGTTTACAATAACGACAACGTGGAAAACAAATCAGACACTAAATATGTGTATAGAAGATTAAAAACAGAAGAAACTTTGAATGCACTCAAAAGAGAATTATCAAAACATGACTGGAGTGTATTATATGGCAAAAATGACACAAATACAGCATATGAAGAGTTTTTAAGAATATTCAAAGTACTATATGATAAGCACTGTCCTTTGATAAAACAATGTAAAAAACATAAGAAAGAAAACGAGTGGATGTCAAAGGGACTCCTAAACGCCTGCAAAAAGAAAAAATACTTTATACAAGGAGTTTCTGTGGAAGAGAACTAATGAAGCTGAACATAAATACAAAAAGTATAAAAATAAATTGACAAGTATTATTAGAAAGTGCCAAAAGGACTATTATAACAATGTAATAGAAGATAATAAGCACAATATTAAAGGAGTATGGAACACATTAAACAGTATTATTCGTAAAAAGGTAAGAATGATTAATTATCCACAATATTTCACAGAAAATGACAACAAAATCTTTGATATAGATGAAATTGTTTGCAAATTTAATACTTTTTTTGTTGAAGTGGGACCTAATCTTGCTGACAAAATTCAAAATGAAGAAAATATTGATTATTCATGCATAAAGAGAAATTCAGCAACTATGTATGTTCACCCTACAAATGAAAATGAAATAATAAGTATTGTAAATGGGTGCAAAAACAAGACTTCTACTGATTTTGATGACATCGATATGAAAACAGTAAAAAAAGTGATTCAAGACATTGCTAAACCCTTAACTCATATTTTCAATTTATCATTACAATCTGGTCAGTTTCCTAACAGTATGAAAATAGCAAAAGTAATTCCTCTGTACAAAGCTGGAGACAAACATCTTTTTACGAACTACAGACCTGTTTCACTCTTATCACAATTCTCAAAAATACTTGAAAAAATTTTCAACTTGAGGCTTGACAACTTTATTAATACAAATAATTTACTCACAGATAATCAGTACGGATTCAGAAACAACCTCTCAACATCCCATGCGCTCTTTGACATTGTTGAAGAAATAACAAATGCAATTGATAAAAAACAATATGCTATGGGACTATTTATTGATTTAAGTAAAGCATTTGACACAATTAATCATGAAATATTATTGAATAAATTAGATCGATATGGGATAAGAGGACAAGCACTCCAGTGGCTGAAAAGCTATTTGCATAATCGAAAACAATGTGTAAAAATAGGAGATCATCAATCGAAATGTCTTGAACTCGTGTGTGGTCTACCACAAGGTTCGGTGCTAGGACCAAAATTATTTAATATCTATATTAATGACATTTGTAAAATATCTTGTATGTTCAGGTTTATATTATTTGCCGATGATACAAATATTTTTGCCTCAGGAAGTAGCCTACATAAATTATTACAAACTGTAACAACAGAATTTGTTAAAGTAAATAAATGGCTCAGGCAAAATAAGCTGTCCTTGAATTTGAAGAAAAGTAAAATTATGATATTTGGCAATGACAAAACAAATGCTGATAAAAGTATTCAAATAGAGGGTGTGGATATAGAGAGGGTTCATGAAATTAAATTCCTTGGCGTGATTATTGATGATAAAATAACATGGAAATCTCATATTTCATATATCTCAACAAAGATATCTAGAAGTGTTTCTGTAATAGCAAAAGTGAGGCACATTTAAATAGCAGATCTCTTCACATTTTATTTTATTCCCTGGTCTTACCCTATTTAAATTATTGCACTATGGTGTGGGGAAACACATATAAAAGTTCAGTGAAGCCTGTTTACTTACAGCAAAAAAGAGCAATCAGGTTAATTCATAATGTAGGTTTTATGGAGCACACCAACCCACTATTTTTAAAATCAAAAATCATGAAATTATTTGATATAATTGAATTTCAAACTGTTCAATTTGTATTTAATGCTTGGAAAAATATGTTACCTCAAAATTTACAATCAAAGTTTCAAGAAAGAGTGGGGGTTACAATTTACGAGAGACATTTAATTTCAAGATCCACGCCATAGAACAACTATGAAGAGTTTATGTATCACAATAAAAGGGGTAAGACTCTGGAATAAACTTGACATGGACCTAAAACAAAGCCCAAATATAAGTCAATTTAAAAACAAATATAAGCGAATGGTCTTTGGGAGGTACAGGGATGAAGGATGCTGAGTTTATAAGAAATTATGTTAACTGTGTTTAAAAAAAAAAAAAAAAAAAAAAATACAATAATAAATCAAATGTATATAATACAACAAACAATATGGATGTGTAACTGATTTTTTTTGTAAAATGTTGTTTGCTTGTTGTCTGTAATGAATAACTAATGATAATCGGGCAATGAATGAGTTGACATAAGAAACATAACAGCAGCAGATTGTGTTATAGCAGACAGTCTCAGAAGTGTGATGTGCTAAAATGAGTGTAAAATGTATGAAATTTCTGCAATGAGTTTGTGTAAATACTTAACTGAGCGGGGGTAGATTAAAAAAGTCTCGACTTCTTCCTACTCCTTTTCGAACACAGGGAACAAATTGTATATTTCTGTTTTTTAATATTTTGTGTTTATTTAAAAAGCTTTATTATTATTATTATTTATTTTATTTTTTTTTACATTTTTATTTCATGTTTTATGAATTGTTATTTTTGTTGTTTGACTGTGTTCGAAATAAACAAATCAATCAATCAATCAAATCAATCAATGTCCATTAATGCCTCCCCTGAAAAAGAGATTCTGAAACTCAGTGGGACTTCCCTGGTTAAATAAAGATCAATTAAATTAAATTAATTCAATTGATTCAAGCAATTATGACTTAAAACAGACACAAATTTGCTTAAAATAAGTTTTTGTGTCTAGATAAGGTAAATCAGGATAGATCTTAAAACAAGTCAAATAATCTTAGTAAGACTGACTTGGTGAAAAAATCTTAAAATTAGTCTTTAAAGATTAATATGCTTAATTCAAGTAATTTTATCCAAGTTAGATTTGCATTGCAGTGAGCCTATAAACTTAATCAGCACCTCAAAACATAACAAAAAAGATTGCTATTGGGCTTGAAAAAATTACTTATCTGTAACAAAGAGTCAGTTATAAAGCAAAGACTCCAACATTTTTGGGAGAAGACAAAATGTCATTGTTTATGGAATCTTTAATATAGATTTTGTGCTTCTTCAGACAAGTAAAAGACAGTTGTCTCTTTTTCCAATTTCCAATATCGAATATCCAACCCCTTCAATTTCTGCATCATGGACAGGAACAACTTTCTGCTGTCCACAACTTGTTTGGCTCTGTCCAAAAACATCGCTATTCTGCATCCGTTCCACTCAAACGTACCCTTCTCTCTGTAGCTTCTTCCAGCTGTTCTTAGGACCATTTCTCTTTGGCCGTCTCTTAGAAAGTTTAGGAGTATGTGGCGTCGAGGCTTACATTCTTAATGGTGATAGATAGATTTTATGGTGGAGTGTCCAAACTTCTTTCATTGAGGGCCGCTTTTCAAAAAATGTATGGAGTAGAGGCCACATAGAAATGAAGTGAAAAAAAAATGTATTTGACTTAGATTTTTGTTGAGTCAAAACACCTTAAATGAGGTTTAGAACATTCATTTTAACTTTGTATAACATCAAACTGGTTGTTTAAATGATAATAACAACATTTATTAAATTTATACATTTTTGTAAACTGGGCCAATTTAGTAGAGGGTCTGAGGGCCAACAAAATAATGTCCAAGACTTTGGCCCGGGTTGCAGTTTGGACATACAAAATAACGTCACTATGGAAATAAAAACTAGCACCAGTTTGTTTAAGTGGCTACTCATAACTTTTACTTTACTTTACTTTATTATTTAAAGACAATGTGCATACATTAAAAGATGCTGCACCAGATTAGCACAGAGCTACTTTCCATCTGTAGTCCTTCACAAACAACAGTTACATACAATAAGAAAACATAAATAAAAGCTTTAAAAAATGTACAACAAAATTACACCCATATTCAGTAAAAGTTCCATTAAGTTACAATATAGCAAAAATTCTTAATGCCGACACTGCTGGTTTTCCAATAGTAATTTCTTGACATTGCATGAAAAATATCTCATATCAGAGGACAACTTTGAGTCGTACATGTTTTACTCACATTCAGATTTTTTTGAGCAATCACTTGAAAATACAATTGAGTGGAGATAGATGGTTGGAATTTTCTGAACACCATTAGCTACGAGACAATACAGAACAAAAAAGTGGATTTTGCATAACACGTCCCTTTAACCTTAGCATCATAAAGTCTCAAATGCAACTAAATTACCTCCAAACTGCTTTAAAACTTTCTCTAAAACAAACTTTACCATCACCTCAACCAACAAGCCTCCCATTACTCTGCTTCCCCCACACAATTTCACTGCAAAACATCATCGTGTCATCGCAAAACTCTTAAAAACGTGTCTCCGCATTCCGAGCTCGCTTAAATTTACGGCATACGGACGTAAATTTCGGGCATAATTGTCATCTCCAGTCTTAGCTCTCCTTCCTGCTTGTTTCGGGACAAGTCTGCGCCGAACACATGGCACACTCGACTCTATGGAGCGGATCATGCGGCTAGGCTAATTAGAAGCGATAGGGCCCTTTATTTGCGGCGCTAGCAGACAAAACGAATGCCAGTTGCCCGCGGAAACCATAGCAGGCTGTTTTTATTCTCTCTGTCGCGTGTTTCGTTTTGAGAGGCGACAATTAAACAACAACAACGAGGCTAGGAGCTGATGCCGTTTGTGCCAAAACAGGAAGTAATGGACTTTTCAATTTGTTTAACTGTTATTTAAAGGTGTAACTTTTCGTTTTTGTCTAGAATGTTCCTCACTGTGGCTTTGGAGTTCATATTGGGGACATTACCACAGGCTAAACTGCAACATTCTTTAAGTCAAGTTAAAATGTGTAGATTTTTAGAATTTAACCACATTTAAATTCTATTTTTGACAAACCTGGATTATTTAGTTTTAGGCTAAATTCCCCTATAACCTTGAATAAAGCAATACAATCAGCAATTCATTCAAGACCTTTTAAGTAATTATAGTTAGAAATAGTTATACTTTTTTGCAATGTTTTTGGTATTGATGCGATACCATGTACTTCAGGAGATTTTTTTTTTTTTTTTTTTTTCAATACGTATGCTTGATACTTGTTTGAGCTGATTATATGTACATAAAATAGTAAAAGTTGTAAAATGAAAGGAGCAAACACAGTTAGATCAGTCCTGAATGCTGATCATTGGAAAAAAAACAAGATTACAGTAATGGTGAATCTGGGGTTTCGAAAGCACTTGGACTCGACTGAACTTGGAGCTTTGTGACTAAAAAATAAACAATAATTTTACATGAACAAACTAGAACATGTCCTTTCTCATTTCTTTATTTCTGACCAGAACTCTTCTTGAGTATGATTTTTTTTAAATATATATACTAATCAATGTAATTGCATTAAAAATACATTAGTAATTGGATATAAAGATCTGAAACTAAAGAAGACGACTTGGATTTGATTAGGATTTGTCTTTCTTTGACTTGACTTGGACCTGCTTCTCTTTTTGTCTTTTTTGTCTTGGGACTAGTTTCTTTTGTTTTGGACTTGACTTGACTTGTTTTCTTTGACTGGAACTTTACTTGGATTAGTTTATTTAGGTTTTGGGACTTGACTTGGACTTGTCTCTTTTTGACTTGGGACTTGACTTGGACTTGTCTCTTTTTGACTTGGGACTTGACTTGGACACGTCTCTCTTTGACTTGCTTCTTGACTTGACTTGTCTCTTTTTGTCTTGGGACTTGACTTGGACTTGAAACCCAAGACTTGAGACTTACTTGAGACTTGCAAAACAATGACTTGGTCCCACCTCTATATTGGAAGGAATTCATTATTTGAAATCAAGTTTAAATTTCAGTATAATGAAATGAGATTACGATTATGGGCATTTACAACTGTACTTTTGATTAGTTTGTTTATGTAATACCACAATGTGACAAATCCCACCATTAGACCATCATTGTTGCAAACAACTTGTGGTTTGTGACATGGAACCAGACGACCAGAGTCAGGCTGTGGAAAAGGGGCCCGGCGCAAGGTCCAAAATAAGGAGAAACTAGTCCTGATGCAACTCCAACGAAATCAGAGTCCTAAAGCTTTCCAGGCAGCGGTGGAGGCTTCTGCTGCTGCTGCTGGTGTGTGTCCGCGTTTTAATTGCATCAAGAAAACAGGTCAGACATGAATACATGAAAAGTAACAAGAATGCACTGCGGGTTTTCCTCAAGCAACTGCACTGATCTGGTGTTGGATAAGAGAAGGCTGTTGATGCTACCTCAAGATTTCGTTTTCGTCAAAAAGTCTTACAAACGTCTATAACTTAAATTATTATTTGCTGGTAGAATATTGCAAGGTCACATGAACGCAACCCATTATCGCCGTTGAACATCATGGTGTCTTTGCTGCGCTCTAAAACGTGTCTTCACATTCAGATCTGGCCCGGTTGGATGCCGCTGACAAGATTTGTCACAAGTCGAGTTTACTTAGCTCTTGTCAGACGGTCATTAAAACAAAATGAACCCAGTTGGAGTCACTCACAGCCGTTTAAGGAGAGACGGAGTGTCATCTGTGAAGTGACAAAGCAAGATTTTTCAATCAGGACAAGTATGCTGTGTCTTGGAAATGGGAGATTCTGAACTGGAATTTGAGCTTGTTGACTTGGTGCACGTTTGAGTGTTGAAAGGCATTAGGAAGGTAATTTAATAATACTGTGTAAGGTTTGCCAGTGCAATAATGTGATATGAAAGCTGTTATTTGTGATAATGCAAATGTTACTGGTTTTGTTGTGACATATTTCAGAATGCCAAGTTCTTGGTGTGAGAAGTTGCAAAGTCCGTAAACATTTGGTGGCTACAGTCAAACTAGTTCAGACTATTGCTGTGTTCTTGGGCAAGACACTTACAGGAAGCACCCGTGTGGAATATACTTTTTTTTTAATTGTATTTACTAACCTCAATTGCTACAATGGAGATTTTAAAAGACATACACAAATGTCCCCTTTTAAAAGAAATGTCAAAAACTTAGAGTTTCAAGTTTTCAAAAAGTTTACTGTAAATTTCTCGAACCATGTCTCCTTGATGTAATTATCCATTGTTCTAACAAACCTTACCTTCCTTACCTTTGGTCACTATTTTGACCTTCATTAGTTTGATACTAACTTTCAGAATATTCATTGCACAAAAATACTTCTTTTACTAAGGAGGGTTATGTATTATCTTCTAATATAATTCCAGACATTCTGTTTGAGTGGCAAAATTATGAGAACATAATAAAATGTGTTTTTCAGCCAGGGCCACTGTTATAGTGTTTTTCTATATCCAAACTTTCACAGTGGGTTTCTTGTGAGGCCCCAGACCTCTTCTCCCTGCTCTGCCCACTTAAGTAGCTGTTTTGCATTAGACTTTTTAAACAGAAAATCCCAAAGTCTAATGAAACTTGCGAGGACAAAAATGTTTTGTGTGGCTTCTATTGAATGTCACTACAGCAATAAATAGTTCTATTTGTCCTCGTAACTCAGTGAGTATGTGCCTCTTGACGCCTATGTAGAACATGTTCCTCTTTTTCAAACAGCTTTAAGCAAACTGGAGTATACAAGTTTGGTCTGAGGATCAGTTGTTTGAGCTTTAGACCTTGGGATTTGACAACATTGATAATATTGTGATACTAAAATGATCACGATACAATCTTGTCGTCATCTGATTGTATTAAACAGCATGACTTGCATAAAAAAAAAAACTGTTCAGAGCTCAGAACATGAATACAATTTAAGCTAAAAATCATACACTTCTAAATGTTTTAATAAAGTAACAAGACCTTAAAGCTGATATGGAGAGCAATTTAATCTTAAGCCACAAATTTGCTCAAAGAAATCCATGAATGATATAAAAGGATGACTAGAAAGTATGTAATGAACGTTAGCATAATCTCAATATTGTGGACTCTCTGTAGTAGCATGATATCTCGATAAATATCGTATCGAGAACTTCACATTGAAAAATACCGTATGAATGTTTTGCATCTTGTCTAAATTCCAAGCTCTCACATTGCTTGGTTTTGGCGGTATAAGAGGGCGGGCACTACTGCTACCAGAACACTTACACACTGTTATTTGTGTTATGGTTACATATTACTTTCTTGGCTTAGTTATTATCTGTTGCTCACAAACTAGCGCCTATTGATCTTTGTTTTCAACTTCTTAGCATCCATAATGTACAATAACCCCATAATCTCCTAATTATTTGAAATAAATAAAACTGAAACATTACATTTCTGTTTCCTTATCCTGCTCTGTACAGTACAACAAACCTAAGCCCATCACACAAATGGAATAAAAGCGTGATGAATTGAACTGACTTCTGGCTCCTGCTGCTGCTTTAGAGGAAATTACCGGAAACATTTGAGCTTCTGTACAGTTGCATAAAGCAGAAAAAGGTCTTTGAAATTAATCCAGAAAAGAGAAGTGTACGGGCTGTGGTCATAAAGCTGCCTCTCCATCACTCCACTCACATTGATCAGGCCATTTCACAGATTTCCCTCTGGATCGGCGCCACGCAATTAGTGCCCGGCTCGCTGCTCTCTGCTCTGGCTGCACTGGAACAAAGGAGAATTCTACTGTACTAGTACTGTATCATGGGTTATGTTATAAGTCTATTAGGCCTACATGCTTTAGAACATTTACTACTGTCAGTATTTGAATTCTAAGGTTAAATTTCAACCTTTCAAGTCTCTAATAAGGTATTTAGGGGTTGAGGCAGTTCAAGGAGGGCCTATATTACACAAAAGGCAATCTTATTAGTCTTTTGTCAAAACACGCTGTTCACTTTGGGATTTCATCAAGTTGAAGTTAAGTTAACAGCTATTTCAGCAGCAATTGAAGTGACTTAGTCCAGCAATTCACCAAAATAATCTTAAATTGTCCCTGTTTTGGTTAATTTGAAAAACATTAGTTGAGGCTTCAAAATCTGACAAATTGATGATAGTTAAGTGCTCTTGGTTGTAGTTGAGCTGTGTGAAGCTGAAAAACAAAATGGAGCATTTATTCTCGCACTATCACTTAATGACATCACAAGGTGGAGCAGTGTTTTCACTTTGAGAGAAGAACGCTGACTAAAAAAGCCGGATTTGTGTGTTAAAAGTCTATTTCAAACCCAAACCTGCTATATTTTTGATGAGGAAACAAACAACATTGTGAAAAATAGAAACAAATTAAGAATTTTAATATTGATCCTGTAGTCTAAGCTCTTTAGCAATGTGAATATTGTGCTAATAGAGCAGAGTGAAAAGTCAAAATTTTGACCGACGACAATCAGGGGAAACTTCAAACACAGTAATTTGATAAACTGGTGTTAGTGAAGGTAAACACAACTTCAGAATTGCTTGATAATGTGCCCAAAATGGAAATTTACTTCATGTGTCTCTTAAGTGCTAAAAGTTAGCTGTAAAATCGTGCTTTTTGCAATGCCATGTTTCAGCAACAAACTTTGTACATTTCTAAAAGACATGTCTTCAATGTTTAACTTGAAACTTTCATTAAAGTTAGGGTAACTAACTATTTTAGTTAAATTTGTAACCTTTTAGTTTTCCACTAAAAAACGTATAAGGTAAATGTCTGAATTGAAAAAGGAGTTGTCATCAGGAGTCAAATCTGCGCTCTGATTGGCTGTTCTTGGCTTGGGTGGTCCACTCCAGTTTCACTTCAGTGTTTTTACATGTTGGTAGTGTTGAAAGATTTGTGAGAGGAAGTTTTAGACATAGATTGTGTTTGCAGTGTAATAAAACAGCTACCACACCGTTAGGTAAAAGATTGCCAAAAGTTAGTTTTTTTAAGCTCCACTTTTTTCAATGTCATATGTTTCTGCAACAAACTTTTACATTTCTATCAATGCAAAAGACATATGTTCATCTTGAAACTCGCAATAATGAAAACCCCTTGATGGAGCCAGATGTAAAATCCAGTTGTAACCATGTTCTCAACATTGCTCAAATTTGTTTTTGGATTGATTCATTCAAGTTTCTATAGAAACTTTCCAACATTGAAAGCAGATCACACTATATTAAAGAAGACCTATTGTGATTTTTTTCCTATATTTAGAAAGAAACTATGCATATGCAGATCAATAATTCAATTTTTCTTTGTAAACCCAAAAATGATCTAAAAATAACTTAGAAATGGAAAACAGGTTCATTGACTTTCAACTCTTTTGTTGTTGGAAAGTAGCTACATGACAATGTTTGCTTTACAACTCATATTTTTACTCAAAATTGTATTTTTTGAGTAATCGAATAAAAAAAAAAAAAACAAATACAGACAAGTGGTGGGTATGGGGTGGTAGGGTGAAGACAGAGATTTTTCTGAGCATCAGCTGCAGAACAAAGCAACTTTAGATAAACTAATGATGAAAGAAGTAGATTTTACATAATACGTCCCCATAAGTCTGTGTTTTGCAATGAACAAAATGCAAATGACTGATCTACATATGTCATAGTTTATCTTTAAATAGACTCCATAAATAAACCAAACCCAATTAGCTCCCCTCGTTAGCGAAAGGCCCTGAACAGCGCCGTATCCAGTGTGTCATGTGCTTCTTTGGGCCCGGCTTCTCTCGGTCCCTCCAGGCCCACTCTCCCAGGACTTTCCAAAGACCCGGAGCCGCGTACGAGTCTTTATCGATCTCTTCTTCTTCTCCTCCTTCTCCATCTCTCTCTCACCTCTGCTGCTCTTATTACCGCCGAGCACCATAAAAAAAATCACATCTCCGATCTTAAGCAGTGCCCACAGTCAAATTGGATTAAGAAGCATTACTTAAGGAGATCAAATTTGAGCTTTTTTTTGTTTATTTTTTCTTCGTTACGGTCCAAAGCGTGGCCAGTGCTGAGGCTGGC